>JAANYP010000545.1:119196-384196 GCA_020465985.1 Centrapalus pauciflorus
CTCCATTGCTCATACATGTAGGTTTATTATTCAGGTTTTTCAATTGAGAAATTTGATTGGGTTTTCATTTAACATCACCATTTTTATCATTTTGTTGAAACAAAGGGTATTAAGGTCAAAAAAATCAGCATCATTTCCATGCTAAATAGGTCAGCATTTTGGAATCATTCAGCATGTAACTTTTTTGTGTACCAAACACCTCCAATGTTGAGCGAATATCAGAAGCTAGCTTTGTTTTGAACCATTCTGTTCTGAAGCAAACAAAGAGACCCTTAGTCTGTGTATTTATGTATTTGTGTATTAGTATGTATTTAGTGTATTAATGTGTTTATTAGTGTGTATTTATAGCATATTAGTGTGTGTATTTGTGTATTTTTTAGTATTAGGGTATAAATATTATATTGGTGTGTTTATATATGTTAACTTATGTGTGTTAGTGTGTGTAAATAACCGGGTAAAAATTGTGAATTTTTTAGATTTATTTTAGTATACCATTAGTCTATTAATGTATAATATTTAGTGCCGATTTGTATTATTAATTTAGTGTATAATTAGTGTGTATGTATGATTTTAGTGTGTATGTGATGCGAGTGTCGTTAACCCGTCAAAAATACCACTAAATACCTTAGAAGCTAGGGTAAGTAGGGATCGTATCCACAGAGAGCGAGAGGTTAATTGCACGTATTTAAGTGATTAGCATTGCAAAGTAAGTAACTTAGAAAGATTGAGTGGTTTGTAAAAAGGTGATTGCTTGATTTATAAAACTAATTACTTGCGAATTTTGTGAAAAGAAAACTTAAGAAGATTGTTTGATTGAATAAAGTACGAAGATAACCATTCCCGGATTCCACACCTCGCTTTGTGTTTAATTTATAAAAACGATTTGAAGATTACATAGACATAATCTTCGTTAGAATTATTATTAAAACCATTACGTGATCTTGGGCATAGCGCGTGACACGTTTGATTACTCGTCTTAATTAAATAATTAACTCGGCACGAATAATAAAATGTCTACGAACTATCTTGCGAAACGCAACAACAAAATAATAATCATTCGTTTACAATCACAATATAAATAATAAAAACCATGCAAACTTAAAGTAATCGTTCATAAAGTAAAACTTAGCGATGTGCTTCCTCCGAGAATGATTATGGTGAGCTTAGCCGGACATAGTTGATGCAACGTTCAAGAGTTGTTGATCCATCACCGTAGCTCGACTCGTGTGTTCTTCGTACGTGTTTTCGCTCAAACAGGGTTCTTTTCCTTAGCCTTCTCCTCCAAAAAACGATGATGAACTCTGAGATATGCATTGGTATTTATAGGAAAAGCTAGGAAAACCCTAAAAACGGCCGTCTAATAATTTAATGGGCTGGGCGCAGCCGTAGGCGCAGGCCTGCGCCCCCCTCTGCGCCCCTCTGTGAAATCCGTATTTTTGTGAATTAATTTCTTCTGTCGAGCACTCGGTCTGGGCGCAGGGCTGCGCCCCTCTCTGCGCCTGGCTCTGAAATTTCGTCCTTTTTTCATCATTTTAAACCGGATTTTGTTTCCCTGCATAGGCACAGAATTTATTCAATAGCGGCACATTCTATAACACTTTTGCATTAAAAACAACTCTTTTACGCTTAATAAACATGGTAAATTATAACCCGATCAAACTTCCCCAACTTAATTCTTGATCGTCCCGAGCAAGCAACGAAAATCAGATTTTTAAAACATCGGGTTTATCAAGCGTACAAAACATAATTAACTCATTTAAACAAGCACTAGCCTTCATAGATGTGTTGAAACTCGCAGACACGAACAGAATTTAATTCAGATATATCGTGATGTTTCTTGGATAGTTGTTCCAAAATTCCTCACCACTATTATCCTTTTAGCTCAAGGTTACAGAATTGAATTCACGTGGGTCACTGGACCATCTTTTTCCTCGATGCATGACTTGAGCTACTAATTTTTTTTTTCTTTTTTTTTTTTGTTCTTTTCATGCAATGTCTATGTTTTTCGTTCAAGTTTACTATGACTTTCTAGATGATCCGTGTAACAGGATTTGGGTCAGCCACTCCCAGACCAGTTGGTCTTAGGGGACTAGGCATGATGGTACCCTTCAGACTTAATCTCCTGAATCAACTAGGCCACACTTGAATTGAGGCTCTATTCGTGTTCGTTTCCTCCCCCTTATTGCATGAATAAATAGCGGCTATTGAAATCCTTGTTAATCATCCCTTGCTACAACACAATATATCCTACTTCAACTCGGTTCACTTCTTTGGGTTTTAAACATCTATGACTCTTTATGTTATGTTTAAACTCATATAATTACGTCTTTTTGCTTGAAACCGACCTAACTAACATCATCATATTTAAGTTGCAAGCTCAACAATTAGAATTTCTCGGGTTAATTGATCGGATCTTTTACGGCTCGCTCTTCACACAATCTTAAAAAGAAACACATTTATTCAGTCACACAAACACTAAAAATAATAAAGCATAAAAAACAATACTTCATCCTACTTAGAGAAAGGAACGGAAGAACCTGACAACTGCGGTGGTGGTGGCGGTCCGAGAATACTGTCGTAGAACTCACTGAAAGGCCCATCATCTTCTCGTGCTAGTAATTTTCTTCAAACTTCCCCAACTTGAGTTGAAAACTCAAGTTTAACCGAGATCAACACTAACAATGGCACCTTAAATCTTTATAAGTGAGTTATTTGACCAAAAAGTTGTCATTTTTCGTAAATTTTTTCTCGGTTTCACGATATATAACATATAAAGCATAGTGTGAAGCATAATGCGTTCCCCTTCCCCAACTTAAAGAATTGGGGCGTCCTCGGCACACAAATAATTATGAAACAAGAAACATTTACGAAGAAATGAAACAACACATGTAGCATCTAAGTATTGAATATTCAAGCATGTGCAATTTAGTATTGGTGCAACACACATTTTGCTAGGAATTGCCCCTCCCTAACGTAAGTATATTCCTTTTAATTTCCTCCAAGCTCAATGGTCCCGAATGTGCAAATTCTTTCCCCAACTTAGTTGGTTACTATAGGTACACCAGAGTATAGGATGAACTATTATTTGACTAACTGATTTAAAAGAAAAACAAACTACGGTATAATAATATTTAAATTGCAGAAATTAAAACACACTTTCGTGGTGAAAACGATTGCACTTAGCACATGCAACAAGCCTTTAAACCCCTCAGTAGCCTGAGTGGACGAGTTATAGTCTCGTGAGGGTTTCTATGGAACATACCCACAAAGTTCACTGAATTGCCTTCCAGTAAGCGCTAAGTTTAATGTCTTCAGCCAGACATTTTGGAACTCTTAAATATTTAAGTGATATCTTCCAAGACCATTGTCTCAGATGATATAATTTCATTATCAGCCCATTGTACAAATAATTTTAATCTGTGTCCGTTTACTTTAAACGGCTCACCGCCTTTTTGATCTATTATTTCAACCGCACCATAGGGGTAAATATTAGTTACTGTGTATGGGCCTGTCCACTTACTTTTTAATTTACCTGGGAAGAGCCGCAGGCGTGCGTTAAATAGCCAGACTTTGTCACCTTTATTAAACACCTTTCGTTTAATTATTCGATCGTGGAAAGCTTTTGTTTTTTCTTTATATATTTTAGAACTTTCATAAGCTTCCTTGCGAATTTCTTCTAATTCATTCAGTTGGTGTTTTCGATTTATACCGGCAGCTGTGAAGTTAAGGTTTGCATTTTTAATGGCCCATAAGGCGCGGTGCTCTAACTCCACCGGAAGATGACATAATTTCCCATAAACTAGTTTATAGGGAGACATACCAATAGGGGTTTTATACGCTGTACGATACGCCCAAAGTGCATCATCTAATCGTATTGACCAATCTTTCCTATCGGGTCGTACTGTTTTTTCTAATATTCGCTTAACCTCCCTGTTAGATACCTCTACTTGTCCACTAGTTTGTGGGTGATATGGGGTAGCTATCTTATGCGTCACTCCATAATGTTTAAGTAGTTTGCTAAAGTACATATTTTTGAAATGAGAACCCCCATCACTAATTATGGCTCTAGGAATTCCATGACGAGAAAATATATTACGTTTAACGAATTGGCAAACTACTTTGTGATCATTGGTTCTTGTGGCTTCGGCTTCTACCCATTTAGAGACGTAATCAACTGCCACTAGGATGTATTCGAAACCATATGACTTAGGAAAGGGTCCCATAAAGTCTATGCCCCACACATCAAAAATCTCTACTATAAGAATTGGTGTCATAGGCATTTGGTCTCTTTTTGAAATACCTCCTATCTGCTGGCATCGTAGGCATGACTTAACAAACTCGTAGGAGTCCTTAAAGATGGTTGGCCAAAAGAATCCACTTTGTAGGATTCGATGTCCTGTCTTTTTAGCACTAAAATGGCCTCCACATGCATACGAGTGACAGTGATTTAAAATATCATAATGCTCGTTATCTGGAACACATCGCCGGATAATCTGATCTACTCCTATTTTGAACAAATCCGGCTCCTCCCAAATGTACTGTTTAGTTTGAGAGAAGAAATACTTTCGTTGATGTGAATTCCAGTGGTTTGGGGTTTTCCCTGTGACAAAGTAATTCACTAAGTTAGCGAACCAAGGCACTTTTGCGACGAACAATAATTGTTCATCTGGGAAATTGTCCCGAATGGAGTCCAGCATATCAGTGGTGATTGCTGGCAGTCTCGAGAGATGGTCTGCTACTACATTTTCTGAGCCCTTTTTGTCTCTGATTTCTAAATCAAATTCTTGTAGCAACAGTATCCAACGAATTAGCCGTGGCTTAGCATCTTTCTTAGCCAAGAGGTGTCGTAAGGCACTATGATCGGAATACACAATTACCTTAGCTCCCCAGACGTAAGATCTAAACTTATCTAGCGCATATACTACTGCAAGCAATTCTTTTTCAGTGGTTGTGTAATTAATTTGAGCTTCAGAGAAGGTTTTACTTGCATAGTATATTACCACTGGCTTTTTGTCCACTCTTTGACCAAGGACGGCACCTACTGCATGATCGCTGGCGTCACACATGATCTCAAAGGGTTGAGACCAATCAGGTGATTGCAGAATTGGTGCCTCCGTGAGCTTCATTTTTAATGTGTTAAATGCCTCTGCACAGTCTTTATCAAAATTGAACGGTGCGTCTTTTAGGAGAAGGTTACATAGGGGTTTGGATATGGCACTAAAATCTTTTATGAATCTCCTATAGAAACCTGCATGTCCTAGAAAAGAACGAATCCCCTTGATATTAGTTGGCGGTGGTAGCGAGGAAATTATTTGTATCTTAGCTCGATCAACCTCCATTCCTCTTTCAGATACTATGTGTCTTAAGACTACTCCCTCTTTAACCATAAAGTGACTTTTCTCCCAGCTTAGTACTAAATTAGTTTCAGTACAACGCTTAAGAACTTTTTCTAAATGAGAGAGGCACCCTTCGAATGACTTATCAAATATCGAAAAGTCGTCCATGAAGATTTCAAGAGAACCTCCGACCATGTCTGAAAATATAGCCATCATACATCGCTGAAATGTGGCTGGAGCGTTACATAATCCAAATGGCATTCTTCGGTAGGCGAATGTGCCATACGGACACGTAAATGTCGTTTTATCTTGGTCCTCTGGGTGTATTGGGATTTGGTTATACCCCGAATAGCCATCTAGGAAACAATAGAATTTCTGCCCTGCTAGCTTCTCTACTATTTGGTCGATGAATGGCAGAGGAAAATGATCTTTTGAGGTTGCGGCGTTTAGTTTTCTGTAGTCGATACATACTCTCCACCCCGTCACAGGGCGAGTTGCAATCTTTTCTCCTTCAGGAGTATCGACGACAGTGATTCCAGATTTTTTTGGAACCGTTTGTGTGGGACTAACCCATTGGCTATCTGATATCGGATAGATAATTCCAGCATCTAGCCATTTCAACACTTCTTTCTTCACTACCTCTCTAAGGTTAGGGTTTAGCCTTCTCTGAGCATCTCTGCTTGGCTTGGCTGTTGGATCAGTTATAATCCTATGCATACACAGCGTCGGACTAATTCCTTTAAGATCTGCTATGGTCCAGCCTACCGCTTCCTTATATCTCGATAACACTTCTAACAAGGCCTTTTCTTGTGCAGCAGTAAGGTCTGTTGCGATGATTACAGGCAGTGTATTCTCAGGGCCAAGAAAAGCATATTTGAGATGAGATGGAAGTGGTTTCAACTCTAGCTTGGGTGGTTGCTCTAAAGACGGTTTTGCTGATGGTGGAAGGTCAGTCGGAAGTTTTTCGATCTTATGTGTCCATGGTGGTTGATTAGAATCTACTGACTGAACACTTTCAAGTTCAAACTCCTTAGCTTCAGGCATATTATCTAGCATATGCGCATTATAGTACAGGAGCAGCTCCACTGGATCTTTACATGTTATTGTTGATAATTGTTGTTGTGTTAAATCATCAACTAGATCGATCATATAGCACTCTGAATCCAATGGCGCATTGGGTACATTGTTAAAGACATTAAGTCGGAGTTTACGGTTTCCGAATGCTATGTCTAATGCACCTGTCCTGCAATTGATTTGAGCGTTGATTGTGGCTAAGAAGGGACGTCCTAATATGATTGCCGGTTGGCTTTCTTTGTAAGCACTATCTGAATCCAACACTAAGAAATCTACTGGATAATAGAAATCTTCGACCTTAACGATTACATCAGATAACATTCCTCGTGGTACTTTGGTAGACCTATCTGCTAATTGTAGGATGACATCTGTTGTCTGTAGGGTTCCTAGATCATGTTGGTCAAATAAATTACCAGGTAGAATATTAACACTCGCCCCTAAGTCTAGAAGTGCTTTTTTAATTTGAATATCGCCGATAGTTACCGGGATCAAGGGTGATCCTGGATCTTTTAGTTTAGGCGGCAGTGAGCTCGTGATAACTGCACTGACTTGTTCAGTGAGGTTGATTTGCTTCGGAAGAGTTATTTTAAATTTTCGCTTCTGAGTACAAAGGTCTTTTAGGAATTTAGCGTAAGAAGGAACTTGTTGTATAGCTTTGATTAAGGGAATGTTAATTTTAACTTGATTAAAAATATCCCATAACTCTTCGTTTTTAGGTCCTTTCTTACCATAAGGGAATGAAGCTGGATTTTCTAAGGCCGTTGGGTAGGGAACAGTTTCAGTATTGGAACTCTCTTCCCCAACTTTAATCTCTACTGGTTTCTTGGCTTCTACTTCCTTAAAAGTTACTTTCTTAACTTTTGTTTCAACCTTTGACTCCGATTTGGGTGGCTCTTCTTCATAAACATTTTCTACCTCGTCGTCAGTCTCACTCTCCTTAGGCATTTCTATTTTGTTATCTACTTCCTTTCCACTCCTAAGGGTAGTGACTTTGTTAACTTCGTTCACTTCATTAACTTCATATTTCTTCTCTTTTCCATGGTGGTGCGATGGGTTAACTGTGGTGTTGCTTGGAAGCTTCCCTTCTTCTCGTTTAGTTAAGGATTCTGCAATTTGTCCCATCTGCCTTCCAAGCATCTCCATAGTTTTCGCTTGAACCATGGTTTGCTGCTTCATGAATTCCATAAACTCGGAAAACTCTTTCGAATTCCCCGACACTTGTCGCGAATCATTTTCTTCTTTAGGGTCTTGGCGTTTATAGTACCGATCATCCTTCGTAGCTGAGGTCGATCCATATTGGAAATCTCGGTTTTGTTGACGAGGTTGCTCATATCTTGGCTTCGGGGGAGCATCATTGTCTTGATTATCCCTCCAACTAAAGTTCGGGTGTTTTCTCCATCCCGGATTGTAAGTTTCCGAGTATGGATTCTCCCGTTCTCTTCGTTGCCGAAATCCAAAAGCTTCGTTAACATACTCTTCGTGCGTGAAGGTATGTGGGCAATTCTCGGTTGGATGAGAAGGGTCTCCACAAGTGACACAGCAAACCTGTGCCGCTGTAACCTTTCCCATTCCTTTCATCAACAAGTCCATCTTTTTGCTTAGTTCGGATATGTCAGATTTAACTTCTTTCTTCCATGCGTTGTCTATGCCCATAACTTGGACACCAACACTATTATCCGAACCTGCTTGAACTTTTAAACCTTTGCTTAATTGGGTTAATAATTCCCAAGCTTCATCATCTTCCTTGGCTAAAAAGGTTCCGCCTGAAGCAGCGGTGATCATATTCCTACTTTCTTGACTAACCCCATCGAAAAAGGTTTTAATTAGCATCCATTTAGGAATTTCATGGTGAGGGCATGTTCGTAGTAATTCATTCAACCTATTAAAAGCTTCGTGAAATTGTTCTCCAATTTTCTGTTTAAATCCAGTGATTTCTTTACGTTTTTCTGTAGTTTTACTAATTGGGTAATATTCAGTTAGAAATTCTTTTTTCATCTCATCCCAGTTAGTTATACTATCAGTGGGAAGTGACACGAACCAATTTTTCGCTCGTTCCTTCAAAGAGAAAGGAAAGAGTCTGAGTTTTAGAGCATCTACGGTCATTCCCCTAACGTGATTGGCCTTACATATGGCAGTGAATTCAGCTAAGTGCTCATACGGTTCTTCGCTTGGTGCTCCGCGAAAAACGGGTAATATGCTAAATAGCTGTGGCCTAATTTCGGGTTCATTCTCATTAATTGGGTAGAGAATGGGTGATGGATCAGGGATATCACCCGGCCTATAATGGGATTCTACGGTTCTACGGTCTCCCATCGGTCTTTGGTTTTGTTGGACGTCGACAAGAACGTTTTCGATGTTCTCGTCTTCCGAATTAATTATTTCTTCCTCCACGTTTACTTTAGGAGCAGTATTTTTAGTTTCGTTTGTTTGAGTTGTGGCTCGCCTATTAGATCTAGCGGTTTTTTCGATTTCTGGATCAAACTTCAAGGGTGAAATTCTACCAGAATATCGTGTGTGCATAAACTTATGAGGGCTAGATGAAGAATTCGAATTAGTTACTTTCTTTTTGGTGAGAATCGATGCTTGCGCCACGATTCCCTTTTTCTTAATAAACTAAAACAATAATTAAAACTTAAAACTAATTAAAAACTAATTAAATAGAATATAGCAACATAAGGAAACTTTAACTAATTTAAGAAAGCAAATAAAAGCAAATAAGCAATTAATTGAAATTAACTAAATTAACTAAATTACCTAAATTACTCTAAAGAAAATAAGGCAACTAAATTAAGCTAATTACTAAAATACGTGATTTAAGCGCAACCGCTCCCCGGCAACGGCGCCAAAATTTGATGCGAGTGTCGTTAACCCGTCAAAAATACCACTAAATACCTTAGAAGCTAGGGTAAGTAGGGATCGTATCCACAGAGAGCGAGAGGTTAATTGCACGTATTTAAGCGATTAGCATTGCAAAGTAAGTAACTTAGAAAGATTGAGTGGTTTGTAAAAAGGTGATTGCTTGATTTATAAAACTAATTACTTGCGAATTTTGTGAAAAGAAAACTTAAGAAGATTGTTTGATTGAATAAAGTACAAAGATAACCATTCCCGGATTCCACACCTCGCTTTGTGTTTAATTTATAAAAACGATTTGAAGATTACATAGACATAATCTTCGTTAGAATTATTATTAAAACCATTACGTGATCTTGGGCATAGCGCGTGACACGTTTGATTACTCGTCTTAATTAAATAATTAACTCGGCACGAATAATAAAATGTCTACGAACTATCTTGCGAAACGCAACAACAAAATAATAATCATTCGTTTACAATCACAATATAAATAATAAAAACCATGCAAACTTAAAGTAATCGTTCATAAAGTAAAACTTAGCGATGTGCTTCCTCCGAGAATGATTATGGTGAGCTTAGCCGGACATAGTTGATGCAACGTTCAAGAGTTGTTGATCCATCACCGTAGCTCGACTCGTGTGTTCTTCGTACGTGTTTTCGCTCAAACAGGGTTCTTTTCCTTAGCCTTCTCCTCCAAAAAACGATGATGAACTCTGAGATATGCATTGGTATTTATAGGAAAAGCTAGGAAAACCCTAAAAACGGCCGTCTAATAATTTAATGGGCTGGGCGCAGCCGTAGGCGCAGGCCTGCGCCCCCCTCTGCGCCCCTCTGTGAAATCCGTATTTTTGTGAATTAATTTCTTCTGTCGAGCACTCGGTCTGGGCGCAGGGCTGCGCCCCTCTCTGCGCCTGGCTCTGAAATTTCGTCCTTTTTCATCATTTTAAACCGGATTTTGTTTCCCTGCATAGGCACAGAATTTATTCAATAGCGGCACATTCTATAACACTTTTGCATTAAAAACAACTCTTTTACGCTTAATAAACATGGTAAATTATAACCCGATCAGTATGTAATATGACTTTAGGGTAAAACTAGTGTAAATTTATAATTTTAGTATGTATGTATGATTTTTGTGTGTATAGGTATAAATTTAAGATAATATATGTATATTTGTTGGTTAAATGTAAATTATTTATAGATTTATTAAAATAAATGTAAGGTAAAAATATAGATTAAGTAAATTTGCTAAAGTTATGATTACATATATAGATTTGTTAAATTGTTAATGTTTTTATTTATAATGTACATTTGTTATAATATATGTATATTTAGGATAAATTGATTAATGTGTTTTTATGTATAAGGTACATTTGTTAATAATTACTATGAGATATATATACCCACTTAAACTAGTAAAGGTGTTAACAAACGACAACTCGTTTTATATAAACTTTTAGTTTGTTTATATACATAATTTTGGTTTAGTATACATGTCATTTAACCAAGTAACATTTGGATTTGAATTTAGTTAATAATCGAGTTAGTATTCTAGTGTCCAATTATAAATATAATGATTACATTAGATCAATGAACTAGTTTCTATATATATACAAAGTCAGGTTCAAAAAAGTACCTCTCGAAATCAAGTGCACCCGAAGGTACCAACCTTAAAAAACTTTTTTTAAAATTTTTTTTCTCATAACCATATTTAATTCAATGTTATACGCATGATATATGAATTTCACATACATTCACACTTTCTGTAACCTTAAAAATTATGTGAATGCTCAATGCATATTTATGTGAATGGTCATCCATGTGAATGGTCATTTCACACCATATGGTGTGAAATGACCATTCACATGATTTTTTTTACCATTTACAAGATTTATGATTTTGCTCCTTTTGAAGAAAAAAAAAAGTCTTATAATGTTGTCTTATACATGTTTATTAAAAAAATACATGTGAATGATCATTCACATTAGGATACGCTGGAATCTCATAAGTACGCTGATAAACCTGATTCTATATATATATATATATATATATATATATATATATATATATATATATATATATATATATATATATATATATATATATATATATATATATATGGGGTTCGATTGAGAACTTTTGTGCATCGAGGCACCATTGAGAACTTTTGTGCATCAGACTATCTACCAAGGGTGCACAAAGGGCATTTAGGGGATATTAAATGTATGTAAATTATTTTTGAAATTTAAATGTTTTTAAGATTATTAATAGCTAAATTTGGTATGAAAATCATCATTAACTTCTTTCCTAAAACCACTCCCTCTTTCTCTCTATCTCTCTATCTCTCTCTCTCTCTCTCTCTCTCTCTCTCTCTCTCTTAGCCCCCCTTGATTTTGGAAGAGATGAACGATATGCATGATTTATGTTTGTATGAACGATTCATGTTTGTATTTTGATGTATTTTGATTTTGGAAGAGATGAACGATATGCAAAATTTATTTTTGGAAGAGATGAATGATATGCATGAAGAAAAGAATGATATGCATGTATTTTGATGTATTTTGAATTTGTATTACTTTTGTTAATTTTGGAAGTATAATAATTAAATAAGGATTGCATAATTCCTGATTTACCCCTCCACGAATTTCATTATGTGCACTTGATGCATAAAACTTTCTATTTAATTACCCTTTTGCCATTTGATCTAACACACACATTCTTTTCATCCAATGGACAGTGGAGGTTCTTTTGTGCCTCGATGCACAAAAGTTCTCAATGGAACCTCCCTCTATATATATATATATATATATATATATATATATATATATATATATATATATATATATATATATATATATATATATATATATGTGTGTGTGTGTGTGTGTGTGTGTGTGTGTGTGAGTGATAACTCGTGTATTTATTTAATCATTCGCTAAGCGTTAAGTAATCAAATGTGTATCATGTGGTATGTGTTTGAGCTTTGAATACATACATGTACGATGAAAGTGATTCGGATTCCGTTTATGATAGTTGTCATATATGTACTGTATTTAGTATTTTTCTATTCTATATCCTTTATTTTTCAGGTATGTCATTTTATTTGAATAATCGTATTCTACTTAATGGCTGATGTTATGCCTTGGGGTCGTGACTGAGATGGCCAAGAGGACCCACCACCTCCAGGTGGTCGTGGTCAACACGAGATGGAAGGTAATTAGGTTTTTTAATACTAATAGTGTATGCAGTCGACCAATAGGGACAATACAATAGCGACGACACATGTTGCCGCTAAAGGAAATAATGACAACTTTCTGGGGTATTACGGCGACATTTGTCGCTGCTAGTGCTCTTATTTCTTGTAGTGGTTAAACACCATAAAACTTAATGCCCGATTAATATTGTTGTGCTACAATACCATTCCACATAATTCATTAGCGGTTCCATGTCCAATGATGGTAGTGAGATCTCTTTAAAGTTGAGCTCTTGAAAGCTCGGGGATGTTCTCGGTTTCATCACTACGACTTGTTATGGATGACATGTTCTCTTCTTCGAATGGGGAATGAAAATCGATTGGGTAAGTTCGATTCCGAGTAAACTAAATGTTCTGGCATGGACGGTCCTTCATTCTGAAATTTCCAGCTTATAATTATCGGGTAAAGAGAGGATTATAATTTCATTCATCGAATTGTCTTTGGTGTGGTGTTACTATGGAATGCGATGATCATTTGTTCTACAGTTGCATCGTTCCTAAGAAGCTAGTTGCTGACTTCAAAAGGTGATGAAAAGTCAGCGAACCAACTAGTGATTCGACAGCCTCTTTGTAGAGTTGGGGTCACGAATTGAGCCTCAAAGGCTCTGTTTTTAGAAGTCGATCTGTGTCTATTATGACATTGTGTTTGATTATTTGTAAGTTTAGAAACTCCAAAAAATTCGAATTGTATTTTATAAAAACTCTTTGTTTAGAAGTCTTTCCGTGTCTTTTTATCGTCACATTTAATATTGTATTTCATAAAAATTCGAATATACATCATATTGTTTTATCTACATTCCATTATACAAACAATTACCGTCCAAACAACTTTAAAATTGACGAAAGTTTTTTTTATGAATTTTTTAGTTAATTATTATAAATGTTCTATTTTCCTGTTATAGCATTTAATATATTATCTTTTATAAAACTTTGAATATATTTCATTAGGGTTTTTAGCTACATTCTTTATAGGCTAAATTACAAATTTCGTCCCTGTTGTTTATTATGAATTATGGATCGGATCCTTTGACTTTAAAAATTACACTAACAGTCCTTGTGGTTGAAGTTCTGTTATGTATATGGTCTTTTAGCCATTTAAAATGATCATTTTACCCTTACTTGTTTAATTTTAATGTTTATTATTAATGTTGTTTTTATTGATATTTCTATTATTATTAAAAAAAATAAACTAATCTAAAAAATTTATAATACCAGCAAAATTAATTTAATATAAAATACATAAATTTGAATAATAAAATATTAATAAAGACAAATGCATAATAATAATTATTAATTAAAAACTAAAAAATAACGTTTTGATATTATATTTTCACATATAAAAGGTGTAAACATTTTATAAATCAAAAAAATAAATGTATACATTGCCAAAAAGTATTAATTTTTTTTTACATTTTTAAAATTTTTACATAAACAACTATTTAACACTTTCAATAAAAGTTTAAAAACAATTTTATAGTTTAAACACATTGAAAAAAAGAGTTTACAAAATTAAAATATTTTGAAAAAGTTTAATTGTTTTGAAAAGTTTAAAATTTTTAAAAAGTTATTTTTGAATGTTTTAAGAAAAGTTATACAAAACTATCAAAAACTTCATAAACTTCGAATTTTTTATTGTTCATCAAAATGATTACATAAATGGTCCCTGTGGTTTATAGCAAATTTCAGGTTTCGTCCCTAACTTTGAAAAATTACACTGGTAGTCCATATTTTGAAAATTTGTTACGTTTTCAGTCCCTACTCAACTCAATTTTTTAAAAATACCAATTTTGCCCTTAAGAATTAGTTTCACATATGGTCCCTAATCAATTAATATGTTTTTCTTTATATTTAATTATTTGTATATTTATAATTGTTTAATTAATAAATAACATTTTACTTGTTAGTATAAAAACTTAATTACAAATTATTTATGTTATTTATCTATATATTAATGCGTTTAATTATTATTATTATGATCATCATCTAAATTCATTCGTTCGGACGAAAATATTTATATTTTCTATTACTTTTTGTTTTATAAAAATTTTGCAAACAATTGGTATATTTAGTTAATTTACCCTTCTTATATTCCTATATTAAGTTTTAAATGCTATTAATGTTGTTTGAGATTCTAAACATGAAAAATATGTACATTCATTTATACATTGTAAAAAGCATTCATTCTTATTTTATAGATTTTTGTTACTAAACTATCGTATATTCTACATATAAAAAAGTGTTAGTAAAGTATTATTTCCAATAAACTTTAAACAATTTGAAGAGAATTATATATATATATATATATATATATATATATATATATATATATATATATATATATATATATATATATATATATATATATATATATATATATATATATATATATATATATATATATCATTGTAAACTTTAAATATTACTTATATATCCTTGTAAACTTCCTTATTACATATATATTCTTTTAAACCTTTAAAATCTCACATATATATCCAAATGACTATTTTAAATTTATTTTATCATTTAAAAAATATAAAAAAATTATTTTATTAAATCTTTTATTGAATTAAATTAGAAAATGATATTTATTTATTTTTAAAATTTATTTCTTTTGGAGTTTAATATTTAAAGTTTACAAGGATATATATGAAATTTCCCTAAAATGTGTAATCTTTTTAGCATTTTTAAAATTTTTATGAGTGTAACATAGGGGCATAGGGTTGTAAAAATGCTAAAAAAAATTATAAGCTTGTTAAAGTTTATTAGAAATAATACAAATTTAGTAGCACTATTTTATATGTAGAATACACACTAGTCTACTAATAAAAATCTATAAAATAATAATGAATGATTCATAAAATTTATAAATGAATGTACATATTTTTCATGTTTAGAATTTTAAAGATAACATTAATAGCATTTAAAAATTAATATATTAGCATAAGATGGATAAATTAATTAAATATATAGATCGATGGAAAAATTTTATAAAACAAAAATTAAGAAAAAAATAAATACTTTTGTCAATACGAATGAATGTAGATAATAATAATATAATAACAATAATAATAATGAAACTCATTAATATATAGATAAATAACATAAATAAATTGAAATTAAGTTTTTATACTAATAAGTAAAATATTATTTATTAATAAAACAATTATAAATATACAAATAATTAAAAATAAAGAAAAACTAAATTAATTGATTAGGGACCATATGTGAAACTAATTCTCAAGGGCAAAATTGGAATTTTTAAAAAATTGAGTTGCTTAAGGACTGAAAACGTGACAAGGTTTCAAAATATGGACTACCAATGTAATTTTTCAAAGTTAGGGACGAAACCTGAAATTTGCTATAAACCACATGGACCATTTATGTAATTTACTCTTTGGTTTATTATTCATGAAAACGTTTAATTTTTTCAACCAAAAAAAAAAAATCAAAAAGGAAACCTAAAGTTAAAAGACTATTTTTTAGTTTTTAGTTTTTACTTTTTAATTATCATAATGATGAAGTAACAATTTATATGTTTTCATAGATGTCTTAATCTTTATTAAAAATCATTTAATGTAAAATGGATAAAAATGAATACTTAATAATAATAATTTATTTTATGATTTATAAAAGGTTTACATTTTATTTTAAAAATCTAAACTCGTTGATAATAATAAATATTCGTATGTCTTTAAAAATATTTTATTATTTATTTTTCATGTGTTTTACACTAAATTAATTCTAATGGTTTTTAAAATTATTTTGAATTATTTTATTATTTTATAGTAATAGAAATAATAATAAAAAACAACATTATCAATAATTATCAAACTAGCAAGGGTAAAATGGTCATTTTAAATGGTCAAAAAATCATATCCATAACAAAACTTCAATCACAATTACTGTCAATGTAATTTTTAAAGTTAAATGACTCAATCCATAATTTTTAATAAACCACATGGATGAAATTTGTAATTTAACCTTCTTTATATTAGTGATATTATTGTTCAAATTATTATAAACTAATGATTTCCTTCTATCAAAAATTTTAAACTATTTTCATGAAACCTTTTTGAATATATGTTGTTTTCTTTTTCATTATAACCTCTAATATATAATACATTATATTTTACCTTTATGATCTCATTGTAAATTTTTCTTTCTTTTGTTTATAATCTTAAATATATTTTGTTTTATAAAAATATGCTTATAAGATTCGGTTTTTTATAAATAAAAACAAATATCATCCGATACAGTTTAATTAATTTTCTTATTTCTTAGTTTAATTTTTCGCTTCAAGTTCAAATGAAACGCGTCTCTACCCAGTAACGTAGGATAAAATTATACCTCGTTGAGATAGAATTCAAGTCTTGATATGATTATGTGATACGTTGATTAAATCACGTATTAGACTACTAATATACCGTACAATTATAGTGTACAAGGATTAGTTCCCAGTACAGGAAGTGTGGGCAAGCAAACACAGATTCTCGGATTCTCCCCATTCACTCTTTATACAAATTGCAATTATTTAAGAAAATTAATAATTATCTTGAAGAAACACAAATAATACTGTACTACTAGAATATAATAATCAAAACTAGAATTTCACAATAAAGTTGCAAACACTAAATTCTATCAAATGTTTCAATTAAAACACATCTAACAGTTCATTTAGATGTACTTTGCTAGCATCTTGCTAGTTTTTAGTTATATATATTTAATCTGAGTTCGGGTTTTCTAGTGGGGGTGATGGCAATGCCGTAGCTCTCTGCTAGTTAACCTTTTTGCTGTTCAAAAAAAAAAAAAAAATCTAACAGTTCATTGATTTAAAAATTTGAAAGTCTTTTGAAATTTTTATTGGACTAATTAATGAGTATTGAGCATTTACTAATTAATGGGTATTTAGTTCCTAATAGATTAGGTTGATTTTGTTTATCTATTATTTGTTTGTCATGTAAAAATAATATAATTACACTACAAATTTATTTGTTTAATTTAAGGTTGAAAAAATATTTAATTAAATTAGTTTAACAAATTTATCAAAATTGAAAGATCATCAGCTGCGCATTTAAAAATTCGCCCGTTGGACAAACGAAACTTTTAGAAAAAAAAATACACTCCAAAACGGAATTATTAACGTGGGGTCGATCGGTTGCCGGTGCTACCCCTCATATACACTTATGTTCGCCCATATCTATGACGCAGTTGTCCCACTCAAGATGGGAGCAAAACTGTCGACATCTACCTCTCCTACACTATGTCAATGGTTTTCGATACTTGTTAATGTTATGATTATGTGCTTGTTTCCATCAACCCAAAGGTATGAAATTCTTGTTTTGGGGTTTTTGGCGACTAGGGTTCACATTGATGCGGACCAAAGACTTGAAAATATAAAATGTGTATGTTATAGTAGAATCACTGCACAGACAAACTTAAAAAATGATTTTGAGCTTTGTAGGTATAACTGACTTGTACCCTGGCTTGATATCTTTCTTTTGATCATGAAAAATCGACGTAGTCATGTTTTGGTACTATTTGGTAAGGATTGTTGCAGCAAAATAATTAAATAAGCATGTACGTGTTTGTTTACTAACAGTGAAGAATCTAATCTAACTTATTGCCAAAATAAGTTTCAAAACCATTATATTATTTGACCGTTCCAAAGATGTTTGAAGACTATACCTTCAAACTTCTTATTGCAGCATATATACAGAATCTAATAATACGTTGAAGCTTCGAATAGTGCAATAGTGAAGTTATATACTACATGCATAACAACCTCAAAGCATTCTTGAGATGCCTAGCTTAATTCATGGATGCCACAAGTCGATATTATCAGTTGGAAACAAATGTTTTGCCTTCATGATTTGTTGAGTTCTAGATCTGGAACGATAGAATGCAGATAAGTCTTCTTTAGTTTCTTTCTCCGAAGACTCTTGTTCCTACAAAATTTATGTCGTGTATTTTACCATCTGAATTTTAATGGAAAAGTTAAGTTGATGGTGTAGGACAAACCAATAAAATTTGTTGAAATGTACATGGGTTCTCTTATATATATATATATATATGATTGAACCCTATCAACAATAATAGAGATATCGATAGTGTAGTGACTACGTATGTGCTTGATCTTAATTTGTTTCCATGGACAAACCCTGGGTTTCTTTGACGTTCTCAAGCGTACGTCCATGCTACTAACACTTTGCACTATTCATACCCCGAAGAAGACATGTAAATTAAGACAATAAAATTAATTATGGACTTTCTTAGAAGTTTTAGAATATGATCGAAGAGTCTTGTGTTATGTACTCTATTATTATTTTAGGAGTTAATAATAAGAGTTGGTATCTTGAATCTCATTTGGTACTAATAACTTTACCAATTTACCTTAATGATTGATTCAATAATTTAAAAGTCTTAGGTTGCGTTTAGTTAACGAAAACTAGTCATTTTTCAATTTCAGTTTTCAAGTTATAGTTTTTAGAAAAAACATGGTTTTTCTATGAAAAGTGAAAACTTGTTTAGATGATGAATTTTTAGTTTTAAGAAAAATAAGATGAGTGATTATAAAATATAAAAAAAATAGGATAGGTGATGGAAAAGTAAGAGAGAGAAAGAGAGTATTATAAAAAAAAAAATGGGTAGTTAATAGAAAAGTAAGAAAGAAAATATGAAAAGTGGTATTTTAAAAAGTGAAATGAAAATTTATGAAATTTGTTGTTAAGTAAACAAGTTTTTAATTTTGTTGAAAAGTGAGATGAAAATTTTAGAACTTTTCATAAACTAAACGCAACCTTAGCTTTATATATTTATTACTGGTTAGATTAATGAAATGTAGTCAACGTTACTCTCCATTACACATTTGTTTTCTCTCTTTTTCCAGCTAATCGGTATCAGAGCTAACATAGAAGATGAATGGAGACATGTTTCCTTTTCATTTTTCCAAAGTCACACCAGACAATTATAATAATGGGTATATTTGAATAAGCCTTGGTAGGATTGCAAGATGTGTGGAAAATTGTGAAAAAGGGCTATGAACACTATTGAACAATCAAATGATGTTCAATCCATGGCTCAAGCAGAAAATAGAGCACTTCAAAGGTTGAGAAAATGGATTAACAAGCTTTAGCGTCGATTCAATCATATGTGATTTGATGATTCCAGCTTAGAGACGATATATATAGGATGGGCAACTACCTCAAAGCAAGCCACAAGTATCTTGGAGAAGGTCTACAATGGTGTTTAATTTTCGAGTAAGTATTTTCATGCTGAAATTCGGGCAATGAAGAATTGAAGATGAATGAATTGGAAAGCATATATGATAACAAAACAAAGGATGTTGATGATGATCTAGATGATCAAGTGGTGGTGGTAGTGGTGAAGAATCTTGTTAACGAACGACTTCCAAAGGAAAAGAAGTTATTAATGAAGATGTTCATGTAGTAGAGTTGAAAATTAATGTTCAAGAAGATCATACAAAGAATGATCGACGTAATGATGATCCTCCAGCGAAAGATAATTTTAGATGATGATGAAGTTAAAGATATTGTTGATATGCAATGGTATAATACACAAGAACAACTCTATATATGCAATGGTATAGTAACCTAGTCATAATGATCATGCCTCTGCCTTTATAGTTTAAAAGGTCTATGGTACATCGCTTAAAAGGGTTTTCAAGAAGATTATGTGGCCATGTGGATAGTCTACAATTGATGTGATAGTTCAAAAGATGATAGTGTGACTTATTGAGGAACCTTATTTAGTTATATACTAATAGTAAGTTCGGCTACTTGAGGATGAAGATCAAGTGAAGGATGCTTGGAGCTATGAAGAAAAACTCAAGATTAACGGGAGATGTTAGGAATATTAAAATCAAATTAATAATGTTTTGAATGGTTTTAGAAAATGAAGAGTCGTGTACTGTTAAGTACTCTTTTATATATAACATTAAGAGCTAGTTCTAGATTAAGAAGAGTTGGTGTTCAACTCTTCTTCGGTTAATGAAATGTGTTTGACCTTAATATGATTTAGTAGTCTAAGAGGCTTAGCTTTATTATCTAGTTAATGATAATGAAATGTGTTAGACCTTACTTTATTAGACAATTAGCCCTTTGTTATTACCCTCTTTTGCCAACAATAACTGGATCAGATTAAATCCAACTACAAATTTAACTATTCTATAGTGATATTGATGTGATTTTTAAGAACTTCACACTAACTTATAAGACTTTGAATGTGATGTGATTGCAAATTCATCAAAAGGAGAAAAATATTGATGGGTGACTCACCAGTACTGATTGTGTAACACAAAGGAGTCGGTTGCAACTTTCTTTCCATCATCATTGCGATTCCAATGATAGAATGCGTGTGTTTTATTCTTTATCTCCAGTGTAGAATGTCCATAGCTGGCCTCTCGGAATGCAGAATAGTCTGGTTGTGGGTCGATAAACCTTCAGAATCCATGGAGGGAAGCATAATCATTGGAAAAAGAAGCATTGCTAGTTTACCAGAACATGCGAAAATAAAGAGATTGTTACTTTTTGTAGAGAATTGGCAACAATAGATAAAAGATGATCACCTTGATGCAAGACCATTTTGGTTTCCTCCATCTCCAATGGTTATATATATCGGAGCTGATTTGTCAGGCACAGGATAACACACACCACCAGTTATGTTGTGGTGTATGTTGGAGATTCGGTACTGAAATCATATTGTAAGAAAGTTACAAGCCCAAAAGCTTGATTAAAATCACATAAAGAAGTATCAGAGTGTTCTTTAATACCTGGTCAACTTTTTTAAGATCGAAAGTTTAATTTATACGTTATGTCAATAAATTTTCTTAAGTTAGACAGTATTTGACGCGACATGACACAAGTGACACGAGTATGGGTGAGTATGGATTTCGAAATCCAAATCCTTCCGGATTCTTTTAAATCCCTCTATCCAAACACCCCCTAAATGTTTTCCAATGAAAGTAGTTTCTCGTCTGTTGGTATCATATCATATTTAAAAAAAAAAAGATTGTAGACGCATATGTAACTCAGTTGTGTTCTTATGGAATTGCTTTCTCTTAATTCATATATCAGGAAAAAGAAAATAAACAACGTACAGAGAGCAACTAACCGATCTTTCATAAGCATGGACATGTCCGGCAAAGACCACATCAACTTTGTACTGAACAAACCATCTCTCGAATACATCTTGCATGCTTTTACCCTCCATGTGGTGAGCGTTGTTGCTGTTATATATAGGTATATGCATTATAACAATAAGCCAAGGTGTTTTCTTCCTGTCCACTTTTTTAAATTCCTCTTTAAGCCATTTGTATTGAGGTGTAGATTTTACTGTCAGAATTGATCGATATAAAATATAAGGTATGAGACACAAGTAATAATACGCGAAGGAACTCAAAAATGAATGTCTGGAAACACAGAAACAGATCATTCAACACCAACATAATGAATAGTATTTGAGACAACTTCCAGGGAGTAACACGTAAAGTAAGGAAGGTAATAAAATTACCAAACGGAGAATAACTGGATAGCGCAATTATATGAGCGGATGCACGTCTGACGGCATACCAAAGAGGATTACTGCTTTCACTGGCTGCATAAGGAGTGGGGTATCTATAAAGATACTGTTTGAAAGGAACAACTTCATTCTGTACATACAGAGATGAAACAGATTATGTTACGAAACAAAGGAAGGTTCAAGATTTGAATACTGCCTTTTACAATTACAAAATTTGTTGGAAATGTTTTATGTTTAAATAAATCAATTGTCATATGTCTTCAAGTAACATATACGATAACAATCATAACTGATATATAAGAACAAACTGAAAGTACTTGAAGAATCATATAAGTAATATCAGTTCCACCACTTACCATATATGGCAGATACTCAATCTCATGATTTCCCACGGTCCATAACCATGGTTGATATGCTGCAACTTTTTCAATAAAACGACCATATGAGTCCCAGCGTACACCCACGTCATGATATTCATACTTATTAGCGTAAGATAAATCGCCAACATGTAAGACAGTTTGTGCTCCACTCTGAATGTAATGTTCAAGAGTGGAAAGAGAATTGTATGTTTGCCCCAAGTCACCTGAAACAATAAAAAATGAATGATTGATCACAAAAAGAAGTCATATATGCCATCAATAAAAGCTATTTAGTTTCAGCTTTATTTCCATACATGTAGAGGTGCGCCAATGTTCGATATTGGAAAAAACAAACAATCTTTTCTCATTTCCTTGATTAAGTCACTGGACTTTCTTTCCGATTGTTTAATTAAGTTAATGACCTGCTAAACAAGTCACAATTATTTTATATATATATTTGAATAACACAAAAAAAGGTCGAGGGACTTGAACAGTTGAAAAAAGTCCTAGGACTTAATTAATCGCCGAAAGCCAGAAATGGAGAATTTTTTTTGGTTTTTTCTGAATATCACCCCTTCAAACTATGCCAAAGAGAAGGCTATTAAATGAGAACACTACTGCAGAATATGTTAGACACTTGTGAAGAAGTAGCTTATAAAAAAACACAAAAAAGAAATAAGAAATAACTAACTAAACTTACCTATAATTCCAAATTTGTAAGAAGCATTTGGATCGATTTTTGGAGGTGTTTGAAACCAAAATGATCGTGCAGAGTCACCTTCTCCAATCTCATAATAAAATTTGGTATCATACTAACAAAAAGAAACACTGATGATGTTAATCATGAAACAGATCTTATAATAAGTGTATTTTTAAATTATGCTATCGATATGAAACAGCATTATTTCCTAGCATATAATATGAGAACTGTGATTCTTAGAATTAAGCATGCTATCACATTATAATTTATATCTAAATAAGAGCAGACGATCAAATTTAATTTCTTTCATTAACTACAACATCGTAAAGCTTGAAATGTACTAAACCTACTTAGTTAAACAAATAAAACAGTAGCAATCATGTTGGTGACTTGGTGGACATTTGTGCTCCAAAATTGAATTGTCTTGTTCATACACTTCAAGTTCTATTGAAAATGAGTTCACCACGTACTACTGAGTTAATTAATATGTATATATTACCTTGAGGTCATTGAGAAGGCACTGATGAATATAGCCAGACGTGTAGTTGTAAAACGTATAGTTTTTCACTGTCCCTTGTGCCGTAAAATCATACTTTTTCTCTGATGTTCCATATCTTACTTGGTTTGACCCTGGTTCAGCAGGTGTCACCCATATTATAATTACACCTTTTCCATCATAATCCCCTTGAGTTATGTGTACCTATTGCGCAATGAACAATGAAATATATAACAAGAAAACTAAAACAAGGAAAAGATTAATGGATGAATTAAGTGGAAAACAATTTATGCAAAAAATATGTTTGCTCTTGAGTCGACTACTTAATTAACAAATGAATATAATTTACCTGCTGTGGTGCATTATAACCACTGGGGATTGCAAAAACTTCATCATCAAGCGGAATGTCAACTGATGGCCACTCTGAACGGATGAAACTGCTTGTGACACCGGCATAGACATTGTCGGGAAAGTAAAACAAAGCATAGCCAACAAGCATACAATAAGGTATCATGGACCCCATTTTCTTATCCTTCAAAACGCCCACTGCTCAACATAAACTGCACACAAAGAATGGAGCAAGTTTGGCAAAAGTTAGAGAAACCTACATAATAATTGCCCAACTTTTCGAATTTTTTCTGTGAAAACTCAGCGTTTTAGTAAACTTTCTCGATTAAACTTGGCTCTCTCTGTCTCCCTCCCTTCTCACCCATTCTTTTGGTGTTGGTGTGCACATGAATTGAAGTTTAATTTTCTTTATTAAATTTCAGTTACTAATAACTTAATAATCATCCATAGTCTACCTCAAAGCTTGTGCCAGAAATTAATATATCAGTAAGAAATATAGTCAAATAAAGTTCATGTTTTACAAACCATATATACACATGGTTTAAGGGTTTAAGTACAGACAATCAAATTGTTTTATTGGTGATTTCAGCTCAGTTTACGTCTTAGTTTATCTTATTTTCAATGCTTGAACAATCACTCTACAGTTCTAACATCTAAAAAGAAGGAAAAAGAAGGAAAAACCGTTAAAAGCTTTATCCCTAAACAAATTATAATAATCATCGCAATAATACGTGCAAACTAATGTTGTGATTTACAATACTCAAACAATGAAGTCAAAATTGAACAATTGTCGCCTGGTTTTTGCATTGAAATTCTGAATTTGGGTCGCAAATATGTATCTTTCAGAAATAAATTATGAGTTTTATCCTAGATAAATCACGATTATCCAATCACCATACATGCACACGTACGTTAAGTGATGATTCATCTGTAATGTTTAAACAATAAAGTCGCAGCAACACTTCATTGTATTGTCTGGTCAAAATCCACAATTCGGTTCAAATGCAATTTCAATCGAAAAATCACCAAATAAACATTTGGATCGACGTTACACAGCAAGAACGTTACATTAGCGTCAGAACAGTGTAGATTCACATTCTACTACAACAATCTGCAGCTTAAACAAACACTTAAATTTCGAGTTAAATTCAGAGTTTACAGACTTTAGACTGACCTCAGATTCAATGGCAGATCGTCACCTGATCATTGGAGAGAGAGAATGGAGTGGATATGGATCGTTGCTATGGGTTTAATTTCATTTATCAAGGCTAGCTACGTACGTGGCCGGGCGTAAGTTAGCAGGGTACAATAGTTGTGGTTTAAATAATTAGCATTACGATGTCCACCAGTTTTAGACCTCAACTTTTTAGAGGAATTATTGATTGATGATGATTTGATCTCGACATCTCATATTCACGTATTGTTATGATGAATAGTGTCGGTGAAAATTGAACGTTTTCTTTTAATACACTGGTAGTTTATAAATTTACGTGTTACGTGGATAACTTTTAATAAATAACTGGTTATAAAAATTTATGTAAACATAAAATTAAAACATATTAATATTAAATATTATTTAAAAAGATACAATAATAGTATTGCTATATTTGTCATAGTTATTATTTAATAGTAGTTATTTTTTTAACAATTTTTAAAATATGTTATTTCTAAATTTATATGTATTTAATCGATATAATTTAAATTTTTAATTTTATATAAAACATAATCTTGATATATATTTTATTACAATAAACAAAATGTTGTCAAAATATGATTTTATTAATATTGTATTATATTTATTTTTTACTTATTTAATATTGTTTGTATAATTTTTATTCATGTTTAATATAATTTAACAAATTTATAAACACATGTTTTTTTTTACTTAGACATATTGATATTTGATAAGTATATATAAGATGTAATTTGTATGTATTTGTAATATATTCATAATAATAACAATGAATATTAGAAAATGATAAATGTAATAAATATTTAATAATGATAATGTTGGATAGAGTTAATGATTTATTAACATTTATAGGCTTTAAAAAAATAAATTGTATTTATCTTTTATTTTATGTTTGTATTTATCTTTTATTTTATATTTGTATGTGTATTTTATTTTATTTTATATTTGTATTTATCTTTCCAAGTGAAACGTGGAGGCGACACGTGTAGTTATGTGTTCTCTTTTATTATATAGACTAGATTATTGGCCCATGTAATACATGGTGTATATGTAAAAAAATATATATTTTTAAATATAATAACTTATAAATATTATAGTAATAAATAATAAAGTAATAATATTTTGATATTAACTGACATCGATGAATGACCAAAATTATATTAAATATAAATTTGTTACTCTTATTATAATAAATATATATTGAAGACTGAACATATTTGAAATACTGATTATATTACAATAAAAACTAAATCAATTTTGTAATGTTTTTGCTTTTAAATTTGAAAACAATATTTACAATATTATTAGAAAGTATTACCACTACTACAAATCAAAGCTAATGCAACACTTTTGATGCAACATATTTAAAAATTGTTGTTTTTTTACTTAAGTTCCCTCTAAAGCAACACATTGACAATAAGTGTTGCATATAATGATTTAATGCAACACTTTTTCTAAAATGTTGCCATTTTTATAAAAAAAATGTAACAATTTTCTAAAGTGTTGCAATTTTTACTAAGAATTGCAACATTTGTTTAAAGTGTTGCATATTTCAATAAAAAATGCAACACATCTTTAGAGTGTTGCATTTATAACGAAAAAAATGCAACACATTTTTAGAGTGTTGCATTTATAATGAAAAAATGCAACACATTTTTAAAAACATATAACATTTTTTTAAGTGTTGCATTTATAATGGGAAAAAAAATGACCTGTTTTTAAGTGTTGACTATACTATTTTTTTTCTCTTGTTTTGTAATTTTGGTTAAAAAATACAAACAAAAGTTCAATGTCTGATTTGTTAAGATTAATAAAATACAAGATTTGATATTACATGTATTATTTTTTTTAATAACAAGAGTGCAATTATAAAATTGGTTACATTTTTAAAATATAAAATATGCTAAAAAAAGGGGGGTTCTTCTGAAGTTTCCGACAATGTGTACTAATACACCCCGGTTATTTAACAAAGGTAACCGGGGTCATTTACTTTTTCTTATACACTCCGGTTGTTTTTAAAGAAACCCGGGTATATAGTCCAACATCTACCCGGTTGTTTACCTAAATGATCTCGGGATCCTCTACTTTTTCTTTATACACCCCGGTTTTTTTTTAAACAAATCGGGTACACTCATGACGTGGTTCCTTTTTCTTCTCCCTTTCCCTCTTTCTTTATATCTATCTCGTTTGATGTACCTATTCCTTCTATTAAATCTCAAATTCCATTTGCCACTAAAATTTTCTTCATTCTTAATGCACATAATGTATAATTTGTATTTTTTAGAATTGGACATTGATATGATGATAATGTTGTGACGACAACATTATTTTTATCTCCTGTCATATTTTTGTGATTTTATAGCTAAACTTTAAATAAATCTAAAAATAATTTAACTTAATATGTCTGTCTAATCACAACTATTTCTCAAATAATTTAACCTTTTCCTAATGTAAATTATGATGGCAAATTTCAAACTTTAATTTATTTTCCTAATAAATTAAAATTTGTCTTCTAAAATAATAATAATATATATAATTGGGATATATATATTAAAATTAAAAATTGGAAAAGAAAAGTCTGTTTTTTTTCTTTGTGCCTTTTGGGCCTTTACTTCTTCTGAGCCTTTCTTTTCTCTGATTTCTCGTGGGGCTTGTTTTCTATTTGGGCTTCTCTTTCACCAGACCAAAAAAAAAAAAATTGTGTCTCTGCCTCTTCTCTTTGAACCGGTGCAAACTCTCTGAAATGTTGCTTCGCTTCTTCTTTCACTGTTATCCCTTTTGTGAACCGATGTATCCCTCTATGAATCGATGCGATGGCTTGATGAATCGGTGTAACCCTAGTCTGAATCGATGCCTTACTTAAACCTAAAAACCCATTCTGTTGTCTAATCGTAATCGGCGTCGCTGGTTATGGTTTTGTGTGACGGTTGCGATGGTGGTTCTATGGTGGTGTATGGCGACGGTTAGTTGTGGTTTCTGTTATGTCAATCGCTGGTTCTATTTCTGGAATTTGCACCCATGTAAAAACTTTGTTCCACTTTCGTAAAATATAAACTTGTCTTTGTTTATTGCTATCCAGTTTTGACCTCATCTTCAACCAAACGTGTATGAGGTACATTTAGAGTTGTTAATTACTGCATATTATCACCTTATCTCTTATATTCATGTGGACTCTTTTATATAATATATAATATATATATATATATTGCTTTTTTAGAAAAGATCAATTGTTTGGCTTGCTACCAATTAAATTATAACTACCCATGCATGACTTAACAATTTGTTGTAGCTGCATATTAGCATGCTCTAGCTGTTAAAAGGCGGGTTGAGGTTGTAGGGATATGATGGATCTTGACTATCATTATTTCTCTATAATATTACTCAACCAAATCTTGTAATGTACATGGTTTTGCCATGATGGAAGAAATAGAAATGTTGCCCTCTTTTGTGAATTTCACAGCATTGCCAACAATATTTAGAATTATTTGCATGAGTCTCTTCTCATCACGTACCAACAACATACTCTTGAAATGCTAACTATCGTTATTTCTCTGTTAACAACATGTTGAAGAACGTTAGCTGCAATCTCTTATTTCTTTAATTTCTTGCTTCTTAAGTTGCATGCGACTTTGGTGACTTTGGTTTTCACTCATTTAGGAGACCCAAAAGCAATACCATGGACTCAGATTGGCAACAGGCTAATCGCATCAACTTTTCATGGTACCAACTCTATCCATGACATCTATTTTTTTATTTCATTGAATGCCCAGATGAAATTTAAGGTCTTAACTTAAAGGACTTAAACTGTGCGATTTAACAAGTGGTGCAGGAACAGGGGATAGTCATTCGAACATTTGCACGACATAAATGTTCTCTTATTTAGGTACCAACTCTTAAAATTTAGTACCATTTGATGCAATACTCTTGTCTCTCTCTGATTGAGGTGCATATCCTTTATTGTTTTCTATTGCTTTTAATTGTTTAAATATAATGTTTATGGCTGTCTTTTGAGTTGATTACATCCACCTCTACTTCATAGTTTGGCCACATAATGTTCTTTATTAATGCAAGAGTTTTGTCAATATTAGTACTATGCCACTAGAAGAAGTGACATTTTTCTCTTTTGTGGCTAGATTCTATTTCTCGGGTGGTTAACGTGGTTCTTTTCTTTCTTATATTTCTATGTAGCTCTACTGATGCATAACACTCGGATAGAGTTAAGATGACCCATTTGAATGCCAACAGCTCAGTTTGTGGCTCTTACGACTCATCTCTATCATATGTGTGAGTTGATGTTTTCCGTTCTATCTTTTTCTATAAGTGTAGTATCCTCTAATTAATGGATGCTATTGTGTTAGTTGTAGGAGTTTTACAAACTTTTGTCTTTTGGTCCTCTAAATTTTTGTCTTTTTTTGCAGTTACCACTTACCAGAGGATTAGTACTCCTATTTCTGTTGGCAAGTTTTATTACCATCTCATGTGTGAAAACTTATGCATTTTTAGGGCTTGAAACCAAAATACTAATAAAAAGCTCAATGGTTTTTTATCTAGCTATCTTTAGTAATATGCTTCTGACACTATGTAGAAACTTGCTTATAGTAGGGCATATATGATGCTTTGTGGTAACTTAGATGCCTTCACCTTTAGATTTTGAATTGAACTTCTTTAAATATAGACATCAACATCTTATGTCATAACCATTGGTGTGAGATTGGGATGATTCATGCCATGTGAGCTCTATTTAAGAGAAATAGTGACCCGGCCATTGGAATTATTGATTGATGATGATTTGATCTCATATTCACGTATTGTTACGATGAATAGTGTCGGTGAAAATTGAACCTTTTATTTTAGTACACTATTAGTTCATGGATAATTTTTAGGGTGAATGATCAAAAATAGTAACAAGTTTTGACATTTATCATTAGTAGTAACATTATTTATTTTTTATCATTAATAACATTGAGTTTTGTATTTTTTATCGTTTATAGTAACAACTTTTTATTTTTCTATCCATAATAGTACTTGGTGACCTGCAAACTTGTGTAGCAGGTCACCAACAACTTTTCAGTTATCAAAAATAGTAACAACTTTTCATATTTTTATCAATAACAGTAACATATCATATTAAACCCAACTTTTTTTATTTTTTAAGTTTTTCTAAGATTTCATAAACACCAAAATAAACTCAATTTATGTTTCATATTTTGTTGTGAAATCTTATAATAAAATTTTAGTTTTTAATTTCATTTATCATTTATTTATTTAAAGTTTATTTAATTACATTAAAACTATCATTTTAATTTCAATAGATTTATTTATTTACAATTTTTATTTTTTCATAACTTTATAAATTCTTAATATATATTCTGAATATTTATTTATGAATAGATAATATTCGATTATTTATTCAAGATTATATATAATATGAACGAAAAATACTATGAATCGTTTCAATTTTCCCTTTTTCCAAACAAAAAACTATGAAATATTCTCTTTTTAGTTTTTTCGAACAAAACAATATGAACCATTTTGGTTTTTTAGTTTTTTCGATCTAAATGAGTTGTAGTTTTTTTATTTAAAAAAACTAAAAATAGAAATGGGTTGCAATATTTTTCGTTTAAAAAAACTATAAACCACAATTATTCATAGTTTTTTTTATTGTTAAAAACTAAAAAAATGAATGGGTTGCAATTTTTTCGTCAGCAAAAATCGAAAAATCAAAGTTGTTTAATGGGTCGTACTTTTTGTCGTTCAGGAAAGCTAAAAACTTGAATGGATCATAGTACTTTTCATTTGTATAGATTAAAAAACTGAATAATTTGTAAATTCCAAACAAAAAAAAATATGAACCATACTATTTTTTAGTTTTTCCAAACAAAAAAACATGAACCATTCTGGTTTTTTAATTTTTTAGATCTAAATGAGTTGTATTTTTTATTTGAAAAAGTAAAAATTAAAATGGGTTGCAATATCTTTCATTCGGAAAACTATAAACCGGAATAATTCATAGTTTTTTTTCGTTGTTAAAAACACAAAACTAAAAGGGTTGCAAATTTTTTTTTAGAAAAAATAAAAATCATAATGGTTTATAGTTTTTTGTAAAAAAATCTAAAACATGAATAAGTCATAGTTTTTCATTCGGGAAAGCTAAAATCTGAATGAATTGTAATTCGTTTCGTTTGATTTTATTAAAAAGGCGAACAATTTGTAGTTTTGTAATTACAAATGAAAAGTACTACGAATGAAAATGTATTGCGAGCCATTCATTTTATTAGTTTTTCTAGGAATAGAAAAACTATGACTAATTGTGGTTTATAGTTTTATGAATGAAAAATATTTAGATTCATTTTGGTTTTTGGTTTTTCAAATAAAAAAAACTATGGCCCATTTAGATTGAAAAAACTAAAAAAAATGGAACGATTGGTGTTATTTTGTTTGAAAAAACTAAGAAAATAATTGTTCGTAGTTTTTTTCGTTTGTGAAAAGTGAAAATTGGTATGATTTGTAATATTTTTTTCGTTCATATTATATATAACTGTAAATAAATAATCGAATATTATCTATCCGTAAATATTCGGAATATATATTAAAAAATTTACAAGGTTACAAAAAAATAAAAATTATAAATAATTAAATTTATTGAATTTAAAATAATACTTGCAAAAGATAGTAATAATGTAATTAAGTAAACTTTAAATAAATAAATAAATAAATAATAATAATAATAATAGCTAAAATTTTATTATAAAATTTCACAACAAATTTTGAAACATAAATTGTGTATATTTTGATGTTTATAAAATCTTAGAAAACTTGATAAAATGAAAAAAAATTTAGGTTTTAATTTGATTTGTTACTATTATTGATAAAAATATAAAAAGATGTAACTATTTCCTGATAACTGAAAAGTTGGTGACTTGAACAGGTTTGCAAGTCACCATTTACTATTATTGATAGAAAAATAAAATGTTGTTACTATAAACGATAAAAAATACAAAACTCAATGTTATTAATGATAAAAAATAAATAATGTTACTATTAATGATAAAAATGATAAAAGTTGTTACTATTTTTTTTCATTTGCCCTAATTTTTAATAAATAACTGGTTATATAAATTTATGTAAACATAAAATTAATACGTATCAATATTAAATATTATTTAAAAAGATACAATTATAGTATTGTTATTTGTCATAGTTATTATTTAATAGTAGTTATTTTTTAACAATTTTTAAAATATTTTATTTCTGAATTTATATATATTTAATAGATATAATTTAAAAGTTTAATTTTATATAAAACATAAACTTTATATATATTTTATTAGAATAAAAAAAAGTGTTTTCAAAATATGGTTTCATTAATATTGTATTATGTTTATTTTTACTTATTTAATATTGTTTGTATAATTTTTATTCATGTTTAATATATTTTAACAAATTTATAAACACATCTTTTTTTTTACTTAGACATATTGATAAGTATATATATATATATATATAATATTTAATTTGTATGTATTTGTATTATATTCATATTAATAACAATGAATATTAGAAAATGATAAATGTAATAAATATTAAATAATGATAAGTGTTGAATAGAGTTAATGATTTATTAATATTTATAGGCTTTAAAAACATAAATTGTATTTATTTTATGTTTGTATTTATCTTTTATTTTATATTTGTATGTGTATTTAATTTTAATTTTTGTATTTATCTTTTCAAGTGAAACGGGAAGACGACACGTGTTATTATATGTTCTCTTTTATTATATAGACTAAATTATTGGCCCATGTAATACATTGTGCATATGAAGGAAATATATATTTTTTTAAATATAATAACTTAATATATTATAATAAAAATTAACAAAGTAATAATATTTTGATATTAACTGACATAGATAAATGACTAAAATTATATTAAATATAAATATTTTATTCTTATTATAATAAATATATATTGAAGATGTGAACATATTTGAAATATTGATTATATCATAATAAAAACGTAAAAACATGTTGATTTTTTTTCATAATAAACTTAAAATATTATTGAAAATGTCACTTCGAAAGGGGTGCATGTCACATTATAAGAGAAGGAAATACAAATAAAATTCCCCATAATCGCATTCATTCATATACTTAAATGATTGTTAATGGGACCTACTTATTTTTTTTAAAGGGTAAAAGACCAAATATATTATCAAGTTTTGACATTTTTATCACTAATAATAATATTATTTATTTTTTATCATTAATAACATTGACTTTTATATTTTTTATCGTTTATATTAACAGTTTTTTATTTTTCTATCAATAATAATAATTGGTGACCTGCAAATCTGTTTAGTAGGTCACAAACAACTTTTCAGTGATCAAAAATAGTATCAACTATTCATATTTTTATCAATAACAATAAAATATCAAATTAAACCAAACTTATTTTATTTTAAGTTTTTTATAAAATTTTATAAACACCGAGAAAAACTCAATTTATGTTTCATATTTTGTTGTTAAATTTTATAATAAAATTTTAGTTTTTAATTTCATTTATTATTTATTTATTTATATTATTACCTGACTATTTTTTTAATTTCAAATTTAATTTGTTTTTTTACAATTTTTATTTTTCAATAGATTATAAGTTTTTAATATGTGTTATGAATATTTATTTACGGTTATATAATATTTGATTATTTATTCACGATTATATATACGAATCATTTTAATTTTCACTTTTTCCAAAGGAAAAGACTATGATTCTCTTTTTAGACTTTTCGAATAAAATAATATGAACAATTTTGGTTTTCTTACTTTTTCGATCTAAATGAGTAAATGTGTTGTAGTTTTTTTTTATCTAAAAACTATAAATCAAAAAGGGTTGCAATGTTTTCATTCTAGAAAAACTATAAACCACAACTACTCATAGTGTTTTCTGTTGTTAAAACTAAAAAGATGAATGGGTTGTAATTTTTTGTTAGCAAAAATTAAAAGACCAGAGTTGTTCATAATTTTATTTGTTCAATAAAAAATAAAAAAATGAATGGGTCGTAGTATTTTTCATTCAGGAAAGCAACATATCCCAGTCTGTTCGAACGTAGCTAACTTCGGGGACGAAGTTTGTGCGTGGTGGAGCCCATTCTGTAACAACCTAACTTTTGATTAGTTATGTAATGACTATTTTGAGATAATAATATAATTTTGTTATATTATTTGGAATTTGCAAATATTGATTAAGAATAAAAAATATATATATATATATATATATTAAGTAAATATAATTTTATATTATATTTATGATATAATTAAATTGAGTAAAATAAAGAGATGTAAAATACAAAAGTTTAATGGGTTAAATTACAAATATAACTATAATACATATATAAATCATTTTAATGGTCATTATTAACAATTAAGAGAATTGACACACTCTCTCTCTAACTTCTCTCTAAACTCTCGGCCAAATACACAAAACATCAAGAATTATCACAAATTTGCAATCAGTTGGAGAAATTAAAGTCAAGGGAGTTACAAATAGCAACAATCAACAACAAACTACAATGAATTTGAGGTAAAATTCACTTTTAATTTCAATTCTTATAGTGTTTGGTTCGGTTTTGTGAGAAACCGAAACCAAGGTTTAAAATGATAAGATTTGTTGTTGCATGTATAGGATTCTTGTTAAGTATGATGAATTGAAATATATAAAAATTATAGAAACAAAAATCCGTGATCAGATTGTCCAAATAAGCAAAAATTATGAAATTTTTATATAATAAGTGTTCTTGACAAAATTTGTATATTTTGGATGATCTTGAGTTAATTATGATAATATGGATGGGAAATTAGTATAAAAACAACTCAAATATGATAATACAACAAAATAAAACGTTGCATGTTAATATAAATAAGTTTTGCGAATTTTATGTGAAAACCCGTATGAGTATAAGTATGAACATGAAGAACAAAATCTGGAAATTTATGAACATGAAGGATCCGAATTCGGATATGTCCGAATTCGGATGAGGCACCACTTCGGTTCCGAATTCGGATGATGCTCAAATTCGGATCTGGCCATGGTGCACAATTCGGATAACACTATTTCGGATTTAATGATCCGAATTCGGTACCTATATAGATTTTAATCCTAATTCGGATATAACATTTCGGATCCTGAAAGGTCCGAATTCGATTGCCACTTCGGATGTGTCTGAATCCGGGCCCTCAATCCGGATGGCCCATTTCGGATGAATCCGAATCCGGATCCCAATCCGGGCTGATCCGAAATTTATGATCAGAAACCCAATTTTATGTATTAGAATGATTTGAGAATAGATAAGTTATCAGAATCAGATGAAATTTAAGATTATAAAGATTAAAAGACAAAAGATGACAGCCTTGATAAGACAAGTTATCAGATATCAGACCCAGATAAAATATCAGATTTAATGACCAAAAGATGATGAAAATTCCATGATAATGATGATGATATTGACATGAGATTTATATGATATAATTCTGGACAGGTTCAGTGAAATTCTGAACATAAAGACAAAGATTTTAAAAGACTTGAAAGCGGGTCAGAGACTTGATTTGACAAAGAACAGAATAGACAAGATAAAATCCTGAGTTAACTCAGGTGGCAGATTCTTATATCTGTTTGATATAGACCCAAACCTGTGAGTTATAGATATTCAGATTGAACATGCATTGATCCGATTGAGATATATTGTTGTTGATAGATTTATTGACATTCATTTATCAGCTGGATTGAGACCTGTGCACACCATGGATGGGTGTTGCCCAGTGGATCATGATAGCTATTTGACTATCTTTTCATATTGCATTTTAATATTGCTTCAGATTTTGCTTTATGACTCATTGCTATCATGACTTCTAAGACATATGCTTACATCATTGATCAGAAATTTGATAGATTGATTCAGCTTGACTAGCCCTTATGGTCTATTGTTCTAGACCCGGCTATTTCACCAGTTCTTATGAACTTGGTAATGACCTCCGATGTTCCGCCATATTGACTTACTGGTAGCTAGCCCAGTATGTGGCTGATCCCCACGATTTAAGCGTGAGTGTGGCTTGAACATCATCCGATTCTATGATTCTATATCTCAATCATGAGGGCTGTAGCGGCAGCCAAGACATATCACGCTTAGACTAATGACTCCGCTTGACACGCATGTTGATATTGAAAATCTATAAACTCACTAAGCGTTGCTTACAGATGTTGCATTAATATTTTACAGGAAAAGCCAAAGGAAAATCACCTGCAAGACCTAGTATTTAGGTCATTCAAGATCCAAGTTTTGAAGCTTTCCTAGACCACTTCTCAACAAACTTTCTGGTACTGATTGGAAGACAGCTAATGTGGTGGTTCTGGGTAGACTTGTTGTGATGATTGATGTTATGAATAGATTAGATGTTACCCTTTTATAATTTTATTTTGAAATATGTAAACTTAAATCCTAATCTGTAATGTACATGTAATTTTTAATTCCGCAATTAATTACCCTATCTTAGTATGGTTGATATCGTATTGCATGATGTGGGACCTAGACTCTGAGGACTGTCCCGTAAGGGGTGGTACTCACATAAACGCACTGAAAAATTCATAGTTTTTTTCGTTGTTAAAAACACAAAAATAAATGAGTTGCAATTATTTTGTTATAAAAAACAATAAATTAGAATGGTTTACATTTTTTTGTAAATGAAATCTAAAACATGAATGAGTCGTAGTTTTTGTCATTCGGAAAAGTTAAAACATGTATGGAATGTAATCCATTTCGTTTCGAATAACTAAAAACTGGAACGATTAGTATTATTGGAAAAACTAAAAACTATGACCCGTTTATATTGGAAAAACTAAAAACTGAAACAATTTGTATTATTTTGTTTGTAAAAACTAATAAAATGATGGTTTGTAGTTTTTTGTTTGGAAAATGTGAAAACTGGAATGATTCGTTTTTTATATCATACATAATTGTGAATAAATAATCAAATATTATCTAACCGTAAAATATTCAGAATATATTTACAATAGTACTAATTTCAAACTTAGGGTTACTGTTCATCGAACAGTAAACCAAGCTGTCAGGCAGCTGAAGCAGGCAGGTAAGCAGCTGACTTATTTTATTACTTTATATATATTATACAACATTTCTGTTTTTCTGTAATAACTTTTGATATTGTATTTTATTAAAATTTGAATATATCATTACGATCGCATTATTTCTGTCTACATTCCGATATAAAATTTAGCGTCGTCGGAACAGTTAGGCAAGCAGCCAGGCAGCTCAAGCAGGCAGGTAAACAGCTAAATTATTTTATTTTATATATATTATATGTCATTTCTATTTTTCTGTGATAACTTTTGATATATTGTATTCTATTAAAATTTGAGTATATTATTACAATTGCATTATTTTTGTCTACATTCTGATATAAAATTTATCGTCGTCGGAACGATTTTCGTTAGGCAGGCATGCAGCTGCCTAAATATTTTAATTTATATGTAATATATAATTATTTGTTGTTCTATTGAAACGTTTGATGTATTGTATTTATAAAAAGTCAAATATATCATTATGATCACTTTTCTGTTACTACATTTTAACATAAATTGTATTTCGTCTCAGACTATTTTAAAATGACAAAATTTTAATTATTTATCTACATTCTAACTGGTTGGCTTACAAACGACAAATGTTATTCTATTATTTTGAAGTAATATATTTATAAAAATATAACTTATAATCCTGCTTCAACGCGCGGGTAAAACTATATTTAAAATGAAAAATATATATTGTTTGGTTATGATCCCGCTGCAACGCGCGGGTTAAACTAACTCGTATTAAAAATTTATAAAGTTTGAAAAAATAAAAATTTTAAATTAATAAATTAAACGAATTTATAAAATAGTCACTAAAAACATAATTGAATATAAACTTAAACAAATACATAATAATTAAAAAATAAAAACTAAAACTTTATTATAAAACTTCACAACAAAAATTGAAACACAAATTGAGTTTACTCTGGTGTTTATGAAATTTTAGAAAAACTTAATAAAAAAAAATGGGTTTTTAATTTGATATGTTACTGTTATTGATAAAAATATGAAAAGATGTTACTATTTTTTATAACTGAAAGTTGTTGGTGACTTGCTAAACATGTTTGCAGGTCACCAATTATTATTATCGATGGAAAAATAAATAATTTTATTATTAATGATAAAAAATGACAAAAGTTGTTACAGTTTTTGTCATTTGTCATTTTTTTAAAACAATATATAATTATATATGGTACTTTTCTGATGGGACCCACATAAAATAAAGTTTTCATAATTAAAAGAATTGAAAATTGAAAGATGATATATACCATATTGTGATGAATATGAGTTTATGTTTTATAAATGTTTGATACTCTCATAAGGAATTGGATACATGTCCATTTAATGCAGCAAAATAAATGATAGGGCCCTTGTGCTCTTGTTCATTTATTGAGCAGCACAACAAATATAAGTGTACCTACACCTAAAAAGTTTACGCGCTTGACTCTCGCTGGAGACAAGTTGAAATTTAGCTGGAGAAAGTAAGTCTTGGGGCAAAGGGGTAGTTTAGGAGTACGAGTAGGATAGTTTGTCGTTCAAAAAAATAACCTAAAAAGTTAAATAAAAAAAGAAAAGAATAAAAGAAAATTCAATGTGGGTAGTAAAAAAATGGGGTTGTATCCTGATGGATTTTTATAACTATGACATGTCTTTAGTGATGATAGTGTGTTGGAGGTGATACATGTTTTATTCAAATGAAACTTTGTATGTCTAGAAAATAAATTGATCCTTTAAAAAGATATGTTGTATGATGAATAATTTCTGTAAGAAGTAGAATGGTTATACTTGACTTGATTCGAGATTGTTGACGACCTTGATGATACGTGGCGTTTGATGCTTGTGGCTTTTGATGGATTGTTTTTATTTTATTTAATGCTTCGGATAGGTATCCCCTATTCAAAAGATTGATGAACTTCAAATGTATTCAAACAAAATCTATAAAAACTTCAACAGATTGTGAGAGTGTTCTTTTTTATTCTGAAGGATTTACTTAAGAAGATGCTCAAAACAAATTTATGGAGTGTATCACAATGATTGTTCAAGTCCAGCGGCTCCTTGCCCGTTCATCCCTGATTCGGAAGGTTAGTCCGATAACATTTATGCTCCAGCCCTCCCATCATTGGCGGACTTACTTGGAAGGAGGGGGTAGCCCGTGCAACGGGTCCCTTTCCAAATAACTTCGTTTCGTAGTAAAATTTTTTTAAAAATTTTATATGTGCAACCGACGAACTTTTATGTGTGCAACTTATAGTATTAAAAAAAATCACGTGTGCACCTATATTTAAAAAAAAATTGATACCTCAAAAAACAAGTTGATTACCTAAATAACTAAATAAGTAATTGATTCAATAAATCAACAACATTCAATAATATTTCTAAAAATTAAAACTCAATAAACCAATATTAAATTCTAAACTCATTAACCCAATATCTTTTTTAAACTCAATACAATTTTTAACCCAATTTTCAAACTCAATAATAATTTTAATTTTTAAGCCCAATTCTTTAACCTTCTGTCCTGAACCCACTTTTGAAAAAAAAAAAAAAAAAAAAAAGACAGAAGAAGCAAGAGCATATATTTTTGAACGGTATTCTGATTTGTGTGATTGAACATGAAATATTTTCTATGGTGACAAATAAAGCTTTTATTGACCGATTCCAAAATATGAAAAGTCAAATAGAGCAACTCTGCAAGGTAAAATTTTAACTTAATAACTTATATTTCATAATAAATTGTATTTTTATGTATTATCTATTATTCTATTTGTTATTTAAGATTATATGTTTAATTTTAAATTATAAATATCCATGTGTTGACCCGGTCCGACAAAAATAATCACTTTAATTTTCGAACCGTGAACGCGGCGAAATTTAGTGTAACGGGTCCCTTCGGTGGCTGGGTCCGCCACTGCCTCACATAATCCGATGGAGTCAAATCACTTCATTATCCAACAGCTGGTTCGATGGCATCCAAATCCACCCAACGATTTTAAAGTTTGGCTCGACGTATATGGTACAATAAGGCCATGGTGTGATTATTTCTACTTTTAGAAATCCTGAACCCTGCCCCTGAACCTGCTGCTGCTCAGGCTGTCTCTCTCTCTGGAACTCCTGGGGCTCTCGATAATAGCTACGGGACTACTCGGACGTCTCTGTCCTCTGTTTCTGGGATGGAGGCTGACCCCTCTGCCTCTCAATCTCTCTCTCTCTCTGACACGAGCCAACTCCAAGGCTCTCGCAAACGTCGGGGTGTCATGAAGTCCAACGAACTCCCGAATATCAGATCTCAACCCATCGATAAAGGCATCAGCCTTACGGACCTCTGTATCCACGTGCTGGGGTGCGAACTGAGCATACTCATTAAAACGATCTACATACTGCTGGACTGACATACTGCCCTGCTGGAGGTACAAGAAACGACGCTCCATCTCCCGGCGCTCATCCCGGGGAACATACTGAAGCTCGAAAATGGCACGGAACTGATCCCACGACATGGCATAAGCTGCAGCTGTAGTCATAGACGACTCAATGGACTTCCACCACTGTGAAGCCCCTCCCTTCAGCTGATAAGCCGCATAGCCGACCATATCACGAGGATCGACATGGGCAACTCGAAATGTCGCCTCTATCTCTCTCTCCCAAGCCATAGCCGCACCCGGCTCACCACCGCCTCGGAACTGAGGTGGGACTCCCGCCATAAAGTCCTTAAAGGACCCACCTCGCGGAGCAGAAGAAGAAGATGCCCCAACCCCCGTCTCAACACTCGTAACTGGCGGCGGATCAGGTCTCTGTCGCTGCTGATCTCTCTCTCTATCCCTCTCTCTGTAGAACTCAGTCAAAACTGCCAACATCTCTGACCGGCGGACATACTCGTCTCCCGTTGGTCTCTCTGGCCCTGAACCCTCACCATGATCTGCCATAATCACCTGCACATATCACAAAGGTAAGATAACAGATCGACCACCCAGCGTTATACAATAAGCTAGGCCAGTTAATTCCGCTAAACTCAGTCTCAGAGAAGAATCCCACGGATCTGAACACGGTAAGAGCACAAGCATCCACTGATACTCAATACTGGAACCACAAGCTCTGATACCAAGCTGTAACACCCACAATTCTCACACAAATGTCACGTCATTAATCAATCATAAGTGGCAATAACGCAAACATCTCAAAGTACACATGTCACAGGATTAGCGGATAACACTATTAATTAAAACTTTAACACAGAAGTCATACATTAAATCACATGTTGAAGCAGTACACACATAACTGAAGTAACTGTCATGCACTGACTATTATACATCACAACTGATAACTGGCATACAGAAGCTAGATACAAAATACAACGGCAGTGTCCGAAGTCTAATAACAAAAGTCAACATGCACCCTCGATCACTGAACTACTTCGGCTGCTGTGACTGTGGCTGCGACCCCACGGTATGACTGCCTGAGACACGGAAGACTCGAAAACATAAGCTGGACAGCTCATGAGTACGCGAGGGTTAGACACTGCAGGTAAGCACATATAACATACACAACACATATATCTCATCACACATATGCAACTCGATGCATAACACGTATCTCTGCTCAAAAGGGGGCGCCGTTCCCCAGCTAGCAGGCCGCACACAGCAGCGGTTAGCTACTCAATAGGCACAGGAGCGACCTGGCAATATCACTGCCGTATATATACCGCCTCATATCTCGTGACTGGTTAGGGACAGTCAGCCTGTGCGATCACATATCGCGGACACCTGCAATTCAAACACATATAGCACGTATAGGGTAGAGAAACTCATACATGTGTTGTATCTCTGTCTCACATACACAATCACAACACATAACTGACTCATAAAAGACTACGCGCGTTTTGTAAAGAACTCGAGTACTCACCGATTACCCGAAACTTGATTGAAACCCGAAACTCTAATGCGGCTCGGCACGTGATCGGCTAGAACCTGTAAACACCACGGATCTCACATATTAACACAAACCTCAATAGCTACGCAACTCAAATCAACATAATTATCGCAATCAATTTAAACCCGAAACACATTCCCGAACGGATAACCGATCTCAGAAACTCTTTTACGGGATTCCTTCGAGACCCAAAATCCCAAACAACTCAATTCAACAACATCCAAAAGGAACCCGACTAACTAACGACTCAAGGCATCCTCATATTGAGCAAACCAAATTTCTCCTGCAGACTGTAATCCGCACCGCGCCCCCCTGCAGTCGCGCCGCGCTCAAGTCCTTCTGCGCGTCGCGCCGCGCCCCCCTGCGCGTCGCGCCGCGACCAGGCGCCTGCTCCCAGCTTTGCTCTTCGATGACCATGGCCGAACCAGGGGACTCACAACCCCCACACCCAATTTTAAGCAGCATAAAAGCATCAAACTCATACACATACATCTCCTAGACTACAAAAACCAATTCCCTCATATAACACAAACATATCTCAAGATTTAATCATCCAAAATCAAACCCTTACCTTGAACACTCTTAAGAACACTATGAAGAAGAAGATCAAGCAAGATGCAAATCCTTGGCTTCACTTTTCTGCTGGAGATTTACACAATTCACACACACACACTTTTGGGTTCTGAGATTTAGATAAGGGAATGAAAGAGATAAGGTCATATATACGTACATATCCATTTCCTCAATTAAGTAGGTTCCGAACCCGCTAAATCCGAACCCGATATCACTTTTTCAACATTAATATCAAATTGACCCAATTAAATCCACGATCTCAATGATAATAATCATCCACTAATTATTAGCTCGGAGACAAGTATCACTCAATCTTGACACGTTAAATCCACGAAACCGAATTTAATTGGACCAACGCAATAATATTAAAATAATGAGCCAATAAATTAAATCCACGTACCAGGCTCAATTTCGGGATGTTACATATTCAGAATATATATTAAAAATTTATAAAGTCACGAAAAAATAAAAATTATAAATAAATAAATTTAATGAATTTATAAAATAGTCGCTAAAAACATAATTAAATATAAACTTAAACAAATACATAATAATTAAAAAATAAAAACTAAAACTTTATTATAAAACTTCACAACAAAATTTGAAACACAAATTGAGTTTACTCTGGTGTTTATAAAATCTTAGAAAAACTAAATAAAATATAAAAAATTGGGTTTTAATTTGATATGTTACTGATATTGATAAAAATATGAAAAGATGTTACTATTTTTTATAACTGAAAGTTGTTGGTGACTTACTAAACAGGTTTGCAGGTCACCAATTATTATTATCGATGGAAAAATAAAAAGTACTACAAATAATAAAAAATATATAAAATTAAATGTTATTAATGGTAAAAAATAAATAATTTTATTATTAATAATAAAAATGACAAAAGTTATTACAGTTTTTTTGTCATTTGTCCATTTTTTAAAACAATATATAATTATATATGGTACTTTTCTGATGGGACCCACATAAAATAAAGTTTTCAATTAAAAGAATTGAAAATTGAAAGATGATATATACCATATTGTGTATGAGTTTATGTTTCATAATGGTTTGATACTCTCATAAGGAATTTGATACATGTCCATTTAATGCAGCAAAATAAATGATAGTGCCCTTGTTCATTTATTGAGCAGCACAACATAAATATAAGTGTACCGACACCTAATTAAATAGTTTACAGGTTTGACTCCCGTCGGAGGCAAGTTGAAATTTAGCTAGAAAAAGTAAGTTTTGAGGCAAAGGAGTAGTTTAGGAGTACGAGTAGGATAGTTTGTCGTTCAAAAAAAAACCTAAAAAGTTAAATAAAAAAAGAAAATTCAATGCGTGTAGTAAAAAAAAATGGGGTTGTATTTTGATGGATTTTTATAACTATGACATGTCTTTAGTGATGATAGTGTGTTGGAGGTGATACATGTTTTATTCACTTTGTATGTCTAGAAAATAAATTGATTCTTTAAAAAATATGTCGTATGATGAATAATATCTGTAAGAAGTAGAATGGTTATACCTGACTTGATTCGAGATTGTTGACGACCTTGATGATGCATGGCGTTTGATGCTTGTGGCTTTTGATGGATTGTTTTTCGTGCTTGGTAGACATGTATTTTATTTAATACTTCGGATAAGTATCCACTATTCAAAAGATCGATGAACTTCAAATGATATATATGTTATTCAAACTAAATCTATAAAAACTTCAACAGATTGTGAGAGTGTTCTTTTTTATTCTGAAGGATTTACTTAAGAAGATGCTCAAAACAAATTTATGGGTGTATCTCAATGATGGTTCTAGTCCGACGGCTCCATGTCCGTTCACCCCTGATTCGGAAGGTTAGTCCGATAACTTTTATGCTCCAGCCCACGGGAAATGGTCCCACGGGAACCCGGTAAAAAGAGTCCGGACGGAGTAAATGATAGGATCGGATCGATGACCGATCCCACGATCCTACGAACGATCTTGTTATAAAACGATCCTACACTGATCCTGCTCGAAATCACTTGGTACGATCGTAGGATCGACCAATCCTACGATCTTACTCGCGATGTTAACAACCATGGTTTGATTATTTCTACTTTTAGAAATGATCGTTCATATATATAAGTGACTTCAAATATTAATTACATTATAATGTTGCGGCTCAACATTATAAATCTCACTTATATGTATGTTTAAATATTAATGATCGCAATTATCTATTGATTCTTACCTAACAAGAAAGTTAGTAAAGGTCTTGTTGATAGACGAAGTGCCAAAATGATTTCAATTTGAAGGATAATGCCATAAAATAACTATGTACTTTCAGGTTTGATCAATTTTAAGTATTATAATTTTTTTGTTTGTTTTAAGCATTAAACTTTCTACTGTGGTTTGTTTTAATCAAGCAGTACACACATATAAAAGTTAACAAAGCGAGACACTACGCTGTTTGATTACATTTCCATTAAGTGTTGTATGGATTCAGAGAGCTGTCTGGATTAAGTAATGTTGACTAGATAAAATTTATTGGAAAATATAAAAGGAGGTAATATTGGAAACTAAATGGTCTGAATAGGGAACACATAGGGTCTCTTGACTTATTAATTGGGCTGACCGAATTTGAGTTCTGATTTTAATAAGTCATTATCAAACAAAGCTTAATTTAAATGGACTGACCGGATTTTTTAGATTAAGCCTAATAAGTTGTTATCAAACAGCCCCTAAAAGTTTTATTAACCAATGCAGAAAGTTTAATTATCAGAATGAACCAATACAAAATGTTTAACTACTAAAATGGATCACTGTGAAAATTTTAATGCTTAAAACAGACCAAAAAGAACTATAATATCTAAAACAGACCAAAAACTGAAAGTATAATTATTTTGTGACAATATCCCTTGATTCGATATACCTCTAATTTTTGTTATTTCGAGTACATGTAGTATCCTTCAAGCAAGGTTATACATTTTCTCCATTTATGATGTGATTATATTATTACTTGATGGAAAACTAGTGTATGAATATGAAATCAATAGATCTCGAATGATCTAGAGATCATGTGCAAAACATTTTCCGTAAACAACTATTGGACCTTAACAAGTTTTTTCGAATATTGTTTAGGGATGATACACAAAAAATGCACTAGTCCCTATATGTCGCGATTAAGATCATAAGATCGGTCGATCATATGACTTGACCAAGTCATTTTGAGTAGGAGTGTTTTTTAGGATCGTTTTTCAGCAAGATCGGGTGTGGGATCGTGGATCGATAGTAGGATCGTTTACCGATCCCGATCCTATCTTGTTCTCGGTTCGGACCTTTTCAACCGGTTTTCCTTTATGATCGTTTACCAATCCGATCCAACTTTTTATTCGGATCCAAACATTTTTATCAATTATGATAATGTGTCAAATTGTAGGATGTATGATTAGTTTTTTTTTTATGACTAAACATTCAAAACATGAACGTACTTTGTTTCCAAATTTAATGTGTAAAGATTTCTTCCATGAAGAATTAGGTAATCAGAGAGACAATTGAGCATGGATTTTTATTATTTCAGTATACTTGAATAGCATATCTCGATTACAATAAATAGTGAAAAGGAGAAACTAATTTAGGCTATAAGTCAGCCAGCTCCAAAGCAAAAGGCTGTGAATAAGGAAATATAAAAGGGATGGGAATAATTTACTAATTTCAATATTCCAAGTGTTATGAAATTATAATTTATGGTACCTGGGAAAAAATTTTAAAAGTTGTGATTTATAGTAGGATTTTACGATCCCGATCTGATCCTACGATCCTGATCTTACAGAGGTGAAAACGATCTTAATTGATAGAATTCGTTTGTATACGTATTACAAAGTGATAAGACACAAAACTAATAACTTCCAAAAAGTTATCATCCATGTTGAGAAATATTGAAGTCTACATCCAGAAAAATGAAATTATAATAAATACTGCATCCATAATATTTCTCTGCAAATCCTGTTGGTTCATTCAAGGTTTTAGTTCAAGAATGGCTAATATTCTGGGCAAACCATGATAATTTAATATTAACAATTAATTACTATACTAGAAGGTTAAATAAACAAACAATCAAAATTAGTTTTTTTTTTCTCAAAACATGTTAATAAAGTGTATTGTTCTTGTTGTAATTTAAACATACTACTTAAAATTATTCTTTATTAAATGAAGTATTTAATTATTAGAATCATTTTGATGAACTTAAAAGAATCTGAAAATAGTATTGATCATTTAATTTGTTTGAATGTTGAAATGAACTAAAACTAATATTGGATAAAATCAAAGAATCGATAAAGATTTACAATAACACAAAATTATAAAAGTAAAAGAACGTTGTAGACAAGTTTATAAAAGAATAATTGTTACAATTAAGTATTTATTTAAATACACTTTATCTTTTCAAGGGTATAATGAAAAGCTTTATCAAATTTACAGTGACAATCTCTTATCATTCATTAAAATGGTGATAGAATTTGACACTACAAAACAAGATCATGTTAGACGCATTAATGATTATGAAATTCAACACCATTGTCTTGATCACAAATACAAAATTAATTTCTTCTTTAGCTTATAGTGTGAAAAATTCTATAGTTTATTAAAATAAGCATCAGTTTGTGTATAACATCAATGAAGAATCTAACTAATTTGATAAGTAAAAGTCCAAACTAAGTTATAAGTACAAAATAAGTACCATGAGTAGCATCACAAAAGAGTTGTATTTCCTTCATAGTCATTATTGATCATTCCAAGGATGTTTGCATTCTACTTCAAACTTCTTATTGCGGCATATATAAACGCTAATAATGCGTTGAAGCTTCGAATAGTGCAATAGCAAAGTTATACTACATAACAACCACAACGCATTCTCGAGATGCATGCCTTCATTCATGTATGCCATAAGTCGATATTACCATTTGGAGACAAATCTTTGTTCATAATTTGTTGAGCTCTAGAGCTGGGACGATAGTATGCAGATAATTCTTCTTTAGTTTCCTTCTCCGAAGACTCTTGTTCCTACAATATGTATGTAGTGTAGTTTAGCATCATGATTTTAGTGGAATAGTTCGATGGTGTATTTTACAAACCAATAAAATATTTTATATCAATGAATCAATTGAACCCCAATTCAAATGATTTATTCTTTCAAACGATTATTGAATCAAGTAATGGTTACATGTTTGATATTCTGTTTCTGTGGACACCAATTCAAACGATTTATTCTTCATTCTGGTGAAATCATGGGTTCTTTTACGACATCGGATGTCCATGCTACTAACACTTTGTAGTTTTCACTATCCATACCTCAAAGAACACATGTAAGTTCTGACTATTAAGAATATCAAACTTGAATTATTAATGAGGTTTAGTAGAAATTATGGCTTCTGTCCTTTATCGCAAATAATTACAAATTTTGTCCCGGTTGTTGGCCATTTGTTACGTTTTTTGTCTTTCAACCAATCTCTTTTTTCATAACCGTTATGTCATTTCACTTTGTCATACTTTTGGTCCCTAATCAAAGTAATGAAATTGTTATTTTATTTTTAATTGCTTTTTATTCAATTATCATTATTTTTACTTAATACGTTGGAGTTTAATAGAACATAACTAATATACCATATCTTTGTATATGAATAAAATGTACTATTATTATATATTAATATTAAATATATATATATATATATATATATATATATATATATATATATATTAAAATATATAGACATTTGTTTTTTCAAAATATATTTATTTTTATTATAACTCATGTACAAAATTGTCACTATTTATATACTGAATATATTTTTTTATCATATATATTTTGTGTGTGTGTCTGTATATATAAAATTTAATTAAATCTTTTCGTCTCAGTTTGTACCATTTATATATATAATTTATTTATCTTTTGTCTCTACTATATATTATTTCAAGTAAATACATATATATTTTAATTAAATGTTTTGTCCCTATTTAATTATTTATACATACAAGTATTAACTCACACGTTTTAACTTAATTACTTTGTTAAGACAATATGTTCTGATTTAAGTTTTAGAAAATTTATATAAACTCCATATGTTCAATGTATGCAATGTTAATACATTTTGATTCAACTATACTTTTTAATCGAATATAAACTTGATATCGTAACGAAATATATATTTGTTGGTTTAAGGATATAAAATTAATATACTTTTAATTTAATAAGTGCATGGTGAAGTGCATGGTGTCCTTTATTTCCTCGGACATGCAGAATCCTAGTTATAAAGATCATCCTGGCTTTATATTTTAAAAGGTCTATGACACATCACTTAAAAGGGTTTTCAAGAAGATTATGTGGATAGTCAGTGACATTAACTTGATGTGCTTGTTTAAAAGTTAATGCGACGTTTTGGAGAACCTTATACTAATAGTAAGTTCGAGGATGAAGATCAAGCGAAGGATTCATGGAGCTATGAAGAAGTCGAGTTTAAAGGGAGATGTTAGGAACATTAAACTCGAATTAAAAATGAAGAGTCGTGTATTAAGTATTCTTTTATTACATTAGGAGTTTTAGACTAAAATAGAGTTAGCGACTTAGCGTTCAACTCTTATTTGATACCATTTAATCTAGCTTAATGACTTAGTAGTTTAAGAGTCTTAGCTTTATCATTTGGTTAATGAAATGTGTTGGACCTTACACTATTAGACAATTTGCCCTTTGTTGTCAGCTGTCACCCTCTTTTGCCAACATAACAGGATCAAATCCTTACTACAAGTTATTCTAGTGATAGTGAGGTGACTCGAAAAAGGTCATACTAACTTATAAGATGTAGAATGTAATGCAATTTCATTAAAAGGAGAAAAAAAAATGTGCGACTCACCAGTACTGATTGTGTAACACAAAGGAGTCGGTTGCAACTTTCTTTCCATCATCATTGCGATTCCAATGATAGAATGCGTGTGTTTTATTCTTTATCTCCAGAGTAGAATGTCCGTAGCTGGCCTCTCGGAATGCAGAATAGTCTGGCTGTGGGTCGTTAAACCTATAGAATCCATAAAGGGAAACATAATTATTGGAAAAAGAAACAGTTATTATTGAACAAAAAATGAAATAAAGATACATCGTTACTTTTTGTAGAGGATTGGCAACAATAAATAAAAAATCACCTTGATGCAAGACCTTCTGAGTTTCCTCCATCTCCAACGGTTATGTATACAGGAGCTGATTTGTCTGGCACGGGATAACTCACGCCACCAGTTATGTTGTAGTGTATATTGGAGATTCGGTACTGAAATTGCATGTCTTATTCAAGTTACAAGACAATAAGCTGGATTATAACCATATGAAGCAGTAACAGAGTAATCTTTAATACCTATGTATATTGGACTGCCCATCAACTTTTTAAATTGGAAAGCCTAATTTCAATGTTATGTCAACGAAATAGCAATGTTTGACTTGATACATAGTTTAAAAGGATTGTTACATTGTTAAACATAAATCGAATATCTACAACACCTATGACAAATAGGAGGATCTTGTGGATCCAAAATCCATATTATCAATTTTTGTCATGATGGCATGAATGCATGATGCCATGAGAAAACCAGAAATTAGGTGATCTTGCTTAAATAGAACTTGCCATGGGGGGAGATGTTACAATTTTGGATGGGACATCTCAGAATAGAAAACTCACCGAATTTTAATCATATGGAGGGGGCACTAATTTTCATTTTCTGAAAACCATCCTTGGAAGAGAAAGAACTAAACAAGTGAAAATAATGGAGTTATTTGATGGATTTCTTTTACTATCAATGAACTTTTATAGAATTAAATGTTTACCAAGAAAGTAGTTTATAGTTCATCAATATTATATCATGTTAAAACTTATAAAAAGAACATCACAGACTCATGTAACTCCACTCAGTCAGTTGTGTTCTTATGGAATTGCTTTCTCTGAATATATCAGAAAGAGAAGATATAAAGGAGAGCAACAAACCGATCTTTCATAAGCATGGACATGTCCGGCAAAGACCACGTCAACTTTGTATTGAACAAACCAACTCTCGAATACTGCTCGCATGCTTTCACCCTCCATGTAGTGAGCGCTATTGCTATTATATATAGGGACATGCATTATAACAATAAGCCAAGGTGTTCTCTTCCTGTCCACTTTTTTAAATTCCTCATTGAGCCATATGTATTGAGGCGTGTATTTTACTGTCAGAAAGTCGAGAGTAAATAAGGTATCAGACACGAGTAATAATATGTTTGGGAACTCAAAAATGAATGTCTGGAAACACAGAAACAGGTCATGCAACACCAACATATTGATTGTACATGAGACAACTTCCATGGAGTAACAAGTAAAGTTTGAGCACTCTACATTAGCCTTTTAAGAAAAACTTATGCAATGAACGAAAGTATTAAAATATCTTTAGAGTTATAGCTGCAGAAACAAATAAAACTCAGATAGTTATAGAACATTTTGTTGGGGGACAGCAGAAGCAATCAACAGAATCATATATGGAAGGATAATAATAAAACATACATCTCTGTAAATATGATTCTTATTCAACACCCTAAAATCACAAACTTACATACATATATATATAACTTAGAGACACAAGTGAAGGGGTACAACCCTTCACATATGGTTGTACGTTGGGGTGCAATTAACTGCCATATTGACCACCCCCTAATTGTAAATAAACCCCTAAAGTTTAGGCTTACTTTCAACGTACCCCCTTACGCCTAAACTTGAATAATCATCACCAAGAATATGCAAGAAAATTGTTGCATACCACTCCACTTTGTTAGTTTCGTTAGAACTTTACCAATAACACAATCTCAAGACTTTCACCCTTGACGTCTTCAATCACCAAAAATTATCATCCAGAATCTTTTCATCTGGATCACACAATCACCAACATAAAAAATCAACTTCATCTTTTTCTAGATCTTTTTCACTCGGTCAATAATCAAATCTTAACTATGGAGAGTATGGTCCATAGTTTCACCAAGAACATCACTGGAGATGACACTTCTCATGGAATTCATACACTCCATTCGAAAAACTGGAGAGACAACAATCGATCCACTAAGGACCAAAGCGGCGTGTGTGTTCACTAAGAACGAACACAACAATCGTACCTTTTTTCTGATTGCAACAACCCTTAGAGGTTTCTTCTTCCGCTTCAATCACAACAGGACCTATAGGCCTTCATTTCCCCTCTGTTCTCGTTTCAAATGAGCCCTTCAATAACAGAGGGACCTTTCTTCTTCCTCAACCGATCGATCACCACTGGTTCGCCAATCTCTGGGCTCGATCACCACCGGTTCGTCAATCTCTGGGCTTGAATAATCATCACAAAACAAAGTGTGGTTTTCACGAAGAACAAACACTACACTTTCTTCCCCCTTCTTTTTCATTTCAACAGCCCCTACAGGACTTCGAATTCTAGGATTTGATCTGCAAACTCTTCTTTCTGATTTTGAATTCCCTCAATGATCTTTTCTTCGACTTCGATTACAACATGGCTAGATATTCCCTCCTTTTCTGAACAGCAGCCCAAACCGACCCTCTTCTTTCTGTGTTTTTTGATAGATAATTACTGAAAGATTAGTCAGGGACTTCTCTTCCCTCTCTGTTTAATTTCAACATCACAGGGACTGCTATTCCCTTCAAAATCACCACTGATCAAACAAATTCTTCTTCCTCTGTTTTGTTCAATCACCAACCATACCCTTCAATGGCCTGCGAACCCTTGTCTTCTTCCTCTGTTTTTTTCGGTTGCAAACAGGCCCAAACAATGGCCTTCACGCTTTTCTTCTGTTACTAATTGAAGCATATCAGAAACATCCAATCACCACAGAATCATCAATGGATTCTGCCCAAGTTCATCATTGCAGGGGCGTTCTTTCCTTCTGTTCGATCTCAACAGCCTTCTAAGGCTTGCGATCTCTCTTCTTCCAGGATCTTCAACTCATAGCTCTGATACCACTTTGTTGGGGGACAGCGGAAGCAATCAACAGAATCATATATGGAAGAATAAGAAAAACATATATCTCTGTAAATATGATTATTATTCAACACCTTAAAATCACAAACTTACATACATACATACATACATACATACATACATACATACATACATATATATACATATATATATATATATATATACATATATATATATAATATATATATATATATATATATATATATATATATATATATATATATAAAACTTAGAGACACAAGTGAAGGGCTACAACCCTTCACATATGATTGTACGTTGGGGTGCAATTAACTGCCATAACGACCCCCTAATTGTAAATAAACCCCTAAAGTTTACGCTTACTTTCAACACATTTAAATAGTCATATGTCCGTACTAATCTATAATTGTCATTTCCTATTGCAGAAAGAAACACAAGGTTGGAAGGTAAATTACCATATGGAGAATAACTGGATAGCACAATTATATGAGCGGATGCACGTCTGATGGCATACCAAAGAGGATTACTGCTTTCACTGGCTGCATAGGGAGTGGGGTATCTATAAAGATACTGTTTGAAAGGTACAACTTCATTCTGGACATAGAGAGATGAAACAGAAAATGTTACGAAACAAAGGAAGGTTCAAGATTTGAATAGTGTCATACTGCCTTTTACAAAAGAAATTGTTGGAAAATTTTCAATGTTTAAATAAACATATCCATGTTAGTATGAAAACTGTAATAACAGTATTAAATTGTAACGACACTACCAATATCAGCTCCACCACTTACCATATATGGCATATACTCTATCTCATGATTTCCCACGGTCCATAACCATGGTTGATATGCTGCAACTTTTTCAGTAAAACGACCATATGTGTCCCAGCGTACACCCATATCATGGTATTGATACCTATCAGCATAAGATAAATCTCCAACATGTAAGACAGTTTGTGCTCCGCTCTGAATGTAATGTTCAAGAGTGGAAAGAGAATTGTATGTTTGCCCCAAGTCACCTGAAACAAAAAAATGAATATTAATCCACAAAAAGAAGTCATATATACCATCAATAAAAGAAAATAAATTTAATTTCAGCTTTTTTTCATATAGAAGTGCACCTACGTCAGATTTTGTCGGGGATTTTAGTGTTGTTGGAGAACTTGATATTATAGAAAACGATATACAGGAATGGTCAAGGCTTGGATGATCTTGTGATTGTGTTGGACATTTCCGATAACAACAATATGCCCTAAACGGGTTCCCAAATTTTGTTATGGGATAATCCACAAGAATATACAGTAGTCACTTGTCATGAATTGATAGAATATATATGTTTTTCATACGGTTTTCTGAAGTGATAAGGATGAGAAATAACTTCCCAAGTAACCACTAATAACATCCCTACAATCAGCAGTGGCAATATCAGTAACTTGCTGACACACTTGTTGATACACTTGCTGATAACGATTCAGCAGCAACAGCAGCATCAGTGACTAACTAAGACCATTAGCAACCAAGGTCCAGCAGTGTTGTAAAAATCGGCCTAGGCGGCCGACTAGACGGCGCCTAGGCGCTGATCGGAGGAGTACCGCTACGACTCGCCTGTGATTGGACTGGTCTAGGCGGAATCGGGCTAGGCGGTCCTAGGCGGGTGCTAGGCGGTCCTAGGCGGGTCAAAAGTCAACTTTTTTAAAAAAAATTTTATCAAAAACAGATAATATGGTCAAGAAGATTTAGAAGCATCCATCTAATATTCTAATTTTATAATATTAATGAACTAGAATTCTATATTAAAACTTTGAAGCATGTGTATTTGAAGATTTTAACAATTATGGTTGTCTTATAACACATATTTTGGATGTTATGATTAATTATATTTATATTTGAGTATTTATAAATATGTTGTATGTATAATTTTAAAATTTACATATAATTAATCTCAATCCGACTACTCCCTAGTCCCCAGTCGGCCGGCCGACTCCAGCCTAGCGATTTCTACAACATTGAGGTCCAGTGGCTGTGAAGCTTTTAATCTTGGCACCTCATGCTGATCATCAACATCAGCGACACATGCTGATGAACACATCAACATCAGTGACCAAATCTGATCAGCAGCTTTTAGGAAATTCCTACACTTAATCACTTCAGAGTTTTGTATTTGTTTCCAAGGGCTCTGCCCCCTTGGACCCCAATAGGGGCGCGGCCCCCTTGACCTGCGCATTACGCCCAAGTCTAGACTACGGCACTACTTATACAAGTGTGCACTTCACACCGCCAAACTTGTTCTAGTATGATCGTAAGGTCAAGGAAATTACACTAATGTAACAACAGTTATCCCCTATTTTAGTGTAATGTAAAATTAGCAACAATATACAAACAAAGCAAACTTATGCATAAATGAAAATGTCTTGAAGATTGAATTTTCATCTTAGTACATTATACAATTCAAATATTCATTTATCAAGGTGTTCTAAGAATTGAACCCATCAATCCATTTAAATACCTAAAGACAGTATACACATAAGTTCATACAATCCGTTTCCATAAATCAAAAGTGTGTTTGATCTCCTACTATCCCAGATTGGATACCGTGCAACCCTTGGATAATTATAAGGTCGAAATACTAATTATGGAAACTGGAAAGTGATCTTCGACAAGATACGAGGTTCTATCCAGGCCTAATTATCATACAGCAAGCCAGTTTCCCAACAAGATTATCTAACTGTATGGAAAGAACTCGTTTTGTATCAATCTTTTCCATAATACATCTAACATGCTTTTCAACAGGTAGGTTGTGTCCATGAAAATTACTAACACTACGATCCTGAGTTTAGCATCCCTTAAATCAATGCTTGTCTATGTAATGATTTTTAAATCCTATTTCGGAAAATTCAAATCATGCTAAAGAAAAGGCTGTTAACTGAGAACACCATCAACCGACACTTGTGTAGAAGTAGCTTAATAACGATTTCATAAAGAATATGTATAAAAATGAAGTAACTAACCTATGATTCCAAATTTGTAAGAAGCATTTGGATCGATTTTTGGAGGTGTTTGAAACCAAAATGAACGTGCAGAGTCACCTTCTCCAATCTCATAATAATATTTGGTATCATACTAACAAAGAGAAGCAAACTCGTTAATCATGAAACAAAAATCTTACAAGTGTATTTGTAAATTATGCTATAGATAAACGTATATCCTAGTCATCAGAAACTGATGTTTGAGGTGGGTATAAAACGGTATCATTTGGTAGCATATAATATGAGAATTTTGATTCTTACTCTCTTTGCATTAAGCATGTTATCACTTCATATTTTCTATTTAAATAAGAGCAGCCAATAAACTTTTCTTTCATTAAATACAACATCAACGTAAAGCTTAAAGTATACTAACCTAGTTTTTTTATAAAATGAAACGTTAGCAATCATGTAGGTGGATATTTACGCACGCTCCCAAATCGAATTGTCTTGTTCATGCAATCATGTAGGTGGATATTTGCGCACGCTCCCAAATCGAATTGTCTTGTTCATACACTTCAAGTTCTATTGCATATTAGTTCATTGCTTAGCTCTTAACAGTTCAAGTTGAGACATGAGAGCTCTAATTGGAATTAGTACTCGTTAGTTGTATTCAAAGATGGGAAAATCTCCTTCAGAGTTGCCTTGAACCCAGGAATAATAGAATAAATGCTACTGAGTTGACCAAAATATATATACCTCGAGGTTGTTGACAAGGCACTGATGAATATAACCAGACGTGTAGTTGTAAAACGTATAGTTTCTAACTGTGCCTTCTGCCATAAAATCATACTTTTTCTCTGATGTTCCATATCTTACTTGGTTTGACCCTGGTTCAGCAGGTGTCACCCATATTATAATTACAGCTTTTCCATCATAATCCCCTTGAGTTATGTGTACCTGTAGCATGAGCAAATGAAAAAACAAGAAAACGTAAAGAAGAAAAAGTGGATGAATCAGAAACACAATAAGACTGTCAGTGCATTTTAAAATCTAAGGACCCATGTAGCTTCAAAACTGTCAATGACCATAAACTATCATGAGGCTGTCTACTCCCAGCTTCCCTCTTCCCACTGCTCGGCATGCGGTACTATTTGTTAAGCATATGGAGGGAATAATTCAACCACGTGTACAGAAGAATTTTAACCACTGAAAAATAATTTTCAATATTTCTCGAAATATTTTTGCCCTTCATTCGACTAACTAACAAAAGAAGTGAAACATGCTACCTCGAGATATACTTCCATAAAGAAGGTGAAAATAATAGTGATAACAAGTTTATATAAATCCTATGACTTCAGAAGGCAGAAGCTTACCTGCTGTGGTGCATTATAACCACTGGGAATTGCAAAAACTTCATTATCAAGAGGAATGTCAACAGATGGCCACTCTGAACGGATGAAAGTGCTTGTGACACCGGCATATACGTTGGCGGGAAAGTAGAACAAAGCAAAGCCAATAAGCAAAATATAAGGTATCACGAACCCCATTTTCTTGTCCTTCAAAACAGCCATTCTCAACCAGCTACAAGCCCCTAACCGTATAAACTGCGCACAAAGAATGGAGCAAGTTTGCCAAAAGTTAGAAAACCTACATAACAGGACACATACTAATCCAACTTTCAAAGTTTTTCTGTGAAAACTCGGCTATTCAGTATAAAATCTTGATCAAATTTGGCTCTCTCTCTCTCTCTCCCTCTTCCTTCTCACCCATCTTATTATTTTGATGTTGGTGTACACACAACTTTTTCAAGCTTGATTCACATTGATTTTTCTTGTGGAATATGCTGGAAGTATAAACTTACAGAGAATAACTTGGCTGCCTGACCACATTAAATGGTTTAAATATATATAAAAGTGTATAGAGATCTATTTCAATTTTGCACTGGTAAGTTTTTGTTTGTTAAATTTCAGTTACTTGTAACTTAATAATCATTCATAGTGTACCTCAGAGAGCTTAGGGGCTGTTTGGTAGAGAGATTTGTGGGGAGAGAATTGTGTTTTCTCTTGTTTGAGAGAAATGCTCTTAATTTTTGGGCGGAGAATTGAATTCTCTGGGAATTGTTTGATGGCTAAATATGGAGAAATGCAATTCTCTCCATTTGGTAGAGAAATGGTGAGAATTGACTGTCTTGTGTCTCTACTCCACCTCAGCCACCATTTCTCCTCTTTATTTCTGTGTTGATACCAAACAAGATACACAATTTCAATTCTCCACCCAATTCCATTTCTCCCCAATTCCATTTCTCCCTCATTTCCATTTCCATTTCTCCTCATTTCTTTTCTCTGTACCAAACGCACCCTTAAAGTTTGTGTCAAAAACTCAAAATATATCAGTAAGCACAATGGTTAATCAAGGTTCATGGTTTACATCACTAGAGTTTCTATAGAGTGACAACTTTCATAAGTAACCGAAGTGAGAATGCATAATTTAGTGTTGGCTCATTTACACTAACACCAACACCAAGTATGCTATGCTGCCCCTCTTTCCATCCTAGTGAAAGTCAGTATTGAGAGCCAAACTCTGGCACAAATGTTTTATCTACCATGACAAATTACAGGAGTTCCCTTTTTCTATGTTCTAATCAAGAGAGACTTCTATTTATGGGTGGTAGTATCAGCAGGGTAACAAACTACTGGTACCCAAATAATATAAACTGTTCATCAATACCCTTCACCGTTTCAAGCAAATAGCTAACCTCCTGACCCCACTTTACATCTCATGTTTTACAAACCATACACATGTTTTAAGTACAGACATTCAAATTTTGTTCCGTTTCGTTATTTCAGCTCAATTTACATAGTGTGTGTTTGGCTCGTGAAATAAAATTCGAAGGAATTGGAACTTCAATTAGTATGTTTGGAACTTCGGATTACAAAGATAAAGAAACAAATCTTTATATTCTATCAAAATCTTTGTTTAAAGGGAATTTTTCATCCCTACCAACTTATATATGAACATAGATTCCAACTATTAGCAACACACCCCCTTGGCCAACCCTAAAGATCTTGTTTTACCACTCCCACCAAAACACTAATAAGTAAATTTTTTTATTGCTTGAACAATCACTCCATGGTTCTGGTTTCTGAAAATTTCTGAAGTTTTATCACTACACAAATTATGATAATACCCTTCGCAATACTTACAAACTCATTTTGTGATCTATGAATTATGATACTTGAACAACTAAGTCAGAACAACAACGCATTGTTTTTTGCAGTGAAATTCTCAATTTGAATCAAAGTAAGTATCTTTCCGAAACAAATTATGAGCTTAATCCTAGAAAATCATGATAATCCCAATCACAATACATGCCACATTAAGTGAGCGATCGATGATGATTAGACAATAAAGTCGCATCAATACTTAGTTTTTTTGTCTGGTCAAAATCCTCAATTCGCATCAAATGCAATAAAATTCGTCCAATCAAAAAGTCGCAAAACTAAACTTTCGAATCGACATTACACAGCAAGAACATTAAGTTACCGTCGAACCATCGTAGATTAACATTCAACTACAACAATAACACTTAAATTTCATATTTGCATATGTAAAATTCATGGAGTTTACAAACTATTGACTGACCTCAAATTCAATGGAGAGATCAACAGATTCTCACCTCATTGGTGGATAGAGAGAGAAAATGGAGTGGATATCGTCGCTATGGGTTTTCAAAGCTACGTAGCCGGATGAAGCTTGCGTAAGTTAGCAGGAACAATGATTGTGGTTCAAATTAGCATTACAGGCGTAATGATGTGCACCAGTTTTAAACCTCAACTTTCTTGATGAGTTGATGTCAAATTGTCATTACAGAGAATAGATATTTTTCATAAGTGTCAAAATAAATCAGTCTGATGCCCACGTTGTTTGGATTTATAGTTTCTTTTAAAAACTTTGTTTATTTTTATGAATCTGTATTAATAACCTTTCATTATTTTTGTGAATCTGTATTAATAATCTTTCATGTTTTTGTACACCAGACACATTTTCAAATATTGTTATTCATTTTCAACATAACAAGCTGAGAACCAAATAAATAAGAAAGGTCAATGTACCACACACTGACACACGAGGTGGGCCCTGAGTCAGACAGAGTTCCGAGTTACTTGCACAATGAGAAAAGTAATTTAGGGGTTAGGGTGAGAAAGATTATACATGTACATGTGAATTAATCAGCTATTTATAATAGCTTTACCTTGCCGTTTTCATAATAGAAATGAATTTTGGCCTCTAACTTGCAGCATTTGGAGGCAACCAATCAAAGTCTCCTTTATGTTGTTTTGTAACAGTTGTTTGTAATGAACAAGATGAGCAAACACTCTCCCACATGTTATAGGGGTGTTCAAAATTCGGATATCCGAATTTTTTGATAGTGAATTTTGCTATCCGAATCCGAAATTTCGGATATCCAAATTTTCTGATTCGGATGTGGGATTTTCCGAATATCCGAAAATTCATATTTTTTTAATTTTTTTAAAAAAGTTTAATCAAATATTTAAATATCTAAAATACAAATTCATATATCCAAATAGATATTAAAAATAAATATATCACAAACTAAATGTATCCGGAATTATTTTACTCAAAACAACTAAACAAATATTAAAAACTAAAATATATAAAAATATTAGTTAATAAATTTATATTATCAAGATAAAACTCAAAAATATACATTAGAATAATAATAAACATTCAATATTATGTAAATAATCAATACTAAATATATAAAAATAATTTTTAAAAAATAAATTTTTTTGGATTTTCGGGCGAAAATCTGGAATTTTACTATCCGAATCCGAAATTTCGGATATCCGGATTTTCTGATCGTCTCGGATCGAATTTTCGGAATTTTATTTCGGATGCTCGTATTCGGATTTTTATGAACACCCTTAATATGTTATATCAATCAATCACATGATGTCACATAGAGGATGATATACCGACTAACCGACACAGACAACAATCATATATTGACATGAAGGTGATTATTATAGCAGACTATCAACCATTATATATTTCATATAAATATAAATTTATTAAATAATAACATAATAAACTATTGTTAGACAAGAATATATTATTATTGTCAAATAATTGAATAAAACATATGTTTATATTCGTTCGTTTATTAAACAAACATCGTTAAATAAACAAACGAACTTTCCTGACGATCATTGACAAATGGTTCACTTAATGTTTATTTGCTTCTCATACTTTTATAAGTGGTTTGTTTATCCGTAAAATATATGAGGTTGGTTTACTTCTTTCAGCTTGACCTAATCTGAGAATTTGAGTATTAATAATATCTATAAGATAGTGAATAGTATGAGTGATGGATTATTGTTTAATTAACCAATGAAGATAAGAATTGAATGTGATAACTAATAATATGTTGCATTTTTTTTTATAAAGGCAACATATTATTAAAATCAAAACCGAACAGATGAAAGTTCTGCAAGATACTTTACAAACCACGAAAGGTACATGACCTTTGAATGAGTGAGTACGTATATATGATATTAAAAAAGACCTTCAACTCTAAAACATATACGTAGTCGTATCATTAATTGGATTAAAAATTAAAATTATGACATGCTACATAGTACATACAATGAAAGAATTTAAATAAAACTAAATATAATGTAGACAATTTATTCAGCTTTGTGAAAGAAAGCGTAGTTGCACCATCGAGTTCACAGCGTAAAGCGTGATTGGGTGGTGCTCACCATCCTTGAGTCATGGCCACCTGAGCCAAATGATCTGTGGAGTGTGGTTTGGAATACCACTCTGGATGGCCTTGATGTAACATACACTTTTATCAAAGAAATAATTTTTTAAAATAACATAGAAATGCAAAACCACTTCAATATTTAGAAAATTTTAAATTAATAAAGTTCTTAATTATAAAACAAAATTGGTTTATAATCATAGGATCACTTGAAGCACAAATTTAAATCATGTATCTCTAATCCTAATTATAATCATAATTATATATTCAAATTCATAAGTACATATCAAGATTTTAACACAAATTTTTTATGATTTTATACTTGTATGTATTGAAATTGGATCGGATGTTTTTATGCATTAAAATTTAAATTTACGAAGTACAATTTGGATGTTTAATTATTGGACTTTTATGAGGTAATTTACTCTCTAGGTTGCTCTTGTTTTTTATATAAGTTTGTGTATAATATGATAATAGTGTTGTCATGTCACACCAAGTGCAAGTGTATTCTTTGATGGATTAATTGACACTATTGAATTGAAAAATGGTAAAAAGAAACATATCGAATAAACGCTATTTATATACAGGCATACAGTTTCTTATGATGATTATTTTCTTCCTATTTAATTAATCTTCGTCAAAGGCTGGAGCCCGTTAAAAACTCTTCAACCCCCTATTTTCCACACTACCATCCCCCTCCTCTGTAACCACCTCATCGCTTTGTGGCTCGTGCGTGTGCATCTTCCAAGAAGCAACAATTGAGGTGTATACTGTTTTTAAATTAAAGACTCATCACCTGCAATCTCGATCCATGACATTAGTATCAGAAAATCTAAAATCATGATCACTTGTAGAAAATAGATTTATGTTAGAACAATAACGATACATAGTTTAAAACAAATTCTACTATACCTCTGAAATTATGCAGAAGTTTTATGGCCTAAACCAAGGTTGATTAAGCACACACTCCCTGTGAAATCAACTATTTGTCTTTGTCGATATTTGTTTACCTAATATTTTCTAAATGATTCTTAAGTTTGTTTTTGTATATAGAAATTTTTTGTGTATTTTTCATCCTATTTAGGGCACGTTTGTGACGAAAGTTTTCGTCGAAAACAAGGGTTTTTGGAAAAAACGTGTTTAGATTCATTGTTTTTTTATGTTTCAGTTTTTAGTTTTCAACTTTACAAGTAAACTTGAAAACACATTTTTGAGGTTTTCAACTTTTGTTTTCAATCTAGTCATCTAAATCTATGTTATAAAGGGGAGTGAGAAATGAAAAACACAAAAACTATTCATAACACATCTAAACACATTTTCATCATGTTTTCAGTTTTATTAAAAACTCTAAACCGAAAATTCTCGTTTGCTAAACCATCATATTTCTCTGATATATTTTACTATTTTATGTCGTTATCGTATGAAATGTTTTTCAAGTAATTTTCATGTCACATGTTTGTCGTGTTTGAATTTTGATCATGGTAACTACCCACACTATCTGTTAACACTTAAATAGTTTATAATCATTGCTACATGTTATGGATAAACGATTATATAAGATATTAAAAAATTTGGAAATAGGCAGGCCCAGTCCAGTTTGACCCAGCCCGTTATCGAGCCTATATTGGGCCATGTTTATTGGACCTTATGATCACCTGATTTTGGAATGTTTGGACCAAGCTTGCATGAACAGGCCCACGACTAGTTCAACAAGTTGGTATGGATTACGTGGGCCTAAATTAAGGGTGTTTGATGGTTCAAAACTAGACTCTTATCAAATTAAAAGGGGAACCGAGCTGAACTGGAAAATGAGAAAGTTTGGAACTCGTAACTGAATCCGACAACGGATTCAGATCTAAAATTTATAGGGATCGATTTTTCATATATTTATAAGGGTTGATTTAAAGTCATCGTATTAATATAAAAAGTGTAAAAAAACATAAATGTCAAGCCCATTTTATTAACAGTTCCTTCAAAACCAAGATTTTCTATGTTTTTTAAGAATAAAGCACTGTTTTTTTACTAGAAACCAGGACGGAAATATTTTTGACAGTATATATAATATGAGGTCACTTAACCCCAAACCCATCAACATAAATTTGCCTCTAATCGAACCAGATTAAACTAAACAGTCATTGCACCATTGCCCTAGCTTATATAGACTTTAAAAAAATTAATAACATATCGGACAGTACCAAAAAAAAAAAAAAGGAATGGTATGATTTGGTACAATTTGTCAACCTTCAATTCAGTATTGAGTTCTGCACATCTATAATGCAAATCCCAAACCAAAAGGTAATACTTGTAGAGTCAGACCCGTTTGAACTATACCAGTTAATAAAAAAAAATTCTAAACAAAATCAAACTATAATCGTGAAAATAAGAAAATTTTATAGGATTTTTTCGACATTAACCCTGATTATTATAACTGATAAAAAATCTACAATTCAACAATGTAGTCAATAAAAAAGTTAAAAACGAACTTAGTTGTTGTTATAATTAGCGAAACGAAAAGATTTTTATTAATCTTTATAATTAATATCACAAATAGTCTAAACTATAAATCACAATTCACAAACATAAAAATAATTTATTATTAACATTTTATATTAATCTATCCACTTAAACATATAAAGTAGACTGTAATTTTTTTAAGTATCCTATAGTATATGTCGATGTAATATCTCACTTTTATCCCGACGTAACGCGTGGACGAGTATTACATTGTTATATTCAATTATGTATAGTCTTAATTAGCAAAGTCTAATAAAAAATATTTTAATTCAATTGGTATTTAATATAAGACATTTAGATACGAAGGGTGTGAATGAACTTATAATTCTAGAAAAGGTTATGTTCATGCTTAAATCTGGTTGTAATAGAGTAGTTCGGAATTTGGATTCAAAAGGTTTGTTCATGGTAAAAGAAGATGGCGGTTCTTCTTCACTCAAGAGACTTTGGTGTTACGGAAGCGAACACTTTGAAGATCTGGTGCTCGGCTATACTAATTAACGTTAATGTTTTTGTACGACATCTAATTAATAATGCGTTACCTACAAGATCTAACTTACCATCTCGAAGAGATGCTTTGGCAACAATGGATTGTGTTTTGTGTGGTTTGGTGATAGAGGACATTGACCATTGTTTCTTCAAGCGTTCTATGGTTAATGCTATTTGGCATAAAATTTAGAGTTGGTGGAATGTCATGGGTTCAATATTGGATTTCGCTTCTTCTCGGACATCAATAGGAATTGGAAATGGGATAGAGTGGCTTTTTAGGAGTGATTTCCACAGCATTATTGGCCACTGGCGGAACCAGATTCTTCATACAGTTCAAGAGGAAATAACTATGTTGAAAAATGAAGATCTTTTCCTCGGATACCGTCTTTGGCTTGCTAGCAGGGAACCGAAGGTCCAAGTAAACTGGTTTATGTGGTCGTTCAACCCTTATGAGTTTGTATCTTAATTTCTATTGGTTTTTTTTTGTTGAGTTTTTGGGGTGTTATGTCGTTCAACCCTTATGAGTTTGTATCTTAATTATATATGTATATGTGTGTGTGTCTATATATATATATATATATATATATATATATATATATATATATATATATATATATAGAGAGAGAGAGAGAGAGAGAGAGTTGGGATCACATAAGAACCCCTCAATTCCGTAAGGACGTAAGAACTCTCCAAAATGCACAAATTTATATATCAAATGCACAAATTAAAAAATTAAATTTATAACTTAAAACCATTATTGGTTTTCAATAATAATAAATATTATAATCTAACATTAAAATTATCTTTAAAAATTAAATTCATCAAATTGTACACTAAATGCACAAATTTGAACATTAAATGCACAAATTTCGTCAAATGGATGAATTCGTATATAAAGTTGACAAATTTATCATAATAAGCGTAAATTTTTATATCAAATTCATAAATTTATCATACGTATAAATTTTATCATTAAATGCATACTTTTATACATTAAATGCACAAATTTTAGAGTTCTAACGTTCTCACGGTCTTGAGGGTTCTTACCGGAACCCAACCCTATATATATATATATATATATATATATATATATATATATATATATATATATATATATATATATATATATATATATATAGTTCGAGAGAGTTTCACTCATTATGCAGATGTATCACCTTTAAAAAAAAATTTAAAACTTCTTTTTTCATTCACATGTTTTATTTAGCATTATAAGGATCATACGTAATTTTACATACATTCACATCTCCTAACTCGTTAAAAATTATGTGAACTTACAACTGCTTAAATTTGCATGTATGTAAACGTATATTTATGTGATGCATGATTTCATTCACTTAGAATGTGTGAATTGCGTGAAATTTATATATCATCTTTGTAATGTTAATTTAAAATGTTTATAAAAAATATTTCAAAAAAACTAGTTTTCAAAAAACTATTTTTCACTTAAGTATTAACATAGCAAATTTGTAAATCAACCCGAATGAAATGTTAAATTGAAATCAATATGTACTGGCATAACAAAACATTTATATCAAAATAATTAAAATAATAAATTTAAATTAAAACGTATTAGCTTAACAATATATTTAAATAAAATAATAACAAATTAGTAAACTGAAATTGAAATATTTTAGACTACGAAAATCTTTAAATTAAAATGAACAATGGCTTAAATTTATATCTTTTTCTTAATAATCATAATAAAATCAAATTTTATTAATGTAATGAATAGTTAGATAGAAAATATAATAGATAAAAATATGCAAATAGTTTAACCGTTGAAATATAAATAAATAAATTGAATACATAAAAAAGGCATAAATTAACTAAATTAAGCATATAAATAGAAATAATTTTAATAAATAAGTATTAATTTATTTTAGAAATATATAGGTATAACTAATAATAATATATTTAATATGAATTAAATCATAATTTATTAAATTAATATTTCAAATTTAAAACCAAAATAAAAATTTAAGTAAAGGACCAAATTTGAAATTAAATTAAACAGTGGATGGACCAAACTTGTAATTAAGAAAATGGCAAAATTGACATTTTAAAAAAATTTAGAGAAAGAATGACCATTTTTGTAAGTAAATATTGGTTAAAGGCATTATCATTGCAACTTTAAAAGTTAAGGGACCCTTTTTATAATTTTGAACACCACAAGGACCGTTTATGTAATTTACTCCCCAATAAACGTTCTTTAAACGAAATGTATTAATATATTATATCAGGTGACCTAATATAAGAAACAAGATGTACTATTTACTTTTATGTAGATGACAAAATAATTATTTTATAATACATTTTTTATTAGGTATAAAAAGAATATTCTTATAACAATATCAGAATATTCATTATGTTTTTATTTGCAATTTGGATCACTCAAGCATTTTGTTTATTTTACTTTAGATTCATATATAATTATATATATATATATATATATATATATATATATATATATATATATATATATATATATATATATATAGAATCAGGTTCATCAGCGTACCTATGAGATTCCAGCGTACCCTAATGTGAATGATCATTCACATATATTTTTTTTGAATAGACATGTATAAGACAACATTATAAGACTTTTTTTCAAAAGGAGCAACATCATAAATGTTGTGAATGATAAAAAAAGATCATGTGAATGGTCATTCACACCATTCACATTGTGTGAAATGATCATTCACATAGATGACCATTCACATAAATATGCATTGAGCATTCACATAAGTTTTAAGGACACAGAAAGTGTGAAAGTATGTGAAATTCATATATCATGTGTATAACATTAATTTAAACACGGTTATGAGAAAAAAAATTTAAAAAAAGTTTTTTAAGGTTGGTACCTTCGGGTGCACTTGATTTCGAGAGGTACTTTTTTGAACCTGGGTCTATATATATATATATATATATATAAAGAGGGATGAGATCCATTGTGAACAAGTTATTCGTTGTGAACGTTGTGAACAAATAAAAAAATACATATAATCATTCATATATATCAACAAGTGTTTGTAACATGATTCATATGATTCAAAAAGTTCATAAAAGTGTCTACAACAAGATTCAGAACATTCAAAAGGTTCATTGTAGTTTTTACAACAAGATGCATAGGATTCAACAAGATTCGACAAATTCATAAGATTCAATAAAATTCATAGGATCCAATAAGATTAATAGGTTAATAGAAGTGTTCGGTAGTATTTTCAACAAGATTCATAAGATTCAAAAGCTATTTTATGGTTGTTCACAATGTTCACAACGAATAAAGTGTTTATATATATATATATAAAGCAAAATGTTTTTCGCCACGTGCAGAATCTCGTTTTCCCGCCTAATTTTCCTAATTTAGTTTTTTCGATTTTGCAAATTAATTAATTGAAATAAAACTACAATAACCACTTTTTTCTATTTTATTCCTTGTAAACATAATTATGATAATTCATATTTTGTTTTAAAGTATTGTAAATTTAAATAACAAAAATTATGTTAAATCGTTAACACTGATTTATAATTCATATCATTATATTTTAATATTTTATTTTTAAAGTATGCTCAACTAAATATTTAAATGTATCTTTCAGAAATCTTTTAATTTTCAAATTTCTTATAAACTCTTATTTTTAATATACTTTTAATTTATTTCTTTTTATAATTAATATATATTTTACTTAAAATAAGCACGTATACATGCGTCAACAAACGCAGTACAAATAAATGAGTAAATAATATGTCACGTGTCGTGCTCTCGTTTGATTTGTCATGTGTCGCGCTCTCCTTTTAAAAAACGATCTTAATAATTAATTGAGATAATTGCGTAAAAAACCGTCAACTTGACAGGTTTTTGTAATTAAAACCTCAAACCATTTTTCGTTGTATAGAAAACCCCGAACTAACTAAAAATCAGTAAATCAAGGTTTTATCAATGAGTAATCCGTTCCGGTTATTTATCCTACGTGGACCGGTAAATAACCTACGTGGAATAAGGTTTAGGTGTTGAAATCGGTTGCCTAGTATTACAAATCATTTAAACCCCCATTGATAATTTTTAATTAAAATTTTTAGACGAAATTACATTATCAACGAGTGCTTAAATGATGTGTAATTGTTAGCAACCGGTTTCAACAATTAAAATTTATCTCACTTAGGTTATTTAGCGGTCCACGTAGGATTAATAACCGGTTTCAACCGGTTAACTATTTATAAAACCTTGATTTAATGATTTTTAGTTATTCGAGGTTTTCTATACAACGAAAAATGGTTTGGGGTTTTAATCACAAAACCCTGACAAGTAGAGGGTTTTTGTGCAATTATCCCTAATTAATTAATTATTAATAAATAAATTCTATTATTCTTAAAATAATAAAACTATTATATTATACATAGCTATAAATATTTGATTTTTAAATTAACCCCATGTAATACATGGGTATTAATCTAGTTATTTATATTTCTATAACTCTACTGGCCGGTGTTGCACTTACATTGAGTTTGTACTTGAATTCAGTTTTTAAAACGAAATAAAATCAAGTCAGAATTCGGTTTGATTAGAACAATATAAACTAGTATATTTACCCGTGCGTTGCCCGGGTTTACCGTTTTAAATTTATAAAATTTTCTATATGGCAAAACGATATATATTTACATCATATTATATAGTGGAAACACTTTCGACACAAATTGGATACACCAAAAAATCATGTTCTTATACTTTTTTGTCTCAGATACATCATAAAGTTCAATGCTATACAATTATTTCATAAAATTTAATATTATAAAAAGAAAAAGACAGTTTTAAAATCAAAATACCAATCATGATTACATTTTGTGGGTTGATGCAACCCTTCATAGATGACATAATATTGCACATGCGCTGTGTGGGTTTCCAGTTTAAATTTTACAAATATTGATTTTAAATATTTCTTAATGCAGAATAATAATGTTAGAATAAGATTAGCTGTAGTTGAACATAGATAAAATATGAAGTTATGTGCTGATAATCCTCTTTGTTTTGTAGTGTTTTTTTTTTTGCTTTCTTATAGAGAAAATACTGGAAGATCAAGTGACAATTAAAATCCACATAAAAAATGTAGTTTTACCTTTTCTTTCTTGATGTGACATTTTTCTTCTGCCACAAATAGCACGAAACTTGCATGAAGTAGTTTGTAAACGGGGAAATTTGCTTGAGTGATGAAAAGATTGACGATTATGTTGAAATTTTGGAATGTTGACTGCAATTTTGGACTTAAAAATGTACTGACCTCTCATGCTGGAATGATCCTGCAAACTGGAATTCTTATGAAGAAGAATTTGGAGCTCTATGGTTATGTTGTCACGTAATTTTCAAGTTTTTACAATTTTTTGTTCTATTTATAGAGTTGTGTATTGCTAAATTTCTGCAAAATTTGTTGGCACACGTAAGTGGGCATGATCAAGCAGTTTTTTTGTAGTATAAAACAACTGTATTATTTTGTCAGTTTTAATCTTGCTAAATTTAAATAAAAGTAATAATTGCAATTTTGGAACCTTAAATTTAGACGTGGATGTAGCAGTTTTAAGGTGGTTTAAATTAAAGTAGTGGGGTGTTATGATTTACAATTATACCCCTTTAATGCAACCATCATAGTTTATAAGTAGTTTTTTTAAGGGTATTAAAGTATAAGGTGATTTTAATTAAAGTAGTGGGGTGTTATGATTTACAACTATACCCCTTTAATGCAACCGTCGTAGTTTATAAGCAGTTTTTTTTAAGGGTATTAAAGTAACTATCTAATTCATCCTTATCAATGGCACAAAATCAATGGATCAAGATCGAACGGTCAAGATTTGATGAAGGCTTTAGTTCTCGCCAGTGGCGTAGCCAGGATTTTAGTCTTGGGGGTGCCAAATAAGTAATTATAAATCAATAGGTTCTGAAATCATCTAAAATAATGTTATGGGACGTTTGGCTCGCGGATTTCCTGGGATTCACTATGATTTGTATTTAAAACCTATAAGGTTCACATATTTAAAAACCGAGCATTTCTTAAATCATTTCTTTCTTTGTTATTTAAAAACTCAGCCTCCACTGGGATTTTAAATCTCAATTACCTTGCATTATTTATATTAGCAAATATATTATAAAAGGTAATGCAGATTCGTTGACAAAATATTGAAAAAAAAAATGTTGCATAATGCAAATCCCAGAGAAAAATCTGTGAACTAAACGCATCCTTAATCTATGCAATATGTATCAATTTGTAAAGAGAAAAAAATATATACAATTATATATATATATATATATATATATATATATATATATGATAAAGGAGGTGGGGGAGGGGGGGCCATGGCCCACCTTCTTTCTAATGTGGCTACGCCACTGGTTCTCGCCAGCAATATATAGTTATAATTCTAACACAAATAATATATACCGAGATATATCCTTACATATTATGGGATTTGAATATTTATTTAATAAATCAACAGATCTTATGTTAAAACAAATAAGTGATATAAAAACTAAAGAATGTCAAGAGTATAGCTTTATAAAAAAAATGACATTTTCGATTTAGGCTGTGAATTTTTTTTTTTTGGGAAATTGCGCAAAAAAACCTCTAAGTTGGATTATTTTTGCGATTAAAACCCTCGACGATTTTTCATTACACAAAAAACCTTCAACCGGTTAAAACTCTATAAATTTGGGATTTATACAAAAAAATATTACTTGCAACCGGTTTAGCCTGTTGCAACTTGATGACATGTAAATTTTTTTAATAGATTTTTGTGTAAAAAACCCCCAAATTGGTTTTTTCAATTAAAAACCCAAATCGTTTTTCATCACACAAAAAACCTCCACGCAACAAAAATAATTAAAATTGAGTTTTCTTCATTGATTGCATTTTGATCACATGGATATTTATTAAAATTTTATTTATTAAACAAAGAATTCGTTCACAAATGAAACCTCCATCCTCTAGCGAACCTCACTGCTCTGGCTGATCATATTCATAAACTAAATTGGAACATAAATAAACGAAATCGAACATAAAAATGAACCTAAAAATGCAACTCGTGAACACCGAAATCGCTTCTATCGGCACAAATGAAGTTGAAACTCAAGATTAATGGGCAATTTAATCGAATATACATACATAAAATAAACGGCATTGAACACAAAGATGAGATAGAGTAATCGAAGTTGCCGGAGTCAGAGGTGAAGAGAGGAGGTGAATATGATTGATCATTGGCTAGAGGTGAGAAAAAAAATAGTTAAGAGTTTTAATAAAAAAAAAGTCACCAACATTAGGGTTTTATATGCAAAAATTCAGTTTAATTATTATACATGTAATGCCGCGAAAGTCGGGTTTAACATGTGGACACCACGTGTGTGCCATGTAAACATAGCAACCTATCATAACCGGTAACATTTTAATTTCATAAGATTTTACTTGTTGGAGGTTTTTTGTGCAATAAAAAATGGTTAGAGGTTTTAATCACAAAAATAGTCTAACTTTAGGGTTTTTGCGCAAATTTTCCATTTTTTTACACATTTAGGTTATTTTTTTATTTGATAGTTTGGTAACTTGAAAAACCGGTACTACTTTTTATCATGTTGACATATACTTTATTAATTGTTTTACTTTTGGTTGAAAAGTTAGGTTGTGTACCTTCAAAGCTTTTCAACCTAATAATTGGTATCATTTTGCTTCAATGTTTCATTCATCGACGTCTTCTTTCGGATCACTATTATATTAATGCAAGTTGAAATCAATTATCAAATTGAAACACTTTTGAAAGTTCGTAGCCTAAATCAAACACTTTTTAAAAGTATACAACCTAAATCAAAATAATGACAAAGTGTATGTTATATGGTAACTGATAATACTTGGTCGGAACACTTTGAAAATAAACAATCTAAACGTGCATAAAAAAAGTATGCAACATAATCGAAACAATATTAAAACTACGTACTAATTTCATGTCATTTTTCTTTATAAAAAAACACACTAATAGAAAGTGACAAACAACAAAAACTAGACCGACGTTGAAAGTGGATAACATGATCTTTAGATATCGATGATTTTAGGGTTTGGAGTTTAGCCATATGTCCCTTTTCATTTTTTGTTGTTGGTTTTAGAGCTTGCAATTGAAATCCACATATTATTATTATTTTATTTTAGTTTTTTGTAAATTATAAACAAAGAAAAACAGAGTGACAAAGAGAATGTTCTGTTTTGTTTTAGAATTATTTTATATATTGCTCTAGGGTTTAATTATTTGACATGATTTTTAGGCATAAAATCTATACAATTTAATCCTTAAATTAATAAATACGTGTTCAATTTTATTCAATTATGATTTATTCAAAAAACACACCCACATATATGATCAAATGAGAAGATAAATATATATTGAAAAGTATAAGAAACACTTTGATGTATTTTCTTGTATATTATTTTACAATTTTTTGAATATATAAATAATAAATTATAAATTCCGGATTAAATAGATTAACAATTCATTACTTTTTTACATTGATTTGTTAGTTTTTGAATTTATATATGATGAATCAAAAATTCAAAAATAAATTAATCAATTTACAAAATTAGTGAATCAATATACAAAAGTAGTAAATCATAGTGCTTATCACTTTTTTTTATATTTTTTATTAAATCTCAGTAATATTTCAATAAATCTGGGTAATAAAAATAACAATTATAAATTCGATATGTATTTTATAAATTTTTCCTAGGTGTCACAAAAAACCGTTGGTGTAACTTATGTTATGATCATAAGTAACTCTGTATTTTAAAAAGTTATCTAAGGAGTTAGGTCCACCCCTGCTTACCATGAACACCCAACACACCACCGCCATATGCTACCACGATGCTTTCAAATTGAGAATCTTACATCAAGCTCATTCCAAACATGTGTTATACTACAAGAATTAGGATCAATAGTGGCGACACCAATAGCAGCGATATCATGTTGTACACACTAGATATTGCTACTATTGAGGTCGTCGCTAATGCCCCAACATAGGTGTTACTTTGGTAGTTTAATACTTCGGTAATTGTTAGTTTGGTATTTTCATTTATGTATATACTTTGGTAATAACTTAACTATTGAGGACTTAATGAGTCATATTTACTTGTAATGGGTCATAGTGGGTAAGTGTTGGTCCCGTAAAGCCTTTACAAGACGTGGTCCAATAGACAGTTAGCTTACGGGGGTGTGGGGGGAAAGAGTTTAAATGTAATCTACAAAGACACTCAACTTTTTTAAAAATTAATTTGTTTATTGGTTGTATATGACAAATTATAAAAGTATTTGTGAAAAAAGAGTAATAAAAACTATTCTAAACCCTTTTAACATTGAGACAGATGGTTGAAGAAGTAATGAACACAGCTCGCTAACAAGGTCCTTCCTAATGATAAGTTTAATACTTTGCTCGAAATGACTTGAAGATTCGTGCACCAAAAGCGTAGTGGATGATAATGGGTCAGTATGTGTCATAATTACTCGAACATCTTATAATTAGTTAATATGAGACATATTTACTTGTAATAATTATAATGGGCCGATATGCATTTATTATGTGTATGGTAGATTGATATTTTGTTAATTTAGTATTTTAGTTAGTTAATTTTGTTGTTTTAACTTCTACATTTATTAATGTACATGTTTACTTGACTCATCATATACGTGTATTTGTAATGCAATCAGAGTAATTAAGTAATTGCTTTACAAGAAAGATAAATAGTGTTATATTTTACATATAATTTAAAAACCATTTTATTATTATTTTTTAAATGTTTTCAAGCTATTTAATAAAATTCTAATATAATGATATTAGATAATGAAAAGGTAAATCTTAGTAAATAGTAATCTAAGACTCACAATTATATATTTATATATTCCATATTACTCATTTAAATTTGGGAAAATGACATCAAATAGCTCTGAACTTTCGATTTTGTACACATTTATGTAGTGAACTTTTTTTTGTGCACATTTGGTAGTTAAAGTTTCAAAATTTTTCCAATTTGGTAGTTGGCGTACCTTTTAACCGGTTGCTTCCGGTTTCGATGCCTACATAGACAATTTTTTAATGACGTAGCTACTCGTTTTTATATTATACCCGATTTTATCTATGTGGCAACCTGTTTTTTAAAATCACTCGGGTTTATAACGCCATATGAAATTAAGAAATCACCCGGGTTTATAATGTCGTTTTTTAAAAAACCCGGTTATAAGCTCGGGTGATTTTAAAAAACGGGCTGCCACGTAGATATAACCGGGTATAATATAAAAACGGGTATTCACGTCATTACAAAATTGTCCACGTAGGCATCGAAACCGGAAGCAACCGGTTAAAAGGTACGCCAACTACCAAATTGGAACAATTTTAAAACTTTGACTACCAAATGTGCACAAAAAAAAGTTCACTACATAAATGTGTACAAAGTCGAAAGTTCAGAGCTATTTGATGCCATTGTCCCTTTAAATTTTTGTTTAAAGTTTTACATGTTATGTTACATTGTTACGTTATTCAAAATAAATATTAGGATGTGTTTGTTTGAACTTAATTGCCTCTTAAAAACTTTTAAAGTCTTATTTTCAGATCTTAACTTAGAAAATAAATTGTTTGTTACATTTCAGATTTAAATGGATTTCAGATCTTAATTCAGAATAGACTGTTCGTTACATTTCAGACTTAAGAGGTTAAAACGTCTGAAAATAAGTTGTTGACTTCCGTCTAAAGTCTAAATTCTTGATTTAAGAGGTTAACGTAAATTAATATTTTTATTTAACTAAAATATTAAAATCAATTTAATTAATTAAAACATTTAAGGTCACCTTTTAATTTCAGACATGCATATCTTAATTTCAGACGTGGTATTCAGACTTCATATCTTAAGTCCACCACTTAATTACAGACGTGATTTTCAAGCTTCAAACATTTACCTCTTAAAATAACCAACACAACCTTAGTATAATATCTCTTTATAATTTATGCTACATAAAACATCCAACCAATAATACAATACATACATCTAGGATTTCATATTAGTATCAACTACTCATAAAATTTACATCTTTAAAACTTACAACACAAATTTAATACACGTCTTGGCACTAAAAGTGCTTCAACGGCTCGAATAATTAAAATTTGTAATTTTCAGTATACAAAATCAAAATTTGAAACCCATCCAGGTACTATCTAATATGCCTAAAATATATCGAGAAGTGAGTTGTGCATTCTCCTAGCTTGAACGTCTTGTTGTCTTCTTTCCTTTGCCTACAAAATGTTAAATAACTTATGGGTAAGTTTTAGCTTGGTAAGTAGATAGATTAAACATATTACATATAATTAATGCCAACCTTTTTCTTCTCGATCACGTGATTTGCATGTGATGGCAGGAAATATGAAGCCATCTATGGTTGCTTGTCAATGTAAACATTCATACTCATATACTATAGGAGACATTAGCTCATGTCCATTCTTGTCGTGGGAATCAACTATGTAGTGTAGCTATTCGTTGTTATATACATGAGGTATCAGGACGTTCATCTGACCATAAGCTAAACATGTCAAGTATCTATCATGCTTACAACATGTCGTTCATCTGGAGTTGTGCCAGATCGTGCTCGAAGCATGTCATTCATTTAGAGCTATGTCACATTGCCACGTCATGCTCAAAGCATATCATTCATTTGGAGTTGTGTCAGGCCATGCTCCAGGCATGTCGTTCATCTTAACATGTAGTGATATAACTAAAACAAAGTTTATCAGTTCAAAAGAGAGTTTATAAAGGACTTTGAAGTAAAAGATTTGAGTCATGAGAAGCATAAAGTAACCAAGAGTCATATAGTTCATTATCAAACGAGTTGTTCCATGTTCATAAATATATTTGTAGTTACATTAATCTATCACTCAGACTGTTTGTTCAAGTATAAAGCTCGTGTTAACTCTCTAATTGGTCCAGAGTAAAAATATATTGTCTTTCTAGACTACGTATGCTCAGATGTATCATATATGTTTTCAGTATAACCTGTGTAACATCATAGTATGTTTCTTGTATCAGTTATGGTTCAAATAGTAGATTTTTGCTATTTGAATCTGAAAATTCATATTTTAAATTAGAGATCTACGAATTATTAAAAAATTTTAAAAATACAAATTATTATAAAAAATTAAAAATACAGATTATTAAAAAAAGTAAATCACAAACGAAATATTGTAGGTTAGTTTACTTAAAACAATAAATACTACTAAGATGCATGGTTGTTAAAATCTCAATCTTGATTAAATCCCATGATTTTACAATTATGATCAGTAAAAGCGAGTCAAACCTTAGTAAGATCTCTCTTAGGTGGGATTATAGTCAGAATCTTAAAATCTTTATCCGATCATACTTTTTTTTAAAGTAAAAAATTTATAAATGAGTCACTTTGTCAAATAAAAAAGGTAAACATATGTGTTAGTTTTCTACTTTTTGCAACAATAAATTATATATATAATTTAGAGTACAATGCTCTAAAAATAAAGTTTTAATGTCGTGGTTAAATCACTAAAATCCATAAAAGTTGTATCGAACTTTCGTTATAATGTTTGGATTTTAAATATAATGTTTGGAATTTAAATGCCTTATCAATTTGATATACAAATATATTTTAATAGGATCCTGAGAACCTGATCTCGATCTTAAAATTCGATTTTGCGAATACAAAAACGATCTTAAATCAATCTTGACAATTTAACTTGCTTAAAAGCATATAAATATTGTGCAATGGATATGAAATGAGGTTCAAATTTAAAATTACACGTTAATTTTAAAAAAAAAAAATCATATAGACAATTTCAATAAATTAAATCAAACAATTTTGAATATCAAATATTTCTAGTGTTTCAACAATGTTGTCAACACTAAAATATTAAGATCCTACGAAAAAATGTTAAGATCCTGAATAAAGATCTCATTCATAAGTAAACTTACTAACGGGTGAATCGTTTTTGTTGATCATGATAAAAAATCATAAGATTTTAAATTTATAAATTGAGATTTTTACAACCATATATTTAATTTCTGAAACTGTATTTCAAAATAAATTTTTGCATCAGATATTATATGCATTTTCGAAATCTGTACTGCTTCGATCGGTTTTCTAAATTCACTCACTATACAAGTCAAAAGGTCAATGTGGGCAGGCCAAGTGGACCATTAAACGTACATGTTTAAGAAACCAATACAGATACAATGTCATCAAAGGTGTTGATAATTAATAATTCACATATTTCTAAATCAATATAATCATATTAAAGCACAAGTTTTAAACTAATACATAAAAAAAATATAATTATGATAAATTAATTATCATTTAATGAATGTCAAATTAAAATTTTAAAAACGATGAATCATTTAATATTAACAACTATTTGTTATGTTTAGTATGAGATGTTTACAAATAAACAAGTTGATTAATAGTTTAAATACATTGGAAGCCATGGTGAACGTAAGTTTGAATAATTTAAAATCAAAATGCATATAAATGTTATGTATGATGCGTTTACTTTTAATAAATGTTGAATCAAATATTTAAAATTGACGGTTAAGAAGGAAATATGATTTATAAAGGGGTAGTCTATTTACACATCATGATTGGGTAAAAAAAAATTAGATTGACCTTGAAAAGTGAAATTGTAAAATCTGTCATTTTTCTATTGGCTATTTAATTATAAAAAACTGATTTTTAATAATATAGTAATAATGATGGGGTAAAAATAGACATTTATTGGGTGAGAATAGTAGCACCCGATTATAAATGATGTTACATGAAAAAGAAATATGTGGTTGTCTTGAATCATATGCATGTGATGTTACATGTTGTGTCAAATTTTGTTGAACAACTTATAACCCCTCTTTAATGTTTTTAAAATTTGAAGGGTTTCAATAATAAGGTAGGGCATCATCCACGCAGAACTTGAACGTTTTTTTTATTGCATTAGAGGCACTCCATTCCCCAAAAAATATGGAATTGTCCGCAAATTATACTATATCTCCTCATGTCCAACTTAACACCTTTGAGAATACCTTTATCATAGACCTTCCGCCACGATGAGAAAAGACAAGGAGCTAGAGGATCTCCATGCCGAATTCCTCTTTTCATTCGAAATTCTGATGTAGGGGAACCGTTAACCAATATAGAAACTGAAGTTGTGATGAGACAAGATCTTATCCATTTCTCCATTTTTGTCCAAACGTTATTTGACCTGTGACGTTATCTAAGTAATTCCAGTTAAGGCATTCAAATGCTTTCTCGGAGTCGACTTTAAAAATCATCCCCTTCGATTTTGATTTTTTTAATGGAGTCTAAGATTTCACAAACAGTTAAGACCACATCTAATACATTCCTTCCTCCAATGAATGCATTTTCTGTTTCACCTATGACCTTACCGGTCACCTTTCTCAACCTTTCAGCTAAAGTCTTCACGATAATCTTAATCAAACACCCAATTAAACTCTTAAGTCTATAGTCCCCTAAACTGAGAGGATCCGAGACTTTAGGAACTCACGTGACAAAGGAAGAATTACATCCCACACTAAGCCTACCATTTTCCCAAAACCAGTTTAAACCTCCATGACATCCTTCTTAATAAAGCTCCAGGATCTTTTAATGAATCTAAAGTTAAATGCACGCTGAAAATGTTAGAGGAGTCAACACCCTCCTTAGACAGCTTTTGGTAAGCAGATTGTTTGTTGTAAGAATGAATCTGTCAATGGAATGGAATTCTTGAAGGAATGAAATTTGTCTGGATTCAAATATTGTAACTTGTTTGGTTCGCAGGAATTGAATGGAATTCAGATTCAAATCGTTGTTTTTTGTTTGGTTTGTAAATCTGTCAAAATAATATGAATATGATTGTGACAAATGACCAAAATACCCTTATAATAAATGTTTCATTTTTTTAAATTACAAAGATATTAAAAAACTATGATCTTTTTTATTTCTTTTCTTGATAATACAAATAATTTTTTTTGATAAATTCATAAAACAAATACCTTAAAATGATAACCTTAAACATAAGGTTTACTACGTAGATAAAATAGTATCCTATGTGGTAAGGTTATGCTGGGGTTGGATTGGGGTAGATAGGTTAAAAGTGATTTAGGATAGGTTATGGTAGGATAAAATTGAGTAGGGTGGATGAGTGTAATATAAGGGTAGGATGACATGTGATAGGTTTGGCCGGTGAGTAGAATGGTGGTAAGGTAGAGAAGGGTAGGTGGGTGGATTTGGGTGAAGGTAAGGTGTGATTGTGTGGGTTAGAGTGGGTGTAATATAAGGGTTAAAAGAGATGTGTACGTTTGGTGGGTGGGTGGGTAAGTAGATGGCAGGATAAGGTGGGTTAAAAAAGAGTTGGGGTAAGGTACGGTAGGATGCGATTAAGTAGGGTAGGTGTGTGTAATGTAAGAGTAATATGAGATATGGTAGGTTTTGTGGTAGGGACGTAGGGTATATTAGTGGTAGGGTAGCGTGGTGGAGTGAAATTGGGATAGGATATGGTAGTGTACGGTGAGCTAGAGTAGTGTGGTGTAATATAATGGTTGGAAGAGATATGATAAGTTTGTGGGTGGGTAAATTGATGGTAGGGTATGGGTGGGGTAAGGTATAGTGGGTGGAGCGGGCTAAATAATGTATAAGTAAGGTAGTTGAGGTTGGGTCGATGTGGTAGGTATGGGTGAATAGAGAAGACATGTTATGGAATTAAATGTTCATTCCTAAGCCACACCCGTGGAAAACATAGTCCATAAGTAGAGGGAATGATTTGTTTGAAAATGTAAAAGCGTTCCATGAATTTTGACAATCAAACATGTCATTTAAATGAGATGTTCATTTTCTTTCTATCAGATGCCTTTAGTCAGAATTTGTGAACCAAACACCCCCTTAGTCTCCATTAACATTCCATGAATTTTGACGACCAAACATGTCATGAGAATGAAATGTTCATATCTTTTTTCTATCAGATGTCTTTAGTCAGAATCTGTGAACCCCCTCTTAGTCTCCATTATCTTCCGTGAACGGCATCATGTCTTTATGATTTATTAGTTTTGTACCACAATAGAATGTAGATAATATAACAAAAGCAAAACCATTGAAAAAGAAAAGTTTTATTCACCAAAAAAAGCTTGGTTACGAGAAGAAGCCTAGCCAAAACCAAATACAATGCTCAATAAAACCCAACAAGTCTTCACCTGACGTACATACATCTTTCACACCTCTATAATGCTATTTAGATTTTTAATCCAAATATCTCCAACTTTCTTATTACATATGTCCTCAATCTGTAAAAGACAGATATTTGAATTTGTGAAAAATGTTCTCATTTGGCATACCTCAGATTTTGTAACGCCACTCCCAAATCAACCAAATTGCTATGTAACAAATTCCATGTAAAGCTCTAATTCTTCATTTATTCCAACACCAAGCCCTTGACCATTGAATAGATGATGACATGTAACTCCCATTGATTGTTGAACATCATGAATCGATGGTTTAAAATACTTTCATCTAAAAAGACAAGTACAATGCATTGCCGCTTTTGAAGTCGTAGAGCAAGAGGGTGAATATAACTTTTACAACTTGAATTTACAAATTAAAACTGAAACACAATCCAACCATATGATTTGAGTGCTATGTTTATATTGATTTTTAAAACTATATAAGGAATAATAAATAAATAAATACTTTTTTTTAAAATAAAACAAGTGATCCCAACAAGATAAAATCTCATTATTTCTCAAGGGTAACATTAATTCTGGTGGTGATCATAACTATTTATAATAAGTGTTGATCCTTGATCTCCACAACTCCAATAATGATTTTCGTTCATAGGTATTGTAAAAAATTTGATAATAAAGATATTTAAAAAAATTTGGCCAAGGTAATGTAAAATTGTATTTTAACCGAGAAATGACATGAATTTCAAGTTTTAGGCCAATAAAGTCAAATATTATTCTTTTACCAAAAAAGGAAGTAAAAAAATTAAAAATTTATATTCTTAATTGGTCATCAATACCCTTTTTCGTCAATTTTGAATTTTATGTTATCTTTCTTGACCTAAAAATTATTGTCAACTTTTATATTTTATGTTACGTGTCTTGGTAATTTGTCTTTTTTAAATAGGGATGAAAAACATTAGTTTAAATGGGAATGAGCACGGGGACCAATCCAGCCACTAGTCATCTCTAAAATTCAATGTGATATTTATTTGGGACCAATATTACCTTCTAAAATTTCCTATGCCTACACATCATATGTAGACTTTTATTAAGTTATTCAATATTCTATCATAACAATCTAAAAACTTTGAATTAAGATTTTGAGTTTTTCACATGTGTAATAATCAAAGGAATAGGTGAGAAATGAGAAAATATTCATGCAACGTAATAATTATTGATTCATTAAACACATTAGATTGATGTTTAGACGCTTAAAGATTTTTTTGAAGGCCAAAAATTTATATTTTACCAGCAACCCAATTACAATACACCCCTATTGTATCCCTACATCGTAGCTTCGACAAGAAGTCAGGACCAAAACTAACCACCATCACATTCGCCAAAAGTGAAAACAAGGTGCTCCAGTGTTAATATTCAGGCATACAAATTAGACTTATGTATCATTACTCTTTTCAAATATATATACATACACACACATTAAGAGATGTCTGGATTTGAGTTTTATTAAAGTACATTTTCGAAAGTGCTACATAAAAAAAAGCTTCAAAATCCAACGTTTATAAACTTATGTCTTAAATACAAAAGACAAATGTTACAATAGAAAAGTGATTTTAATTGTCAAACAATTTTACGTTTCTACATTTACAAAACACAAAAAGAAAAAAAAAAAAAAAACAATAGTTGCATTTAAAACATAATTTAAGCATCCCATAAATTACCACATATATGATAGAGGAAAATAAAAGTTATATTTAAAAAGATATGGTTTATCACTTATGTTTTCAAAACGTTGCCTTCAACCATAACATTGATCAAATTTATGAAAGAAATAACTAATTCTATGTTTAGAAATTAGACAATAACAAACGTTCTAGAAATCAATAATGCAACAATCTTTTGGTATCGAAATATACATTTGTAATAACTCTATTATATTTTAATTTAAGGGAAAATGACGTCAAATAGTTGTGTACTTTTGAGTTTGTACTCATTTATGTAGTGTACTTTTTTTGTGCACATTTGGTAGCCAAACTTTCAAAAATGTTTCAATTAGGTAGTTGGGTGACTTGGAAACCGGTAACAACCGGTCACCATGCTTACGTGGACGGTTTTTTCAAGAAAAATGGCATCAAATAGCTATGTACTTTTAAGTTTGTACACATTTATGTTGTGTACTTTTTTTTGTGCACATTTAGTAGTCAAACTTTTAAAAGTGTTTCAATTAAGTAGTTGGGTTACCTGAAAATCGATACCAACCAGTTATGATACTTATGTAGACATATTTTATGACATAGAAGCATGGGAGAATTTCATATATATATCCTTGTAAACTTTTAATATTACGCATATATCCTTGCAAAATTCCTTATTACATATATCTTTCTAAATCTTTAAATCTCATGTATATATCAAAATGACTATTCTAAATTTATTTTATCATTTAAAAATTTTTTTGAATATATAAACTACCATCTTAAATTCCAATAAAAATAAATTAGAAAAATATAGAAATATCGTTTTCTAATTTAATTCAATAATAAATTAATTAAAAAATGATATTTAATATTTTTTAAATGATGTAATTAAATTTAAAATAGTCATTTGGACATATATGTAAGATTAAAAGGTTTAGAATGATATATATGTAATAAGAATGTTTGTAAGAATATACGTAATGTTGGAAGTTTACAATGATATATATGAAATTCTCCCTGGAATTAATGACTCTTAAACACGATGTTTATTAAATTCAAAACTTATCATTTGATAGATATCATGTTTAGGAGATAAAAATTAATGCTCTATTATATTGTTATAAAATGAAAGCATATTCTAACAATTTGATACATATTTTGTTTATGAATCTTTTAATAGTTTTATAGAAAAAATAAATCATCTTAGGTTTTTTTAATTTCAAATTATAAAAAATATGTCCACATAAGTAAAGTAACCGGTTAGTATCGATTTTTAGGTAACCCAACTACTTAATTGAAACACTTTTAAAAGTTTGACTACTAAAAGTGCACAAAAAAGTACACAACATAAATGTGTACAAATTTAAATGTACATAGCTATTTGATGCCATTTTTCTTGAAAAACCCGTCCACGTAAGCATGGTGACCGGTTGTTACCGGTTTCCAAGTCACCCAACTACCTAATTGAAACATTTTTGAAAGTTTGACTACCAAATGTGCACAAAAAAAGTACACTACATAAATGAGTACAAACTCAAAAGTACACAACTATTTGACGCCATTTTCCCTTAATTTAACAACAAACTACCATAGTTATAAAAATTTGATAAAAATTGTTATTTATCTACATATTTTTATTCTAGCGGCTAAGTATAAATGTTTTATTGATGAGAGGTGATTTGTATACAACAAGAATTTGTCATACGTGATAATTTTATATAAAATGACTAATTAATCGTTACATACATTTTATCATCTTTACATTTTATCACATTCATAAATAAATAAATTTAATAAAAAATTTAAACAAATAAATAAATAATAGAAAATTAAAAACTAAAATTTTATAATAAAATTTCATAAAAAATTTTGAACCTTAAATTAGGTGTATTTTGGTGTTTATAAAATTTTAGAAAAATGATAAAATAAAAATAATTTGATTTTAATTTGATATGTTACTGTTATTGATTAAAATATAAAAAGATGTTACTATTTTTTATAACTAAAAAGTTATTGGTGATCTGTTAAACATATTTGCAGTTTATCAGTTAATATTATTGATTAAAAAATAAAAATTTGTTATTATAAACGATAAAAAAAATACAAAAATCAATGTTATTAATGATAAAAAATAACTAATATTACTATTAATGATAAAAATGATAAAAATGTTACTATTTTTAGTCATTTGCTTAACTTTTAAGCATAACTCTAAGCACCTTTTGAGATAAAACTTAATTAGAATGTGTTTGGTATATTGAAATCATAGTGAATGTAAATAAGGTGTTTACATTGTTTTTCGATCAATGAAAAATAAGTATACATTAACCATAAATTTAGAATTCATTTTTTCTTCTTAATTTATAATGTATTCTCAAATCTTTATCATTTAATAATGAAACAAAAAAAAATGGAATTTTAATGTTTTATAAATTTGAAAATCAATAAATAAATATATAAATATATAAATATTCAAAAATTATTTTTTTAATTTTTTTTACAAGAGTATGATGCATCAAATAAAAAGGATATAAACACCAACCAAAAGAAAATACGTACGAATATTCCCTTAAAATAGACATCACCAAAGTTTGACTTTGCATAGTTAGGTCAAAGAGGGATCATCACACGAAAGAAAACATATGGAAATAAATTCGGTTCATGAAACCGGTATTTACCGGTTACCGGTGACCTTCGAGTTAATTCAGGTACTCCGTATGCGACAGACCACTGGACACAACCTTTTCGTCTACTTAAAACTCATTCGCCACTCTCTCTTCTGCTTACAATCCGCCATGGAAGCTGAACCTGAAGCTCTCTCTTCACCCTCTAAAGATGACACACAACAAGTTCTTAAAATCCTTGAAGCTCTCAAACAAGCTTCACAGGACTTGCAGAAGAATCCCGATTCCAAAAAAACTGATGGTGATAAAACCTTTTCCTGTTCGCCCGCCATTAAAGCTCTTCTCGAGCTCGAAAGTGAATCAGAAACAATCCTCTCTAACGACCCTCACCTAACCACGTTGTCTACACACCTATCCACTCTCAAAACACTCATCCATGACTCCTACGACGCTCGTCAACGCTACCGTGGTCTTCGGTCGTTCCTAATCCGCCGAGCAAACTCACACGAGATTTCTAGAGTTGCTGGCTCGATAGAATCCGAAATTCAAGCGTGGATCGATCGAGAGTTTATTGAAACCCTAACGCAAACGCTTCGTAGAGCTGGTGAAACTAAAGAGGAGGTTTTAATCGATTTGATGGAGCAGTTTGAGGAACGAATCGCGAGAGGATTTAACCGGAATTTACAGGATTCGATTCTCAGATCGAAGGTTTTCATCGAGCTCGAAACGATTCTCTGCGAACGTAAATTCTCAAACAAGGTTCGAGAAACCTCAGCTTTCGCGATCGCAGAGCTCATAAAATTCAACAAAGACGTGTTCGTAGGGCAAGTTCTGATGGGAAGAACAGTTCGTTCGTTGATCTCGTTATCATCCGTTAGATCAATTCAAGTTCTATGTATACTAATCAAATCAATCAAAAGCCCAATCGTTGATGAAATCGAATCAAACGGCGAAATCCCTAAAATCATAAGCTTCTTAAGCTCTGAAGACTTTTCAATTCGAACAATGGCAATGGACTGTGTTTTAGAGATGGGATACTACGGTCGAAAGGAAGCCATTGACGCCATGTTAGAACAAGGATTGGTGAAGAAGCTTGTTGAATTACAGAAATCAGAAGCTGGAGGTGTGTTAATGGATGTTAGAGGTGAGAAGAAGAACATTCAGAGGCAGCCATTTGCAAGCTGTGTAGCTAGATTTGCAGTTCAATTGGAGGTAGGAGAAGGATTGAGGCAAAGGGAAAAAAGGGCATTGAAGCAAGAAGTATTGAAGAGGGTTAGAGAAGCTCATGTTTGTGATGCAGAAGCTGCCACCATTATTGCTGAGGTTTTGTGGGGTGCTTCACCTTAAAAAAAACTCATTTTATTATTAAAAAAAAATTCATTTCGATTTCATTATTTGTTTGTTTTGCATAGTATTTTTGGATCTTATTTCGTTTCTAAACATTCTGTTGTACGTTTTAACAACATACTAAAAGGATCCGGAATAGTTTTCAATTTCCGGGTCCGAGAAAAACAATCGAATGGTGAAAATGTAGGGTTTTTTTTTCAATCTTAAACGATGGACAATTCCAGTCACAAATCTTTGTTTTAGGGATTGGTGAATTTTGCATTTTAATCATGTTTTTTTTAAAAGACAGATGATTTTATACGTAATTAAAATTAGTCATACTAACTCACAAACAATGATTTTATACAAACTAACTATTATTTTTGTTTGTTAAAGTTAAATATAAAGATAATAAAAATATCAATAAAGATTTAATATTCATTTTATATGAAATTATTGTACAAACTAGATTTTTATTTTAGGGTTAATATTGAAAAAACCCCATAAACTTTCCTTAGTTTTGTGATTAAGTTCCTAAATTTTTTTTCTGACTGTTTAAGTCTCTTAACTATTTTTGTCTTATTCAAAAAACTCACTATCTTTACATGTTTTAGCGATTAAGTCCCTAAACTTTTTGTTTTATTGGTTTTGTTTCACCTACTCATCCGGTAGTCGGTCAAAAATATATATTTTTGAATAATACAAAAAAAGTTTAGGGACTTAAACAATCTGAAAAAAAGTTTGGGAACTTAATCATAAAAATGAGAAAAGTTTATAGGGTTTATTCAATATTAACCCTTTATTTTATATAAATCATCTTCTCTTTAAAATATAAAATAAAAATAATTTGTGTTTGACAATCAAAATAATTTCTCTTTTAAATTTTTCTTTTTACAATTATATCTTAAATTTATAAGAACTTTGAAATTGAACATTTTGTGAAAAGGGTTAAAGGAGTGATTCTCAAACCCCATTTTACTGGTTGTACCACCTCCAAACCTATCATATAATGGCTTTTTTAAATATTTTATTATTAAAATAATAAAAACTTTTAAGATTAAGGAATGTGTGAATATAATTCGCAATTATGAAAAAGTAAATATCCAAACATCTTTAAAACATGCATTTTGGACTATTTGAACTCAAATTTCTTTGTGTTATTTATTATTATGTATAATATAATATTAAGAACTAAGATTTTGTTTATATATGAAAATGGTAATCATTATTTTGATATATTTAAAATTAATGTAATTATTAGGCATGTTTTATACAATAATGGGTTATGATTTTTTAATACCCTATTCCAGGAATTCTAAAAAAGTTTGTTTCCTTTTGTTAACTCTTTATTCAATTTAATATATTTCTGTTTTTAATTTTTTTTAAATGTAAATGCTGTTCACAACCAAAAAAAAAAATCTAAGTCTGGTATTGTTTAAAATATTACTTCGCTTGTTGTTTGCAACATCCTTGATTTGAGGCTGATACGTGTAGTTTTTCTATTCGTTAATTAATTTAATATTATCGTGTTGGGTTGTTTTCGGGTTAACACGTGGATTCAGACATGTGTAGTGGCTGTGTAAGTTTGGGAGTACGAGTTAAAAGTTTAGTAAATGATTATAATCTGTTAACCGTTAGTTAAATGAGATTCCGATAATATAAACAAGTGTTAATCGATAACGAGATCGGGTTATCGGGTATCGGATCGGTTTTATACCGAAAACGTATATAAACGTTTCCTTTCACCCTTTTTCTTCATTCTAATTCATATTCCCAGCAATTCATAAGTGTGTGTGCGCACTAAAACAATCGGATCAGCGCGGCCGCGACGGGGCTGACCTCGACCGCGATCAAGACCTAGTAATCTTAAATGTAATTTTGGGCTATTGGGTCGGGTTTGGGCTATTATATGTGGGTTTGGGTTACTGTGTGGGACTGTTACGCGATATTAGTTGTTAACTGTGTTATTCAGGGTGACTGTGTGGATTTGGGGTTGCAACGGGGATGAGGTTAGCCGGTTAGGGATCCGAGGACCTGTGAGATAGCTACCAAGTGAGATGCAATTTATACTTCATTTTATTTGTGTTCTAGCATGATTACCAGGTTTTACCGGGACTTGTTTTTTTTATGAGATTATCGGGATTATTTAATTAATCATGCTATTTTTACTTATGAGATCTCGTGAGACCGTATTACTGACCTTTATTGGGGACCCGAGACAGCTTTGTGCGGTCTCGGGAACCACGTACGTGGGAGGGGGATCCCACCGGGATTGCTATCATTACAGGAATGAATTTTGCTGGGACAGAACTCATAATACCAGTTTAGCAAGGAACGATAAGCTTCTTTATCAATTTTTATGCTTTAACTAACTTGCATTCACACAAGCTAATTTAGCTAACCTATTTTTCTTAACTTGTGCATCTCAGGGATATAAGGGGGCGATAGTGCAGCACCGAAGTAGGCTTTAACTACTATCTCAGCTTGAGGATATTTGCCACATTCCTTTTGGTGGTTTGCAATAATATTTACTTTGAATATGTATTTTGGGAACTTGGTGACATTGTTATGTACTTGACTTAATCAACCATGCTTTGGTGGTATGTTTATTGGGTTATAGTAATGTATTTGCGTGTATGATGCCATTTAACAATCTTTATACGTGACATTTATATTGTGTTTCGGGAGTGTTACATTGTTTTCATATCACATTTTCTAACATCTAATTGTTTTTGGAAAAAAAATAAAGTCTTATTGAAATATCTAAACTGCTTTTAATGTTTTTCCTAAATTAAATATATAATTAAATAATCAAAAGTTGAAGTAGAGAAGTAACCTTATATGCAAGGTGTCATGTGGATCCTATACTATTATTATTATTATTATTATTATTATTATTATTATTATTATTATAGTTTTACGTTAAAAATTGTATTTATTTATATTGTGTGTGGTATAAGTTATATATATACTATGGACTTAAAAATTGTAAATCATTTTTTAATGTATAATGATACGAAAGAAACACAGAATATCTATTGTTTGAATGGATCGTATAATGATTCGACGTTTACCAATTTTTAATTAACGAGTTAAGCGGGATCATAACTAAACAATATATATTTTTCATTTTAAATATAGTTTTACCCGCGTTGCAGCGGGATCATAAATTATATTTTTTTATAAGTAAATTACTTAAAAATAATAAAATAACATCTGTCGTTTACCTGCCAGCCTGTTAGATAGTAGATAATAATTAAAATTTTGTCATTTTAAAATAGTCTGGGACGAAATACAATTTTATGTTAAAATGTAGATAAAAGAAAAGTGATCATAATGATATATTTGAATTTTTATAAAATGCAATACATCAAACGTTCTAATAGAACAACAAAACAATTATATATTACATATAAAATAAAATATTTAGGCAGCTGCATGTTTGACTGCATAACGAAAATCGTTCCGACGACGATAAATTTTATATAAGAATGTAGACAAAAATAATGCAATCGTAATGATATACTCAAATTTTAATAGAATGCAATATATCAAAAGTTATCACAGCAAAATAGAAATGATATATAATATGTATATATAAAGTAATAAAATAGGTCAACTGCTTACCTGCCTGCTTGAGCTGTCTGGCAGCTTGCCTAACTGGTTCCGACGACGATAAAATTTATATCGGATGTAGAAAAAAATAATGCGATCGTAATGATATATTTAAATTTTAATAAAATACAATATATCAAAAGTTATCACAGAAAAACATAAACGTTGTATAATATATATAAAGTAATAAAATAAGTCAGCTGCTTACCTGCCTTCTTGAGCTGCCTGGCAGCATGCTTCACTGTTCAATGAAAGTAAACATGAGTTTGTAAAAAGTTATATTGTTAATAACCCCAACCAATTCTCTGGTAACATGTTATTTGTTTATTAGGTTAAGACTTAAGTTATCGTGCGAAGTTAAATACATCTTGAGATATGTAGATACATATGTGTGTGTGATTTAAAGGTTTAGAAAGATATATATGTAATTCAGGGCCGGTCCTATCATTTTTTAGGCCCGGGGCATATACTTAAAAAGAGGTCCTCTATATATATAATCAATATTCGTATAAAAAAATTACAATTAAATAATATTGATTTTGTTGCACTATTGTCAATGTCATGTCTTTAAAAACTTCACAATCTGTCATCGTGTAATGGTTTCATGGTGCTTCTCTGAATTTTTCCTCAATCTAAAAACCGCAAAAAAAATTAATATTAACATCGTATGATTATAAATTGGATAAAAATTGCATACAATATTAAATTATATACTTATTAGTAAATTAAAAAAAAAACAATTCAAATTTTTAATGATTCATAATATAAATAGTAACATATGTGTCAAAAAAAAAATAACATCTCAAGAAATAAATACATATCTCATTAGTATTTTTAATAATCATATAATAAATAACATAAACCATGTGATAAACAAAAATAAAATTTCAAACTCATTGAAAAACAAAAGTATCAATATTGAATTTGATGGATTGTATATTGATATAAAACAAATAGACGATATTTATATATGAAAATCCAAGTGATAGTGGTGAGATATAAAAGAATAAAAAAAAAGTGCACACAATGGGGATCGAACCCATGCAATTAGAGTTCCAAGGTGAAATGACTATCAGCTGAACCAACAAATTGTTTGTAATTTTTTTCACGCAAAACACATATAATCTAATACTGGACTTCTGGGCTATATTAACGTATTAAAATTTTTTTGGGCCTCTTAGATTGATTGGGCCCTGGGCGGTGGCCCAGGTGGACCAGGCCCAGGGCCGGCCCTGATGTAATTAGAAATATAAAAAAAATCTGACATGACATTAAAGTGTACAAAAAGATGAAATTTGAAAAAGAAGAATCTCTCACTCTCAATGATTTCCCAACCCTTCAGATTACGCCCACTCTTAAAAAATTTAATTCATAACTAGTACACTTTGAAATTAATTTTTTTTTTACTTTTCTATCTATATACCTAGGACTAAATCGTTTTTTTAATTTAACTAAAGCTCAATTTTAATTTTTATTTCGTATTAACATATAATCCCATTAATCTATTTTAATATTTAATAATAGAAAAATGTTGTTTATTAATATATTCGTTCTTTGGTCACTTCAGATGACTTTGAAGTTCGATTAACCATCTAAATAATATGTTTGATTATAATTATTTACCTAACCACGATTAAAAATTAATTAATTATTATAACTATTCAAGATTTTTATAGTATTTGGTTATATTATGATGAATTATGTGGACGAATAAAATTAATTAATTATCAAATGCAAATTTGCACAAGAAAATAAAAAAGAATTTCTAAAGATAAACCATAAGAAGACATGCTATCGATTATCGAATGTACAAATTTTACACGTCAAAACACGCAAAATGTTTGGTCAATTTCCACCCAGCAAACGATTGAATTGAAGCCGTGTTTACTACGTCAAAATATTTTTCTTTATTTTTTTATTACTATTTTTATTTCTAAATGTCAAATAAAAGTTATGACATTTTTGGTAATATCATTCATGAATTGTCTTTGTTATTGATGTGTGTGTAATAAAAAAATGAAAAATTTACGCAAAAAAAAACCTTTAAGTTGAATATTTTTGTGATTAAAACTCTCAAACCATTTTTCATTGTAAATAACCCAAAACTGACTAAAACTCATTAAAATGAGATTTTTAAAAGTCTTGCAACCTGATGAACCGGTTGCAATCTGCCGATCAACCTTTCGTTAACATTCTTTCTAACAAACTCATTTGTCTGTGTTTAATGATTCAAAATATATATTTTTGTTGATTTTTTTTTGTTTAATACGTGTTTTTTGTTGCACTTTACTTTTCAGCAACATTTTAGTGGTGACTTGTTGATGGATGACCAGTGACTTTCAGTTTACAACCAGTAATATCTTAATTTGTAAAATTTTGTCAGTTTGGGGTTATTTGTGAAATGAAAATTTTTTGGGGTTTTAATTACAAAAACGGTCCAAGTTGAGTGTTTTTTGCATAAATATCAATAGATTTAAGTACAAAAACGATCCCTAAAAACATCAATAGATTTAAGTAAATAATTAGATCAATACCCGACAAATTAAATATTTATGATTATGATGATTTATAGAGTTACATACTGATGTTTGTTATGAATTTATGAGGACTTTCATCAATTCAAAAATATTTGTAAAATTTTAACAATCGATAGCGTGATTACACACATCCATGTATAGTCATTACGAGACCAAGTAAGTCGATTAAATAAAAAATTATTGTAATTATACGAACTTAATTAAGAATATCTCAAAATATACTAGTTATTTATATCAGTTTATGGAAATGCAAATGTAATCATATGTGGCTATAACAAATAGATCAATCTTAGTAGAAAATCTGTTTCTTAGGGATGAATTATTTTATGAAATTTTACATTTTTTTATGTAATAAATTTGGGTCAATTGTTAAAAGTAGTAATAATTTTATATTTTTTTAGCATTTATAGTAACATTATTTATTTTTTGTTATCAGTAACATCAAATTTTATATTCTTTATCATTTGATGCTATGAATTACGAAAAATACAAAAGTTGATACTATGAATTATGAAAAATATAAAAGTTGATATTATTAATGATAAAAAATAAATAATATTGCTATAAATGATAAAAATTAACTTTAAAATTAAAAAGTTATTGCTATCTTACAATCGGCCCAATAAATTTTTTAAAGATATTATATTTTGAGTGTTACTTTCGATACCCTATGAAAACTTATACACACACATATAGATGAGTTTCGGCTTTCGGTTAAGAACACTTTATTCCGTGAGAATGCTGGAATTACTTCAAAATACACAAAATTGTACATCCAGTGTATAATGTTGTTTAAAAAGTTTAAAAAGTAAAAGCATTATTACCATGAGATATTTGTAGATATCATAATCTTATATGCATGTGAAATTTAAGTTAAGCACATAAAATACACAAATGATAGAAAATACATAAATTGATGCATCAAATGCACAAATTGATACATCAAACGTATAAATTTTTCGATGGTTATTACGTTCTTACAGAAGATAGAAGTCTTTATGTGAACATTACCATATACATACATATATATATATGTGTATATATATTTATTTAATAATAATAATAATAATAATAATAATAATAATAATAATAATAATAATAATAATAATAATAATAATAATAAAAGAAGCATCCAAATTCTTCTTATGGTGATGAGTAATCAAAGGTTTTGTGATGGGTAATTTTGGGGAAATATGGCACCAGCAAATGTGGAAGCATCCAATTGGACAATGACATAGATACCACCATTGTCCTTGTCGTTGAATTTATGTTAGTAGAGAATGATGTTACATATGATTGACCATAAGTTTCTTTTATGTTACCATCTAATAAATTTTAATATAAACTACCAATAATTCACTTGCCTCTTTGATTAAGCTAAAAAAAAAGTCTAATATCTTAGCATCATGAGCAATATCGATTTCACGATTTCACAAGATAATTTCGAGCAGAATCGGTCTAGGATCATTTTTATATAATTTTATTTAAGTATATATATGTTTTCATATATAAAAGTTTACATTAACATTAGTTTTTATAACTTTAAACTAAAAATTACATACCTATTTTATGTAAATAAATATTTATTAAGAATATTTGCATAATATACGAGTTAATAAACTAGTTAATTAATAAATATGGAATCAATTTAAAACTCAAAAAGTATATATCTTAATACATGGTTGTTAAGATTGCGATCTTGATCTTACGATTATGGTCAATAAAATCTATTCGATAATTAGTAGAACCTTTCATAAATAGGATCTTAGTCGTGATGTTAAGGCCTACTATAAGATCTTAAGATCTCAATCCGGTTGATCTGATCCTATATTTACTTAGTTAATAAAAATTATATATGAATCAACTTTGTTGAATAAAAAAGATAAGCATGTGTGTGTGTGTTATTTAATTTGTACATGACAACAATTTTCATACATACTAGATTTCAATACTCTAAAGTATTATTTGATGATGTAATTAAATAATCAAAATCCTTATGGAATTTATATATAGTTTTATTTTTTTAATAAATTTATTGTTTACAGTGTACCGAGAGTACCTTAAAAAACTTTTATCTTTTAATTGTTTTTATATAGACACGTCGAAACCAATATTATAAAAAACATTTGCCAAAATGATCATACTTATATATATTAAATGAAAATATTGCATAATGCAAATCTCTTGACAGAATGCAAATCCCAGAAAAAAAATCTGCAGACCAAACGCTAATATATATATATATATATATATATATATATATATATATATATATATATATATATATATATTTGTTCACAATGTTCACAACGAATAACGTGTTCACAATAGATCTTATCCCTATATATATATATATATAATTGAAGACATTGCAGTTTACAAGGGATATTCTATCTTTACCCTTTTGATCCATTATTTCCTTCTGAATTTATGTATTAAATTTTTAAAGGTTTTTTAGACAATACTTGTATATCAATTTTTTAAACCTAAGTTAAACTCAACTATTAAAGTTAAAACTTGCATTTTTATACTTTTATTGCATCCAAACAAAGAAAAAATGATAAATAGGGTTTCATTTTTCCTGTAGTTGGAAATTTTTAGGACAAGTTCAAATCCAAACTTATTTGAACGCGAACACCCGTTACACCGTATGAAACCTAAAAGTTTATGCAATCAAACTCATTTCAAGTAAAATAACAAAAGTTATTAAATTACAATGGGTCGTGCTATACGCACCCACCCCATAATTAAATTTGACATAATCATACACCCTACTCTCTCACATTATTATCCTTAACGACACGTGTCTTATTGATTAAACTTACTCATTTTTCTCACATTAGATGGAGAAGATGTGTATTTAGCAAAAAAAAGGGGTGTGTGTGTGTTTGGAAATCACCCTTTTAATTACTTTACCTTTTTATGGTATTTTTTTTATAGTCGTGTATATTGTAATGGATGATCCTAAACACACACACACCCCCTCTTTGCTAATCAAAATTTAACAATTTTATTTGTATGATCATATTTATTTATTATTTATTTTACTTTATAATATGTGTGAATTTAACTTGATTGCAAATTTCAGTTTGATTCAGTTTGATTATTGACGAATTCAGGATTTAAACATTGTGAGGTTCAACTTAATTTCAGTGAACTTGCACATATCTTAGTTAATAACTTAACATTGTTTCGATCTTTAATGCAAGATTGCAAGAATGAGAACTGAAAACTATGTTTGAACTTGCTTTGTTACAAGTGCATGCAGATATCACATTCGCACAGAAAGAGAGGTGTGTCCAAATAGATAGATCGACGAACGTAAACATGAGCACATTGATGATTGGTGAAGTTGCACACCTGCACATGCGGCAGAATCGAGCGGCATTTACAACAAATTCCGATATATATGGTGGAGCTGAGGTGCATGTACTATTGGGTTCGTTATGCTATTATTATCCATGCTTATTAATTAGTAATTACATCTTAGGTAGGTGAAAACAACAGAATTTTCCAAAGCTAGTTGGTTCGATGCCGAGGAATTGAATGATTTTATATTAGGATTCGAGAATGATTTTCTCCGATACGTTGTAACTGACAGCACAACTACGTGCTGGCACTCAATTAGTAGCGCTGGCACGTCACCCGGCTCCTCGGCTGACTTCGGCTGCAAAGACTTTCTCCTTAGGCGCATGTCTCAGCAACACAAAACGAGGGATCATATCCCTTGGGATGTTCTGTTCTTCATCGTATTCACATTCAACATCAAATTTTAAAACTTCCAAAGAAGAAAGATAGTCATGAGAGCCACTGTAAGTTGGATAGATCGATATTTCATGTAGCGTAAACATTTGCAGATTACGTTACCACCTATTATTATAATGCATCATCTCTTACTTTTTCATTTTCTCTCGTACCTTTTACATTTTCTTTCTTTTTTTTTTAATTCAGATTTTTGTTTCCAAATGCCATCTATATATTCTCTTTCTTTTTCTTCCAGATTACTACGATATTATATTATTATGCATATAATATTGCATATTCTACGTTTAATATTGTATACTCTACATATAACTCATTATACGTAAAATATCACATGTTTTATTTAAAAATATCATGTATTACATATATAATATTATTTATTCCATGTAATAATATATAATAATACAGATCAATATATTACATAATATATACATATAATAGAATTTATTATACATACACACACACACACACACACACACACATATATATATATATATATATATATATATGTGTGTGTGTGTGTGTGTGTGTGTGTGTGTGTGTGTTGTATACCATCTGATGGAAGCTTCGTCGTATTTGTGGCAGCCATTGAATCAAATATTACGTATCTACTGTATATGGTCTCATGGATCGTTTGGTGAAAAGCATTTAACAACCTCCAACATTTGTGTTTTGCGAGAATCATCAATTTTTCGTCCCCGTGAGTGATTGTTTAGTTCAAAAAACATTAAGTGAATCAGTTTTTTGCGAGAATCATCAATTTAAATGGTTCCGAACTTCCGATACATTAATACGATAAGTTTCAAAGGTTTCATTTGATTAGAATGGTTCCGATTCATTTCCGGCGATAAGATTCAAATGTTTCATTTGATTAAAATGGTTTCGATAAATTTCGACAATATGTTATAAAGGTTTCAAAACAACAATACGTTCGAATTTTTTTGGTTTCATCTTATCCGAGATATTGTTATCAACTCTTAAATGTAGGAACCACATAACGGTGTTGATATATCTCATTCCATTTTTGCCCTTTTTCTAATTTATTTGATTGTTTAATGTGTTATATTTAATTGCTGGTGTGTAATATTTTCATTGGTTCACATTGAATATAATGTTCACAATAGATCTCATCCCATAAAACTATTACACATATAATAAACTCAAAAATAATGCAGATCTAGCTTCTTAAAAAATTTCAAATCTTGAACAACATTATCAATGCTTCAAAATTAAAAAAATAATCTAATAACCATTAAAATTCTACATATTTAAAATTTAAGAACACGGAAAATATATACATCCGAATTTTATCAACAAAATCAAACACACAAAATATTGAATTTAATACAAACTTGACTAACAACACAATCTTGACAGCAACTTATTTACATCATCTTTTTTCACAGCAACTTCGTGACGAAGAAAACTTCAAATATTACACATAGATGTATACAATATTATACGTATAATAGAAACTATTATATATCTAATAGAAACTATTGTTTAACTATTACACACGTAATAAATACAAACAAGAATAGATCTGGTTTCTTAAAATACCCAGATCTATAACAAAAACATTAATCCATACTTTAAAATTTTAAAATTATCAAAGAACCTTACAAAAACTCCCGAAATCGATCTTCATGATGGATGCTTCATCTTTATCTTCATCCGTACTTGAATGAAAATTCATCAAACTTGACAACAACTTCTTTACATCAACTTATTCACATCAACCGTTATACCTATGACAAAAACTATATAATAAGAGCTATTAAACATATAAGAGAAATTATTATTATTATTACACACACACACACACACACACACACACACACACACACACACACATATATATATATATATATATATATATATATATATATATATATATATATATATATATATATATATATATATATAGGGGTTGGTTCAATGGAAAACCTATATGCATCGGAAAACCCGGGAACCACTTTATAGCCATTGGATCAGGTGATGCATCACGTAGAAAGTTGATGCATCACGCGTGAATTTGGTGCATCGCGCGGGAATTTGGTGCATCACGCGGGGAATTCGATGCATCACGCGGGAATTGTGGTGCATTTGTAGTGGTGCATGAAGGTTTTCCGATGCATGTTGGTTTTCCATTGAACCTCCCTATATATATATATATATATATATATATATATATATATATATATATATATATATATATATATATATATATATATATATATATATATATATATATAGAACTATTACACATGTAATAAACATAAAAGAGACAAATCTAATTAAAAAAAATCCATATCTGAAACATAAACATCCATCAATGTTTTGAAATTAAAAAAATCATCAAAAAACCTTAAAAACCTAAAAATCGATATTGGTTATGGAAACCTTCGAAAAAAGGAAGATGCTTCGTGATGGAGACTTTCAAGAAACAAGCATGGATACAAAGGAGATGAATCTTCATACTTTCGATTTTATACATTCATAAACGAAAATGAAGATGGAGAAGATGAAGATGAAGAAAACTGGAATCAATGTGAGTAAATAATTCAAATCATATTAGCGTTTTTGAATAACAAAAGCTATTGTAAATATGTGTTCGTTTCAACCATTCGATTTTATACGAACAAAACTTGAAGAAACAAAAAAATCTAGAAGAAAAAGATTACAGGAAGAAGTAAACAAAGAAGATGTCTTGAAATAAGAGTGAACAGAAAGTGGAAATAAAGGAAATGATTTCAAAATATCATTGTTTTTTTTTAGTTTGAACACAAAAGTTCCATTTTATTACAAGATTATCATCACTTTCATAGCCGTTGATATTATTAATGCAATGACTTAGAATGGTTCTTCGAGACATAAAACTTGAATTTTACAATGATCATATACAGTTATACATATACATATACATATACACATACACATACACACACACACACATACACATACACATACACACACACACACACTCAAGATCAATGGGGTACTATGTTAAACTGGGGTACCGGGACACTATTATAGTCAATCATTTATCAATGAAATCATTAAATAAAATAAATTTTTGTTGAAATTTTTTCTCTAGTTAATTAACTTTTAGGGGTAAATTTGGTATTAAAAATTTTAAATGAAGATGAAAGATTTTGCATATCCCACGAATCTCTCCATTACAGTTATATCAAATGCAAAGATAATGAACATGTGTAATTGTCATTGATTATGTGCAACTGATAACGAACATATGCAATTGGAATAGAATATCGTACTGCACATGTAACATGTTACACTACTAACGTAATTGAGTTAATAAACACCCCAATGAACATGTGCAACGGTGATGCACCATAAATTTTGCGATTGAACATGTTCACTAAATCTTTTATCACCAAAATGGTTAACAATGATTATACACACCCTAAATCGCGATTGAACATGTTCACTATCGTGTACAACGATTATACACACCATTCGTTACATTAGCTCTCCATCTAACGAATCCATTTGGATTTTGATTTTAACAGAGGTCAAGGAGGAATCGATCCAGAACGAGTCTTGGTTGCAGATATTGTTATGGTAGTAAATTCCTATAATTAAGGGATTTATTAATTCAATAGTTGTCATCTATTAATTAAGAAAAATCTAATTGACTATATTACCATTTATTAGTTGTAACCAAATATGGTTGGACTCCAGTGTCCCAATCTAACATGCTACTCTATTGATCTCGACCATATATATATATATATATATATATATATATATATATATATATATATATAAGGTTGGGATCATTGTAAAACTCAATATTTATGGAGTTCTAAAGACCAATCTAACTCATAAGATTAAAAAAAAATCAATTATTAACAATTTTTTTCATAAACATGTTTTAATGAACATTATAAAGATGATATGTAATTTCACATATGTTCACATCTTCTACCTCCTTAAAAATGAAGTGAACATATGTAAACGTACATGTATGTGATGCATGATTTCATACCCTATATAATAAGTAGTAATCATTTGAACAATGTATATTTGTGATTTTGTGGAAAGCGGGATGTAATTTTTCATTTTTTCGATAGATGAAAATGGACGGTGGTCTGTGCAAGGAAATCCCATGTGACAGCCCCAGTATGGATATATCCCTTTCCCTAACTGACAAAGGACCAAAAAGGTAAAAACATCCTAAACATGGTGTCTGAATTTGTAATTTTTAAAATTTGAAGACTACTTTCATAATTTTAAACAAATCTTATGACCAGTCATATAAGATGTTTATTATGAGAAAACATGTTAGCAAGATTTTTGCATTTCCGTCCATTAATGTTATTTATCTTTCCATTAAAAAAATCTCAACTTAATTTTTTATTTTTGGTTTAGTGAAATTTGAACATTATAACCGGGTTCTAGTGTCCAAATTTCACTAGGGGTGAGCGACGGAGCCGATTTCCCGAATCCGGCCCGGTATTAAACCGGGACCGGTACCGAATTAATATATTTGGTCCGGTACTCGGGTTTTGAATTACTTAAAAATCGGTTTCCGGTACTCACGGTTTCGGTACCATATTTATCCCGAATCTCCTATTTCGGTTTCGGTACCATATTTATACCGAACCAGTACCATATAAAATTAATTGATTCGGTATTCGGTTCTTTCACATCTCTTATTTCGGTTTTGGTACCGGTCCAGTCCGAGTACCGAGCTCACCCCTAAATTTCACTAATCAAAAAGAAAAATTTAACTTAGACATGAAAAAATAACATGAAAGGACGAAAAATGAAAAAATATGAAAACATGTTGGTTTTTTTCATAATAAACTTACCGTATAATTTACTTTTTTCATAAAATTTGCAATTTTGTCACGCAACTCTGAATTGTTATAATCCAAGGACAAAGTCCTCAAGATGACCATCCTTCTTCAACGACGTTATCCCTTTTTTTTTTTTCCTTTCAATTTCTTTCCCCGTTTTTGCCCTAATTCCATAATGCCCCCCTCGATTCCTATTTCCTCTCACTTCGTCGTCGATTTCATCTGAGTAATCACCACCAGACCCCCGATCATCACTCTCCTTTCTCTCTATAATTCCCCCCCAACTTTAACCTAACCCTCAAAACCCTAAATTTCCATTCAGTCGAGCATTTACAGAAGTACAAGACGTGCTGCTAAGTGAGTTGCTTTCTTTCTCGTTCTTTTGGTTTGTTTTCGCTTATTTTAGTGTTTTCATAAGTCTGCTTTACATTCTGTATTTTGTTTTAGGTGATTTTTTTGACTTTTTTTGCTGAAAATTTAGCTGTACCATGTGTTTTGTTGGTGAACTGTTGTAGATTTTATAGGTGTATGTGTAAGGATTTACTTTCATGTTCAAAGTCGATGTGGATTTTTTTTTGAAATTTTTGAGGGAAAAATTACAAAGAACATTAAGCTTATACAGAGTGCTATGAATTGAACAATCATAGCAGCTAGTGGCTTTTTGTGGTTTTTGAGCTAAAGCATGTAGCCATGTATGCAGTTCCATAGTTTAAGGTCTTACTACAGGAGATGGATGGTCAAAGCTGTCTCCCTCCCTCAACTAGGCCTAGTAGGTCGACACTCGACATTTGGATGTGAATTGCATTGTAGTGTTGCACATGATCAGATGTTAGCTTTTTTAACTAATGCAGGATGCAATCATGAAACATAGGCAAATCTTGATTGAACTACACTATTAAATTGAGTAGATATGTAATCGTGAACTTGTTTCTGGCAAATTCGTTCCTTCTTCCAATTATTGAGTTGAACTAAAGCTACAGATTTCCCACTTTAGTTTGGCGCATTGTTACCTTAATTGGTTCTGCGTGGATATATGGACTTTATGACTGGAATTGGACATTTACGTAACTGTCAGTGCATGTAACACCCAATTATGCCAAAATAGTAACCTGAAACTTTTTATATGATATCCCCAAAATATAACAAGGAGGTGTTTTTTTTTTTCCATACTTATAACTTATTATGACTAAATTGCTGACTTAAAAGTGATGTTGGTCTATAAGTGCATTTATTTTTAATGAGTGATAAGTTGACATCCTCACTTAATTATCTTCTTATTAGTGCCACTCACACCCGCACCCTCCTTACCTCTCATCTCTGTTCACTTAAAACCTCCATCACCGTCTCTCCCTCTTTGCTCAGCCATGCAGTGCCCAGCCCTTCTGATCTCAACACCCTCTTCGATCTCTGATTTTAGCCCCCCTCGGTCACACAATCCACTTCCCTGCTCTGAGTGAAGACTGGGAAGGGGTCACCACGGATCCCTTTCAACTTAACATCCCCGTTTAACTTTCTCATCTCCAAAGGTAATCCTTGATATAATCACTATTATTATCGAATATTCACATCCCTCCATCCATAAATCACTAATTATCTTTACTACCATATAAATTTGAAGTGCATGGAAGCTAAAGGAAGAGGTTTTAGGTGGGTGGGTGTGGGCGTGTGGATTATTTTTAGAATATGCGGTTAGCTTTTACCATTTTTGGTGCGAAATGCAATTATGATTTCTTTGCCTCCTCAACGATGGATCTCTTTTACTCTACTCACAAGTTTAACAACATTTTCCTCTTCCATTTGAATGTTGATGCTGGTTTGGTCGATTTGAGCCTTTTGTGCTTGTTTTCTTTTTTGTTCTCTAGTCTAGCTTTTACACCGTGTCCTCCAACCACGGGAGAAACAGACTGGAAAGGGAGGGAGTTTGGAGAACACCATTTCAGGACTTCCTTCCTTTCTCACAATTTCTTACCAATTTCGGGAGGAAAGATTTTAGGGTGGATTTCCATCCATATCCTTTGTGGTTCTCCGGTGATAGTAACCATGGAAAATGCTAATTACTCTGTAGTAGAATTGGACGCCCCTGAATTCAGGCCGATAAACAAAGAAAGAGTGAAAAATGCGAAGCAGTTTATATAGGTTTTGATTCTTATGTCGAATCTGGCTGTCAGTTGCCTTGCTTGGATAGGACATACCTGGCCAGCCTTCCTTGGTGGCATCATGAAAAGCTTTTCTATAGGTGAGGGGCGGCCATGAAGCAGGAGAGGGAGAGTGAGAAATTGTAAAAACCAACTTGATTACTCATTACATAATCAATTTATCATATTGCTCATCTCACATATCTTGTTTGTTTACTTTCCTTGTGATTCTATTCCAACTGAAAGAAATCGCATGGAAACATTATATGAATCTCCATGTAAGTTTTGAAAATTGCATTCAATCTAGAGGGATAAAACCTGATTGCAACTTTACCTCCTTAAGGATGGACCTAAACACCTCCTCCCCACCCCACCCTCGTGCGTATGCAACCTTACTTGTACCTAGGGTTACCATGTAATCCGATTACTTGCCTGCCTAGCGGTCATTCCCTACACACACACACACACAGTGAGAGGTATGAGTTCAACAAGTGTGCCGTAGCTAGTACCTGGCTCTGTTTTCATTTCCGGACGACGAGATAGGAAAATGAGAGGAGGAAGTGAAGAACAGCATGGAGCAGCCCTGATCTTCTTCTTCGTTTCCTTTTGTCCTTCCTTAATACATGTCTCATTTTGATAGGGGTGGTACATTACATATATATTAAATTTGATGATATAACTCCCAATATAAATCAATCTGTATATGTATTTCATTGGATTTTGCTTACATTTTGAAACCCGTAACCATATATACGTAATTTCTATTTCAACCTAATTATGTCATCAAAATATATCATTTCTATTTAGATCCATATCTCATAAGTTATTGATTATGATTACTTCTAAGTTGGCCAAAAGCCCAAAATATAAAATTCATTCAAACTGACATTAGATTAAAATGATTCAATGAATTTAATCTCTAAAAGTTTCAGGCATTACAGTTCATTTCACAAGGATATAAAATTCATTCAATGAATTACGTAACCATAATTATGTAATTTCTTTTCAACCTAAATATATATTTAACTTTATGAGAAAGTTTTAAGTCGCCCAGAGTATCAATCAAGTGCAGCAACTGCTTTTCATGTAGATCTATCGCCTAGTTTTTGCACTCAATACATCTATCAATAGTTTCGTGTGGAGGTCTCACATGCAGATATTCGTTGTCAATGTGTCATCTCATTTTGAAGTGGATATTTGAGGAGTAGCAGCTAACATTTAGAGGCTAGCCTGTGATTTCTTTGGTCTTTATTATTATTATTTATTTGGAACAACCCGTGCTTATCATCAAGTAAATGATTTCAGTTTGGGGCTACTTCTATTTAATTATCTAGTCCCTTGATGACTACAGATGTCGTGGTGGCACCCTGTTGTGTTCAGTAGTTTATCACCATCCTTGTGGGTATCAATTGCTTATTACTGTTAAGTGACATCTATTCTGTTACTGTTCTCAAGGTATATAAGAAGTTTAGAACTCGGTATACCAGGAAACACGTCCCCAATTCAGTACCAAATTATGTGTTGTGTGCTTTAGGTTTTGTTAGGGTCTAGTGTGCTCTTTGGAATTTGGATACTATTTTCTTATCTGTGAATTTCATTTGGCAAAGAAATTGTGACTTCTTTTTTGCCTCGAAGGAGATGCTTGCAGGATATGCATAGGGGAGGGCAAATTGCTTTACTAGCCGGAAAGTAATAATGTAATAAATTTCTGGTGGACATGGAAATGGTCTGCTCGTTGTATATGCATTGGACCATATGTTTCCAAAAGACTAGTTTACTAACCCATGTTACGTTAAGATTTTTGATAAAAATTGTTTACATAAAATTTATGTAAAGTCAAAATTAAAATATACAGATGTTAATTTAAAAGAAATACAATAATAGTATTCTTATTTGTCTTAACTATTTTTCTAGGTTCGAAATATTTTTCTAGGTTTGTTATAACTATTTTTCTAGGTTTATTCTTCATATAATTTGAGACATAATGTTATGTATTTTATTATAATAAACATAATGCTATGAAATATGTTCTTTACTAATATTGTATTTATTTTTGCATTTGATTTATATTCTGTATTTATATTAAAATTTATATATTTTTAATTGATATAATTTAAGAATTTTTTGTTTTACATGTATTATTTAATAAAATTATAAAAAAATTTAAAATTTTTAGTAGATATATACATACATATAGGTAAAATAAAATTTGGATTTAGATTAAATCGATGATAAAATGTAGATAATATAATATTTGGATTCAGATTTAATATCTATTTTTTATTAAATAACAACATAGTAAAACCACATGGCAATAGTGAGGGGCTGCCACGTGGCATTAGGTGTTCTCAATTATTTATATAGATTTAAGTTTTGCACTAGTTAGTGTTAGCTACTTTCCATTGTTCGACGTGTGAAGGACTTGATTGTGCTGCCTTTGAAGATGATTTTATTTTCTTTTATTTTTTGGCAAGCACTTTGAAACTGATTTTCTTGTATGGTTATTTAAACTCCATGTATGGTTATTTAAACTGATGAATGATGATATTGTCTTTCCAGCATTTCTTTAGTGCGGACTACTCATATATGCTTGTTCCCTTTGGTTGGTATCAGACTCTTGCATTTATTTCTTAGAAAGTTAGAAGTTAAATCCCATCTAGACAAACCAGCCATAGATAATTTGATGGTGTGTAACCAATGATTTCTGCTTGACTGTGCTTGTTTCTGTAGGTGTACACAATGGCGAAGGGAAAACTTATATTAATCTGCCAATCTGGTGGTGAATTTGTGAGAAATGAAGATGGAACCATGTTGTATAATGGAGGAGAGGCTAATGCAGCAAACGTCACTTCCGAGACTCCATTCAATGATTTAAAGTTAAATTTGGCTGAAACATGTAACTTTAATCAGGAAACAGTGACCATCAAGTATTTCCTGCCAGGAAACAAGCGAAACCTGATTACTGTAAAGAATGATAAGGATGTAAAAAGAATGATTGATTTTCATGGGGATGCAATAACAGCGGAAGTGTTTGTTAGTGGAACTGCAGGTTTTATTCCTCCTCCCGTAGACATGCAAATTAACAGGTACCATCTATGTCGATACCGCACCATGTTCTATTTTAATACAACCTCACTCATTTTTCTAAAATCAAATTGGTGATGTCCAGGCAAAATGATAACGTGAATACTGAGAAAGACGAGACAGTAAAACAAGGCAAAGTGGGTACCAAGAAAGATAAGAAGGTGAAGAAAGAACAGAAAGTGGCCAAGAGTCCTTTGTCAGCATCTCCGGCTAAGAGGACACGCCGTGCTGTTGCTGTGGCTAAGACTGAAGCATCTTCTCGTGAAAACGAGGAAGGAAAAACCAACCCTTTGGTGTCAGATGATGCTAAGTCAGAAGGTTCCACTGGAGATACTTCCACAAGTGCGGATTCTGAGCATGTCAACAAGAATGCCAATTCTGATCGTAGTTCTGACTTTGTGCCTAGTAGGTATCCAAAGCGGAAGAAGCCTAACAGTCAGAATGAAACAGATGTCAGTGCCAGCCCTGCTGACAGTGTTAAGAAACGAAGGCGCACCCCATCTTGGAAGTTTGGTGCCAATGGTCGTCCCACCATAGTTTCTGGTCCTGATGATTCTGTGGGGTCAAAAGCTCGGGGGAAGAGGCAGAAAGCTATTGATGGAAGTTCTGGTGGTAGAAAATCACAGAGAAAGAGTGGCAGGTTAGCTGCTAAAGTAGACAGTTCCAGGGTGACAAAATCCGGGAGAAAGCGAGGCCGTCCTCGAGCTACTATGCCTATAGCCGACAGCAGTGATCAAGAGGTCAATAACTTTGTGGAATCCTCTGATCTTGTCATGTATGATGATGATGTCTCGCCTGAAGCTTTGGTTACTTTGTGGAAGTCAGCTATTAATGGTGTTGGTCAGCAATTCAGAAGCATATACGAGTTCCGAGAAGCATTGCAGAAATACGCTTTGGCAAATGACTTTGCTTACAACTTCAAGAAAAATGATACAAATCGTGCGGTTGGTGAATGTGCGGCTGAAGGGTGTTCTTGGAAATTTAATGCCATGTGGGTCCCAACTACGCAATCTTTTAAGATAAAGACCCTGAACAATGTACATTCGTGTGGCGAGGAGGCTAGGATATCTGCTTACTCGACGAAAAACTGGTTGTTAAATACCATAAAGGAGAGGCTACAAGAATCACCACACCTGAAACCGAAGGAAATTGCTACTGAGATTCTAAGGGACTTTGGGGTCGAGTTGAACCATAAACAAGTATCAGGTGGAAATGGGATTGCTAGAGAACTATTTCATGCGTCTGATAAAGAGGCATACAATAAGTTGCCTTGGTTCTCTGAGAAGATTGTTGAAACAAATCCCGGTAGCATCTCTAAATTAATCATAGGTGAAAAGAAAAGATTTAAAGCCCTGTTCGTGTCTTTCTACGCATCATTATATGGATTCCAAAATAGTTGTCGCCCCCTTCTTTTTCTCGAAGCTACTTCTTTAAGGTCCAAGTTTGGGGAAGTCCTATTGACAGCTAATGCCATCGATGGAAACGATGGTTTTTTTCCCGTTGCATTTGGCATAGTAGATGTCGAGGACTATCACAATTGGCGATGGTTCTTGGAACAGTTAAAAGCCGTACTCTTGAACTCACAACCTATCACTTTCGTCTTTGATCGAGAAAAGAACTTGAAGATGTCTGTGCTCGAGGTGTTCGAAGATGCTTATGTTGGTTATTCCATTTACCATTTGTTAGAGAGCTTGAAGAGAAATGTGAAGGGTCCATTCCATGGTGATGGTAAAGCTTTCTTGCCTGTTTATTTCTTGGCTGCTGCACACGCAGTCCGCCTCGTTGGTTTTCGGAAGTCGATGGATCAGATTAAGCTAATTTCGTCACAAGCTTATGATTGGGTCATGCAAATTGAAGCACAACATTGGACGACTTCATCCTTTAATGGGGAGCGCTATAACTACATCATAGACGATGTTGGGGGATCTCTTTCGAAATTGATGGAGGATTGTCGGGAGTTACCCATATTACACAAGATAGATACCCTAATACGTACGATGATTGACATGATAATGGATGCTAAATTGGATGCAAGTATGTGGTCTACTCATCTTACTCCATCAAAGGAGAAGCAACTGCAAGAAGAGAATCTCAGATCATGTGGTTTAAAAGTGTTGATCTCTTCTGATACTCTTTTTGAGGTCCGTGAGGACTCGACACATGTTGTGGATATTAGTAACTGGAGTTGTACTTGCTTAGGGTGGAAAGAAACTGGTCTACCATGCCGCCATGCTCTTGCTGTTTTTACACTCATCGGTAAAAATCCATACGAGTTCTGCTCAAACTACTTCACCGTCAGTACCTATCGTATAACCTATACAGAGTCCATCACCCCAGTACCGATCAGCGATGAGAAGATTGAGGTTGAGGAAGAAAAGGGTGAAAATATAGAGACGAATAATGCAGGAGGCGAAATGGAAGAAGGTGAAAAGATAGAGATGAAGGATGCAGGTAACGAAAACGAAGGTGCAAATATTGAGGCCGAGGAAGAAAAGGGTGAAAGGATGGATATGAAGATTGATGGGGTCGAAAAGGAAGAAACTGCTGAAACAGAGGGCAATAAAGACGATGAACATTTAAATGTGGTTGAGAATGAAGATAGCAAAAAGGCAGAAACAACCGATGAGGTAAAAATTCAAAATATAGAGATGAACACAGGGGGTGAGAGTGAAGATGCTGGGAAAGCAAAGGATGAAAAGGAAGGTCAGAAAGACGAGGGTGAAATGGGTAAGATTAGGGAAGAATACGAGGATCCAAACGTACTTGTGCTTCCTCCAATACCTACAAAACCAGTTGATTTAGGGAAGGAGAAGACGGAGTGGGATGAAACAGAGGTAGAAACAAAGAGAACAGTAACATGCACAAAGTGCAAGCAGCCAGGGCATAATAAGAAGTCCTGCAACCTGTACCAGGTACAACGAGCTTATTGACTTTGGTCAACTAGTTCGATCTCGACCCCATAACCATACACATCTCCAAGGAAAAGCAGAAGTATTGACACCAGGTACCATGCTCCGTTCTCTTTGTATTTATGTACCATATATGCAACTTAATTGAACTGAAGTGTCTTTGTTTGGTTAGATTTATACCCTTTGAACTTGATAAGTTTTAGCATTTAGTCTTGAAGGAACCGATAATGTTACCCTTGTGAACGGTAGTAAAAAGACTCCTCTTTGCAATCCTGTTGAAACCAATAAACCTGGTTTTGGGTCGTAACGTTTATTACATATGTTTATTTACGTAATTCAGCGTATGATATATGTATATAAACACATTAAGTTTAGGTAGTTGAATTATGAGGAAACTGAAGCATCATAGCCAAAACGATATTGTTTTTTGATGTTTTTATTACTAGAGGATTTAGCACTTGAGATTACAATTTCTGGAATGCACATTGTTTCATATTTGATTTTGTAGTTGGATCATAAATTTGGGGTGTGCAATGTTTAAAACCTGGCCGATCCGAAAACAAAAAAAGGGAACAAAGTTGAAACCGAAAACTGAATTGAATGAAACTAGATCTGTACGATCCGGTTTCTTTCCCGACTTCTCATATGAAACTGGACCCAAGAACCGAACTGGTGATGGTACTGTTTTATCTGTTTTTTGGTTCTGTCCTGAGTTCTGCACCTCTCTATTTCATCATCATAAATTTGGTTTTCTCGTCACAACTTGGTTGGTATCGCATTACAACCAAGGCTGATATTATGTTGCAAGTTGCAACTACTTTTAGGGGGGTTCAAAAGGATCCTCCATTTTCAAAACATAGATGTGGTTAGATTTAAATTTTGAAATCAAGAGGTGATGATCCTAAGATTGTTTGATTTATAATATGAACATCAGTACTTTAAATATTATATCAAATTAATTATACTAATATAATCAATTAATTTATATAAACAAAATAAAAATAAAATAATTAAATTGATAATTATTTTTAAATTCGAATTAACTAGATTTATATTTTAATCTACACCTTTATAAAGAATAATGTTTTTCAGTCAACCACGTTTCAAAATACAAATGTGTTTTAAAATACAAATGCGTTTTATGAAGAGAAGCGTGTGTGTTGGGGTTTGTAAAAGAAACCTCTATTTATTTATTTTTTTGACTTCCTCTTAAAATTAAGATGACACACCCTCTTAAATCTAGGGTTGACAGTTTCAGCTCATTCAAGCAAATGAGTCAAACGAGTTGACAACCAAAAGCTATATATTTTACATAATTTTGAAATTTTTTTCAAAGAACAATTTTTTTAATACACGTTTTATAGATTTTTCATTTTAAAAAAAAAATCTTATGTTTTATTTTAGTTTTTTACGATGGATCCATTTAACTGTTTGGTCTGTTTAGTCAAAATTGTCACCCATACATAAATCTGAAACTAAACAATCATAATTTGTTTTTGATATGAAATTTAGACTTAAAACGTTTTTAAGAAGCTCTTAATTCCAAACAAACAAGCCAACATGTAAATAACCAATCCTATTTACAGTAACATTCAACCAGTGTCTTGCTTTTTGAAAATCTAAAATATGTTTATTTTTATACTTTATGATATCTTAAAAGTATTATGATCTTACATTTTATTAGGGGTGAGCGACAGGTACCATTTTCCGAACCCGAACCGGTACCGAATTAATATATTCGGTTCGGTATTCGGTTTTTAAATTAGCTAAAATTCGGTATTCGGTACTCTCGATTCGGTATTCGGTTTTTAAATTAGCTAAAATTCGGTATTCGGGACCGAACCGGCACCGTATAAAATTATACGGTTCGGTATTCGGTTCTTTCAAAACTAATAATTCGGTTTCGGTATTTTCGGGATCGGTACCGATTCGGTTCGGTCCGGTACCGAGCTCATCCCTACATTTTATGACATCAATGCAGAACAAAAGAAGAAAAAGAATCAACAAAATGTTAAATGTATTGGGTTTAATATGAAAAAAAAAAACAATATGTTTTTTAGTTTTTTACGTTTTAGTCTCTCCATGTTATTTTTTTCTACAAAAAACCCCGGTTATTTTTTTCTTTTTGGTTCAGTGAAATTTAAACATTAGACCACAGTTATAATTTGTGAACCGGTTTTTTAATAACTGAAAAACCGGGTTCTAATTTTTAAATTTCACTAAACCAAAAAGAAAAAAATTAACTTGAGAACTTTTATGAAAAAAAATAACATGAAGGAACGAAAACGCAAAAAACATGAAAACATGTTGGATTATTTTTAATAATAAACCCAAATGTATAAACTCAAATTTTTAGAATCCAATTTAAACAAAATCCGTAGGGTTGACGAGACCTTTTTGTTAATAAATTGCTTTATTTATGTATGAAATTTCACGTTTCACAATTTCACCTAATTGTCAAACCTAACCAAATATTATAAGAATGGAATCGAAGATCAAAAGGATTTAAAGTAGGCCGGGTTTTGGTTTACAACTGATTTGGGTCCAAATTAGACACTGAACCAAACAAAAGCTTGAGAATTTTCTCAATTAAATTTAAAAAAAAAAAAACCCCAATTTGAATAACGGGTTCCCATTTGTTGTTTTGAATTAGGTGAAACATCAATTGAAGAAGTTTCAAGAATAAGACCAATGCTTAAAAAAGGGAGCTTTAATATGAGTCATATGACTTTTACCAAAATAAATGTTTATTAACAATCAACAAATTTGAAAACCCAATTAATAATAGGTTGGAGAATTTCACGTATAACTCTTAAAAAATTTTAAATATCATATATCTTTTTATGATATTTTTTAAGGATTATTATGAAAAAAACCAACATGTTTTCATGTTTTTTTTTTTGCGTTTTCGTCCCTATATGTTATTTTTTTCCATAAAAATCCTTAATTAAAATTTTTTTTGTTTAGTGAAATTTGGACATTAGACCCCAGTTATAAATAGTGAACCGAGTTTTTTAAATCTAAAAAACCAGGTTCTAATGTCCAAATTTCACTAAACCAAAAAGAAAAAAATTCACTTGAGGACTTTTATGGAAAAAAAATAACATGAAGGTATGAAAACGCAAAAAACATGAAAACATGTTGGTTTTTTATACATAATAAACCCTATTTTTTTTAATGAATAAGATATTATGTTTTTTAAAACATGTTTTGGACTTCAACGTTTTCTTTTTTTTGAACGGCAACTATCCTACTTCTACTCCTAAACTACTCCTTTACCGCCAGACTTACTTACTCCACCTAAATTTCAACTTGCCTCCGACAGTGATCGAACCCGTGACCTTTCGCTTATAACTCCACCCTCTTACCGCCAGGCCAAAGACTCTTTGGTACTTCAACGTTTTCTTGCTACCATCTCTTCAATCTTTCTATTTTAATTAATCTGAATAAGTCTCAATTTTTGATACTTTATTACAACAATATGTTTATTGCAAGACCCAATTTTACTTTTCCAAGACTCTTGGCATTTTAAATAAATTATGAATAAAGCCGTTGTTAATAAATCAAAATTTTATAACTTTTCTTTTGTAGAATTATGTGTCTGTTAATGGACATTTATTTAGGACATACGATGTAAAAATCAATTATAATGAGTTGTGATATGTATCATTAATCACTTGGGGAGCGTTCGGTTCGTGGAATCTGACGGAATCCGATGAAAAATGAATGAATTTTTCATTCTGACGTGTTGTTTGGTAGTTAAAAGGAATGGAATGATGATTCTATATTTTAAAAGAATTCAAATTTTTTAAGTACTATGGATTCCATAGGTAATATTGATGCAATTTATTTTCCATTCATAAACATTTCATCATATCGACCCGACCCAAGTCAACTCAACCCCACCTACCCTACATATACCTCATCCACCCCATCCTACCTCACCTCACCTCACCTCACCCGACCCACCCCACCCCACCTTACCCTACCCATCTCACCCAACTACCTTATCCACCCCACGCCACCCCACCCACCCTACCTATCACATCTCATCTCATCCCACCCACCTCACTCTACCCATCCCACCCAACCCAACTCAACTCATCAAACTTACCACATCTCTTTTCATCTTTATATTACAATCATCCTACCTCACCCCACCCTATCCCACCCCCGCCCATACCCTAGCCACATTACCCTACCACCAAACTATCAACATGTTATATTTACATCTTTTCTCACCCTTATACACATGCACCCACCCCTATCATATCCTACCATACTCTATCACACCTCAACTCAACTCATCCACCCGTCTCGCCCATACCCCAACCACCTTACCTAGACCTGGCAATTCGTGTATTCGTGTCGTGTCACAGGTCAGACACGAATTTTACACGACACGAATTTGCCAAACCTGTACACGACACGAAATAAAATACGTGTCTGGTTATGAAACCTGTACACGACACGAAAAAAATTCGTGTTACCTGTGACACGACACGCAATTTAGCCGTGTCACACGAAAACACGAATACACGACCTGTAAACGAATTAGACACGAATTTTTAACAAAAATATAAACTTATAAATCCAAAGTTTCATCTTCCAAAACATGATCTAATTCCAAGAATCTAACATCCAAAACATATAAATCCAAGTTCTCACAAAATATATAATTCCAAATCCCAAAACATATAAATCCAAGTATCAAACAACACTTCAAATGTATATAAAACTAATCAAGGGTCGTAACCGAAGCCGAGGTTTTAGCCGAAGTAGAGTCCTCTTTGTTGATATCCAACTCGACAACTTCATTTATCAACTCATCAACGCAACTATCACTTGTATATCCAAACAACCAATCTTTAGTACAAATAAGTGCCTCCACAATGTCGGGTTTGAGAGACTACGATATTGATCAAGAACCTTACCTATAATGATTTCAAAAGCATAGATAAACATAGCAACATAGCAAGTATTAAATAAACATCATTGATGCCAAGTTTAATAAATATAATTAATACCTCCAACACTAAAAGCAGACTCGGATGCTACGGTTGAAACCGGAACAGTCAAAATATCTCGTGCCAAGGCTGTAAGGTTAGGATAGCGAATTTTATGACCCCTCCAATAACCCAAAATGTCTATCTCGGTTGACCTTGGCATCCTTGCCTCCTCCAAATATAACTCGAGCTCGGTCTTTTTCGTTGAAACGCCATACTCATGATCAAATGATTCAAACTCCTATTAAAAATAGATTAAAATTAGTAACAAAACAATTTATATATATATATATATATATATATATATATATATATATATATATATATATATATATATATATATATATATATATATATATATAATGTTATAACAACAATACAAATAAATTGATAACATTACCTCCCAAGCTTTATTTGTATGTATATTATTAACCATTCCACTTGCACTTGAGCTTTCACCATATTTGTTCACTTCCTTCGGCGTTGAACCAACATTTTTTCTCGTCACAGAATTGGCACAATATAGATCCTTTCACATACTTTACACTTTCCCAGACCTTTTTCACACAATCATCAATCTCCTTCATCTTGAACAATCAAATTCAAAATATGCGCACAACATCTTATATGAAAAAAACGACCATCATCTACTAATGCTTTTCTAACATTCAATTGCAACTTCAAGAAATCAACAAATGTGTCATTTGAGGAAGCATTGTCTAATGTTATGGAAAACAACTTATTATCTATTTCCCAATCTGCAAGCAAAGTGTGCACTTTTTCACTTAATGAAACCCCGTTGTGGGGTGGGGGCGTAAAAGAGAAACTCAACAACCGTTTCTGCAAATTCCAATTTTTATCAACAAAATGTGTTGTTAAGCTAATGTGTCCATCAGTAACAATTGAAGTCGACAAATCAGAAGTTAAGCAAATTCGGCCCGGTGCTTCCTTCAATACCAATTTCAACTTTGCTTTTTCACTTATGCATTTTTAAAATATCGGACCTTAAGGTGTTTCTTGATGTCAAAATGAGATCAGGCCATATATACTCAAACAAACCCTTAATACCACTGTACTCTACAAATGACAAAGGTAAGTTATGCATGATGATTGTTCCTACCAACTTTTCACGAAATATTTCCGGATCAAGTTTTGTAGATTTCAAGAACAAAGAATCTTTATCCTTCCCCAATAACATTTGACCTAAATCACGTGTGTCTCTCCTAACACAAGTAGATATATGGCGGTTTAAGTTACCTATCCCGGTTTTGCTGAAATACTTCTTGATATCCCCACACCACTTGCATTTTACATTCTTGGAACCATCCGTTGTAACGTCGGGTAGTACCTCGAATATATTCCAAACTCGTGAGGTGAGTTTTTTCTGTCGTTTTCTTTTGCTAGATACTCCCCCACCTTCATCATTCACTTCCACATCTATTGTTTGTTCGGCTCCTCTAATTGGTGAACCGATTTCCTCATCCATCTAAACACATATAAATCTTAAATATGAATTTAGATTATTATAAAAAATAAGACATGTTCAATAAGATATGAATTTAGAACATTATAATAAAACATGTATAGGTTCAATGTAAAGTTTATTCTGTGAACATTTTATTCTGTGAACACATAAACATAAACATTTGTAAAAATATTATTCTGTGAACACATAAACATAAATTTCACATAAATAGGTTCAATGTAAACTTTAGTTTAATCAAACACATAAACTTCATATAAAGAGTAAATACCACATATAATTATATAAAGAATAAAGATCTGAGTTTAACTTTTATACCAAAGTATTAGAAGCCATGGAATCCTCCGAAGCTATGATGATGTGCGCGGCCGGTTCAGAAGGAGAAGAGGAAGGCAGAAGCAGAACGGGGGACGAGGGAGTGCCGCCGGTGAGGGACGAGGGACTCGCAGATCTGGTGTGGTCGAACTCGAAGCAAGTCGCAGATCTGGAGGAGAGGGACGCAGAACCGCAGAAGGAATTCGAAGCAACTCGAAGCAAGTCGCCGCCGCCGCTGGTGCCTGGTCGCCGAAGGTGAAGGACAGAGGGAGGCACCGTAGATGGAGAGAAATGTGAGGGATGACTGTTTAGTCTCTTTAATATGTGAAACCCTAGATCTAATATGTATTTTGATTTTTGAATATGAAATTAAAAATGTTTAAAAATCCTATTTTTATTTGAATTCCGTGTCTTAAACGTGTCAAGCATGTCTTAGACGTGTCATCCGTGTCACACGTATTTTACACGTGTCTTATACAGGTTTATACAGGTAAATTCGTGTTTGACACGTGTAAGACACGAAACACGAATTTCAAAAACAGGTCAACCTGTTTTGACACGAAACACGAATTACCCAAACATGTACACGAAAATTTCGTGTCGTATATGTGTCGTGTCGTGTCCCATATTGCCAGGTTTAACCTTACCCTACCACCAATCTACTCACCCGTCAAATTTACCTCATTTTTTCTTACCCTACCCTATTACCAATCTACTCATCCATCAAAATTACCACATCATTTTCCGCAATAATATACTCACCGTACCATCATTTTCCGCCATTATATACTCACCGTACCATAACTTATCTCCATCCTAACCTCACTTCCTACCCTACCCTACAATTGACATAACAAAAAAAAACATACATTTAAAATATTTTTATCATTAATTTTTTAGAAAAAGTTATTAATAATATATTTTGCTCATTTGTCACAATCATACTCCAATTCCTTTGACAAATTTATAAACCAACCAGAAACCAACAAATGAATTGAATTTGAATTTCATTTCTTCCGTGGCAACCAATGTGCATTAGGAACCATAGAAAACCAACATGGTGTAAAAACAATCCGAAATGCATCAAGAAGACTATTCAAGGTCAATAGGTGTATTCGTTTTTCATTAATCTAGTAGATCTTAAAAATCAGATTTAATACTAGAAAGTCTTATAAATATTATATTTGCCGATTTTGATAGGATTTGTCAATTAAACAAAAATGATACTTTACATGGAAAGCAGAGAGATTTCTATTTTGACATTTTACATGTTTACCATTTTGTCTCTATGCACACCGATGCATCGAACAGATGATGCGTCCGAAAAGTGATATTAATTACATCATTGTCACATTGTTCTTTTCAATGAATGTATCAGATCCAGTGGTTGCGATTGGTAGATATTAGTTTCCTATGGTTTTCTGATGCACATTGGTTTTCCATTGAACTCACCTTTATATATATATATATATATATATATATATATATATATATATATATATATATATATATATATATATATATATATATATATATATATATATTCAAGATCAATGGGGAATCATGTTAGACTGGGGTATCGCGGAACCATTTTTAGTCAATCATTTCCTACATTAATTACTGTTTGGGGTAAATTTGGTATTGAAAATTTTAAGATAGAATTGAATATTCTGTGTATCCCATAAAAATCTTCATTTGAGTTAGTTACATTCCTTACACCATACTGAACATGTGCAATGATGACACAACATAAATCTTGGTATATCACCAAAATGGAACCCATTGACTACACACATCATAAACCACGATTGAACATGTTCAATACCGTTAATATTGGTTTATCACCAAAAGGGTTAACAGCGACTAAAAACACAATAAATCCAGATTGCTATATGAAATTGAACATTCACGAACGGTTTGATGAAATGAATAAATAACTTTATTTGACACATTCAGTTAAACATGTTCACTAAAACCCATTGTCAAATCCGATTAAACATGTTCACTAAAAACCTATTTTAAAATTTATTAAAGATATTGTTATGGAAATAAATCCCTATAATTAAGGGATTTATTAACTCATTAGTTGTCATCTATTAATTAAGATAAACCTAATTGACTATATTATCTTTTTATACTTATAACCAAACATGGGTGGACTCCGGTCCTCCAGTCTAACATGGTACCCATTGATCTCGACCCTATATATATATATATATATATATATATATATATATATATATATATATATATATATATATATATATATATATATATATATATATATATATATATATGTATATATGTATTTCGTGAGAACGTGAGAACCACTATAAAATTTGTGCATGCACTGTATAAAATTGTGCATTTGATACTAAAATTAAATGTTTTCGATAAATTTATGCATTTCAAGTAAAAAATTACGCATCTCATGCTATAATTTATCCATTTTATGTACAAATTGTGCATTTAAGAAAATTTATGCATTTGATGTTCAAATTTGTGCATTTTGTTTTTAATATTTAATGAATGTAATCTTTGAATGTAATTTTAGTGTTAGATTATGATATTTATTAATATTTAAGACTAATAATGATTTTAAGTAAAACTTTTAATTTTAAAATTTGTGCATTTGATGTACAAATTTGTGCATTTTGGAATGGTTCTCACGGTAGCAAGGGTTCTTACCGGAACCCAACCATATATATATATATATATATATATATATATATATATATATATATATATATATATATATATATATATATATATATATATATATATATATATATCACACACAAGTATAATGATGTGTCCAAAGATTGATTGAGGTAGACAAGTTGAATCATGGAATAAAAGGGTCTTGTCTTTTATATAAATTTTCTTGACTTTTTTGAGTGCGAATACTACTTGTAAAGTACAATTGTTTCTTTGCTAATCATATATCTATTTCATGTAACTATTCCACTTTGTGTTAGTCAATTTGATGTTTATGAAGGTGTTTCTATCATCTTTTTCAAATGATATACCATTCTAAAGTTAAATAACGAGTTAATTTTCGGTCCGTATTAACCTACGAATATGTATACTTTTTCTTTTTCTTTTTTTGTTTATCATTTTAAAAAGATTACTAAATTTTATATGAAAATTCGTTTGTTCGTCAATCCCATGTATCGTGAGAACTTAATTTGTAGAACATATGAATTGTACCCTGAAGGGCTTTACTAGATCAGAAACACATTGTTGATGCGCAATGAAAATACAATTTTATAAGACCTAGCATGAATCTGTCATAAACATAAGCAAAGGTAATGAATTATACCCAAACAACGGCGAATAACACATGATCAAATCACTTGAACAACTCTTAGAAATCCACTAACGGTTCACCGACACAACTAGATCATACAAAACACACACGTATGTATGTGTGTATCGGCCAAGAGTAGGAGGCGGAGCGCCGGAGCCTCTTTGTGAAGGATTTTCTATAATTTCCTTAGTTGTTGATCTAATCCCCATTATATTGATGTAGGCTAGGTTTAATGTTAGATTAGATAATTATCTCTATAATCATCCACAAGATAAACCTTTGTAAATAATTATTAATATTAATAATTACTAATCTATCCATACAATATTAGTCATTTAATTATTATCAACATGACAATTAGTCCACTAAAATCAATTATGATTAATTATTATCTAATAATAATCAATCTATATGTAATATCATATATTACAAACAAGTCGCTCTATTTAAATTCGGACGATAAATCATCTAATAATTAGCTTTTTCTATTTGGTGAAACTTGTGTTACCATGTAGTGACTTAAGACACTATACATGAAGTTTAATTGATAAATATGAACATAATCATTCAGTTTCTCACTTTTGCAAACCAACAATTAAAGTTCTTCAGCGTAAGACATCCCTAACCATACACTTATATGTTAACCAAAAATTCGTTTGTTTAAATATTTTCATATCTTAATTTGTATTAAAAATTAAATCTTAAAATTTTGATCTTAATTATTTACTTACTTTCTTTGAAAAAAAAGCCTAAATTCATATTATTGTGGTTTTTGGATTAATAAAAATATCATTTTTATGTGTAAAATATGTGATCAAACCGACATTATATATACATACATTTTGCAAATCTCCTAATCCATTGAATACTCGCTACCTGGCCAACCATGAGTGGTTGGTGGGTTTTTTTTTTAATTTAAACTTTTCATAACACACTCTTATCTTTGTGTTATCTTTTATTTAACCCTTTTAATTTAATAAACTTTTGTTTAGTCCTTTTTTAACATTTATTATTATAATATTTTCTTGCACACTTAAAATTATGATTTTAATCATATATATGTTTGAAGTTGTCTTTTAAAACTATTATGTTATGTTTAATTGTATAAAAAAGACCAATGAAAACTTGCAACTTGGCAAAACATAATTGGTTGGTGTTTTTTTAAATTTAAAATTTTCATTACATCCATGTGTTTGCGTTATTTTTTATTTAACCATTTTATATTAATAAATTTTTTTATTTCTGTTTTAACAATTATTATTACAATATTTTCTTATACACTTAATATTATGATTTTAATTATACATATGTTTGAAGTTGTCTTTTGAAACTGTTATGTTATGTTTAATTGTATGAAAATGACTATTATTTAAATGCATAATACAAGATTCTAATGAAATTGCTTATAACTAAAATATAACTAATTAATATTTAGATTTTGTATTAAATATGATAATGTTTAACATTGAACATTACTATTATAACGTTGGCAGACCCTAATCGATGTGTTAGAGATATTACCATTATAACTTATTTGGTTTGATCGTAAAACCAACAAATTAAATTGATGATTAAACATAACCAATGTCACATTTTCAAATTATGGTTATGAACATTTAATTATTTAATTTCGATTCCGATCAGATTTAATACGACATGGTTTGTAATTTTGACATTGCAAAATCTAGAAAACAATTATATGAACCAACTAACAGTGTCATTTGGCTTGCTTCTTGAATATATATCACTATATCAACTTTTCAATTTTACTCTTTGATTCTGGTTTAGTTGGATTTCGTTATTTGAATTGTTTGAAAAATATTTATTCATTTGTTTTTTATATTTATTTTTGTAATTAATATTTTAGACTTCATAACAACGTGCGGGTCAATAACTGGTTATTATAATAAACTAAAAACAAAACAAATTAATATTTTTATTGGTCCGGGAAAAAATTAAAAAAAAAGTCACCATATATAGCATACAGACAATGAAACGTCATCCACATTATACAACAAAGGTATACAAATTAATTGAAAATGGACCATACTCCATAATTGTTGGGAATGGTATGTGTGTACTGTACATAAGTAAAAAAATAATAACAATACTGATCCATATATATACACAATATATTATTAAGCATTATTATAAAGCATTTGAAACATATAGAGGTTGCTTTATTAAGAATTATTTATCTACTCCATTCGTCCCAAAATAAATGTCCACCAGATGAAAACACATATTTGGTAACACAAGCTGGAATTCTTAGTAGCCGGAGTTTTTGGGAGCTGTAGCTTTTTGAAAAAGTTGCAGCTTTTAGTTTTTATAAATGTGTTTAATAAAAGTAGTTGTAATTTTAAATTTTAGTATTAAATGACATAATTAATAACTTAAAGTTGTAGATTTAATTATTATTGAAGGTGAAAAACTAATTTTGTTAGACCTAAAGCTCAAACTTATTTTGAAAGTTACTTCAAGTAGTTTCTAACGAAAGAACTTTTAGGATGTTTCATTTTCGAGTCAAAAGCACAAACTCGTTATCAACAAACATGGCTTTTAAACTCAAGCTTCCAAAAATAAAAAAACATAAAACCTTCCAAAACTCTTTGCCAAACATGCACTTACTTTAAAAAAAAAACATAATGATTACAACATGTAATCAATAAAATGACAGTTTTACCTTTAATTATTAATAATTAATAATTATCTTTAAAAAGTCAATTTTTAGACCATACAATCAAGGGTATATTTATGTGTAAAATAGCATTATATAGTATATGAATGAAAGGCACAACCTTTAATTTTTGTCTAAAATGATAAATAGTTACTACAAGATACAATTGAATATTGTAATTAGGGTTTAGTATGGTTGACTTGGCTCAACTAAATCGATTGACTTAATGGCTATTAGGTTTTTATTGAATTCCTTTATACTCTACAAATTTTTACCAATGTAATATAGTATACCCATGGAGTTTTCATTATTTTTCTACATCATGTCAGAGGCTTACCGATTTTGTCTTTTTCTCCATTCTCATCTCATCTCGCCACGCCATCACATTTCTGGTTGCCACTGCCACAGTCGTACCTCATCCCATGATAGTTGTAGCTTCTACAATCTCTGTTCGAGCCGTGGAGTTTTCATTGATGAGTCTGATGCTTGCCACTTAAAGCATCCATTCTGTACCTCCACGTTGGTTACAAAGCCATCATCCCCAAATTCAAATTCAAATTTTTCTTGTGTTCTTTCTTTACATTATTTTATATATTTTCGAATGTGCCTGCATATTTTATGCTGACACATTTAATCATATATTGTATTCTGTTCCAGTTTGAGAGTTTGATTTTCTACCATTCTATCTGTGTAGGAATATTAGATAGATCAATCTATCTCTATCTATACTATTAAAAGAGTAACTATACTCAACTCTCATGAAGCCACGTGTCATCGCCATGAATCGACACGTGGCATTTATAGTTTTAATAAATATTAAATAAATTTGACCTATATCTATCCATATCTAATATAATCTACTTTTAAATTCAAATCAAATCAAATCCAACAAAATCTAATACTCTCATAGCTTGTGTGTGTAGAATTATACAAAATTAATAGGTCATAATAAATAATAATATCATTATTATATATATTTGTTTAAAAATTATATTTATATTTTTACATTTTAGTTTATTATATTTCATATATATTAAAAATATCCGCGTAATACACGGGTAATAAACTAGTAGACTATAATAACTAGAATTTGATATAGTTGACCTAGCAAACTCTAAAAAGCATTTAGGGTCCATTAGATTTTCATTTTTATTTCTTTGTACTTTATAAATACCGATTAACATAGTATAATTTATTAACATCATTTTATTATTCTACTGTTATAATATAAAGTTCTTTGTAAATTAAAAGAACCAAATATTAAAAGTGTTTATCAATGGATGTCTATTTTCTTGGTTTATTTTAGCATATAAGAACTTAATTTTTTAAATTGTTTGTAATGTCATTTTTTTTAAGCTTTTCAAAATTTATGATCTAACTTATGTTTGGTTTTTGTATATTTCTAATAGTAAATTACAGGGGTAGATCCGTAAGGAATAAAATAATAGTATATTGCTATTAATTGTAATATTAATTTTAATTTTAATCGTTGTAGGATTCAGAAAAAAAGGAGAGCGATGGGTGGATGGGTCCCACAAGAAACAGCTATGAAAACAGAGGGTCGACCTGACTCACCCGATCGGAGTCGGACCACCCGTCTCTCTCTATTGTTATTGTATTGTGTTTATTTATGTCTTTTTCACGATTATGACCTCAAAATATTTAATATTTTACTCTATTATATAAACTATATTATATTATCACACATATAAACCTTCTTTTTTCATAAAAAAATATAATCAAATAATTCAAAGTTAAATATATCAATTTGAAGGTCGATAAAGTATATATATAACTAAAATTAAAACAAACAAATATTAATTTATTTGAACAAAATATTTTTAACAAATTTATTTACATTAAATGTATATAAAGTAATTTGAAATTACAATATACATAAATTAATTGATTTAGAAACACACGAATAATATTATTATTTGTTATAACTATTTCCTTCTAAATTTCAAAATTTATAAGAGATATTTATTTTGTTAATATTGTATTTTTTTTAGATATACTTTTTAATTATTTTAATATTTTATTTTTAAGCTTTTATTAAAAGATATTTTTAGTTGATATATAGTTTAGGATTCACTAGTATACGAAAACACGCATTACGTAAATATATTTTGATAAATAATTGGTTAATAACATGTACGTAAACTTATAATTAAAACATATAATTATTAATTATTATAAAAATTCATATATCTTTAACTGATATAATTATATAAAATTTATAAACAGATTATATAATTTGGTTAAAAAAATAGTTTATTTAACTTTGTATTATATTCATATTCATAAAAATAATAAATAATATTAGATAATAGTAAATGTTGGATAGAATTATTTTATATTTATTAATATTTATAAATCTTAAAAATAATAATTTATAATTTTCTTTTATTTTATTTTAAAAATAATAATTTATAATTATCATTTATGGTGAAACGTGAAGGTTACAAACTGACACCTGATGTTCATTGTTCTCTTTTAATATATATATATATATATATATATATATATATATATATATGTGTGTGTGTGTGTGTGTGTGTGTGTGTGTGTGTGTGTGTGTGTAAAATAAAGTTTCTCAGTGTACCAACCAAAATCCAGCCATCCAACGTACCACACACACACACACACACACACACACACACATATATAATAAAGTTCCTCAGCGTACCAACCAAAATCCAGCGCATCCAACGTACCCCTCACATGCAAGGGAATTTTCGTATTAACTACCATCATTCGCATCACTTATAAAATGATCATTTACATCACTTATAATTTCAACATTCACATCACCTAACTGATCATTCATAGTACTTAATTGATCAATTACAACACTTATTTGATCATTTAGAAGAATTATTTGACTATTTACAATTTTTTACAATTATTTGATCATTCACAACATTATTTGATTATTCATAATAATTATTTGACTATTTACACTTCTTCTACACTTATTTGATCATTCACATTACTTAATTAACAATTCACAGTATTTATCTGTCATTCACATTACTTAATTGACCATCACATTACTTGATTGATCATTCACAACACTTATTTGATCATTTACATCATTTATTTGATCATTCACAATAATTATTTAACTATATATAATTATTCTACACTTATTTTGATCATTCACATTTCTTCTACTTATTTGATCATTCACAACACTAATTTGACCATTCACAATTTATTCAACACTTATTTGATCATTCACAAGAATTATTTGAAAATTCATACTTTTTCTACACTTATTTGATCATTCACAACACTTATTTGACTATTTACACTTCTTCTACACTTATTTGATCACTCACAAAACTTATTTGATCATTCACAAGAATTATTTGAACATTCACAACTCTTATTTGACCATTATAAGTATTTGACACATGTACTTTATAATTTTTTGTTTAAATAATTAATTTCAATTTATTTATAGTTACTATATATTTTAGGGTTCTATTACCAACACTGGATTAATAGAATCATTTTTCAATGGTTAATATACGATACTTACAAATTAAAATTCTTATTTTGTTAGGGTTAATATTAATTATTAATAAAACTAAGATTTATTATGTATCAATTATGTATTGTTATTAATTATAAATAAAACTAAGGATTTTACTATGATTTTTATCCATTATTTAGAGGTTTTCTAGATTATTGTATAATATTTTTCATTCTATAATGTATAATGTTTAAATATATATTGAGTCATATCTCCTTCATAATATTAATAGTTTGTACCGTTTATTATCGAATTCTATAATTATTCCAAAATTTGTAGGTTGTTAAAAATGTTATTATTCAAACAGATTAGTATACTATAAGGGTAAATTAACTTGTTTTTTTAAAACATTTATAAAATTATCATATTTGATAGATTGATTTATATATTTGTAGATATTTTAGGGAAAATCACTAAAATATCCAAAATTAGACCCGTTAATACCCATTTAAAGTATTCCTTACCAATTTACTCATATTTACATTACATCCTTATGTGTAGTTACTTATACCCTTCATAATTTATTAATATCCATGATCTGACAAAAGATGAAAAATATCTTGATGAAATGACATTAAGAGATCTGGTAATTTCGTTATTAAAAAAAGTTATGTAAGTGGTAACATCATACAAAGGAATACAAAAACAAAATTTATTTACCAAAAAATTTGATACGTAAGTGGTAACGCAATATACGAAAAAGTAGAAAAATTGAATTTCTTTACCCAAAAATATGATATCATAAGTGGTAACGTACGTAATATACAAAAATAAGATTTCATTACCAAAAATTTCATTATATTACTTTGCCACTTGCATGATCAAAATTTCTATAGTGAAATCTCATTTTATACTTTTTTGTATATTAAGTTACCACTTACGTTATAAAAATGAGATTTCGTTACCAAAAACTTTGGTAGCATAAAGTGAGATTTCTTTATCAATTTATTTGGTAAGGTAAGATATGTTAAGAAAGTTATTTTAAATGTATTAAATAAATATCTATTGGAAAGTCAATGATGCATTAAATCTATTGGAAATGGCATAAAAATATATGGTAATGATGTATAAAATCTATTAGAAATGACATAAAGATTGGTAATAAAAATGTATGATACTATTCGTAATTTTGACCTTTTGTAAAGCAAAGTATTACAAAATTAAATAAATGTACAAGCAAAATGCCACATAAATGATACGGCAAGTGACATCATCATATTTAAAGCTGGTAACAAAAAGTATGGATATTTTGGTTGGAGCAATTTTATTTGGGTAAAACGGTAACCGTCTCTAAACACGTCAAAATGTCACATAAATGATACGCCAAGTGACATGATATAATATTGACTTAACTATTCCCAATAACAACATATAGTTACCTGAATATTTAAAACATTAATTTACATAATAATCAGTTACAGAAAATCTTGTTTAACATACATAACTCGTAAGAAGGTACTCATCTCGTGTGGGATAATCCACGTACCTGATCCCTAGACCGCATAAAGCAGTATTCGGGTGCATAAAATGGAATCAGGATCGACCTGATCTTTACCTAGCTATACGGTTTATCACAATATCTCATTAACTCATGTGTCTCAAATCTCATAATAAAACATAATTCTCAATTTGCATGATATTAAAACTCAGTAATAAAACTCGAAATGAACTTTTTAAGAAAGTTCAATAATTAATCACACAAGTATATAACAGAATAATTGTACGTGTATCTCAAAGAGACTTGCAACTTACCTGATTCAGAAACTTCACTCCTCAAGTCCCGGTTCTCATCCCGAGACCCTGAAAATACAATTAAATGACCCTGAAAATACAACTAAATGACCCTCACTAATACAACCCAATAAACCCAACACATAATTCCCTAATACATTACACAACCCTACTACCCGAACACATGACCCGAATCGAGTCGTGCCAAGGGGGATCGCAATTGCGCAGGCCATCGCGGTCGTGCTCCTCGACTAAAGGGATCGTGCGAGGTTGAGCTGCTACAACAGGTTGATCTGTTTCGCACAGCCCAGGGGAATTCCTCCGTTAACTAAGTGCAGCTCAATTTTAGAATAGTACTAAAACAAACGTGCAGAAAATTCTAATGCCTTACTACTAATTAACACATGATATTCATAAAACTAAGCTCAATTTTTACTTGACGTCTTAGGAACAAGTTGGAGAAGGAAAAGGATGAATCAAAGTCCATGCACACACACCTTTTAACTCTCAATTTGTAAATGAATAAGGAAGCACATAACTCATATATTTATTGGTTTTGCTTGAAAGTCGGCTTGATATCCAAAATCTGATCTTCTTATCGACAACTAAAGTTTATATCTCTAGGATCCAAATTAACTAACGGTCAAGCAGATTATAGTATTTTATAAAATTGTAATCTCCTAACCTTCTTAACTCATAGTTTCGTCACATGACTGTTCCACATTTAAGTCTACAATTGGTCCAATTCAATATTAGTGTTTAAATCAACAAAATTTAATAATTCTATGTCTCTAAACTCAAAATTGAGATGATACAAAAACTTAATAAATGGGTTGAAAATTTGACTATTTTGTAATTATCCCTATATTTTATCTTTAATGCATCAATTAAATGGACACCTATGACATTAACACTTCTTAATTATTAATTAATTATCTTAATCCACATCCATTGTTTTTAAAAAGTTAAAGTTATCATATTTCTTAGATTAATTTCTATTATAGAAATTAACTTCATTGTTACTTTATTATTATTATTATTATTATTATTATTATTATTATTATTATTATTATTATTATTAGAGTAAATTACAGAAATGGTCCCTGTGGTTTGTTCAAAATTATGGAAACAGTCCCTCAACTTTCAAAGTTGCAGTGGCGGTCCCTCAAACCACTTTTTACTTGCAGAATTGGTCCTTCTGTTTCTAAATTTTTTAAAAATGACGATTTTGCCTTTCTTTCAATTACAAGTTTGGTAATTTCATTTTTGGTCCTTTCTTAATTTTTCATTTTTGGTTTTAAATTTGAAATAATAAATTAATAAATTATGATTTGATTCATTATTAATTATATTATTATTATTATTATTATTAATTTTACCTATTTATTTTGTAAAATAAATCTATATTTCTTTACTAAAAAATATTTTTATTTATATACTTAATTAGTTAAGTTATGCATCTTTTTATGTATTCAATTTATTTATTAAAATTTTATTTATTTATTTTTTTTGTTGGTTAAACTATTTGTATAATTTTATTATTTATACTTTTCATCAAACTATTTCATTACTTTTAATAATTTTGAATTTGTGTAAATTTTGATTTGAATTTACTAATTCATTAAGTTTTGATTTATGTTTGCTAATTATTATTTTTGATTTAAATATTTTGTTACGCTAATAAGTTTTTATTTAAATTTATTATTTTATTTGTTTGGATTTAAATATTTTGTTATGTCAGTACGTTTTGATTTCAATTTATTATTTTATTTGTTTTGATTTAAAATTTTTCTACGTTAATACTTAAGTGAAAATTAAAATATTTAAGTGAACGAATAAAACATATTAATGTATAAACAAAACTTGTAAATCAAAAAGACTAAACACTATATTGAAATCAAAGCGTATATGCATAACAAAATATTAAAAATTAAAAAATTTAAATAATAAATTTAAATCAAAACGTATTAATGTAACAAAATATATTATTTTAATAAAATAAACTAAAAGATAAATATTATTCATTATTTTTTCTAATATCTATAAAGATTAATAAATATAAATTATAAATACAATATATTATTTTTACATCTTTAAATATTAATAAATAGATAAGATTTAAATCTACATTTAAATTATATGTTATACGTACTTTATCTATAAATCTAATTTAAAAAAAATATTAATTGTTTGTTTATGAAATGATTTGTAAAATTATTTATTTTTAATATATATTAGTAATTTAAGGTATTTTTTTAAAACCAAACAAATAAAATAATAAATTTAAATAAAAACATATTAGCGTAACAAAACATTTAAATCAAAAATAATAAATTAGCAAACTTAAATCAAAATGTAATGAATTAGTAAATTTAAATCAAAATTTACACATCAAAATTTATCAACGTAATGAAATAGTTTGATGGAAAAGTATAAATGATAAAATTATACAAATAGTTTAACCAATAAAAGATAAATAAATAAAACTTTAATAAATAAATTGAATACATAAAAAGATGCATAACTTGACTAATTAAGTATATAAATAAAAATAATTTTTACTAAAGAAATATAGATTTATTTTACAAAATAAATAGATATAAATGATAATAATAATAATAATAATAATAATAATAATAATAATAATAATAATAATAATAATGATAATGAGAATAATAATAATAATATAATTAATAATGAATCAAATTATAAATTATTAAATTATTATTTCAAATATAAAACCAAAAATGAAAATTAATAAAAGGGATCAAAATTGAAATTACCAAACTTGTAATTAAAAGAAGGGCAAAATCGTCATTTTTAAAAAATTTAGAAACAGGAGGACCAATTCTGCAAGTAAAAAGTGGTTTGAGGGACCTCCACTGCAAGTTTGGAAGTTGAGGGACCGTTTCCATAATTTTAAACAAACCACGGGGACCATTTCTGTAATTTACTCTTATTATTATTATTAAGAGATACATTTGTTAATGCATGATGTCCAATTTTCAATTGCATATATAACTATAATTTTTTTATGATACTAATGGTAAATAATAATAATGAATGAAATTAAAGTTATCTTGCAAATGAATGACCTCTAGTATGGAAATTAAATTGATGATTATTATATCCATCAAAACTATTCGTTTCCTTGTATACATTTTACGAAACATAATTTTGTTATATTCAAAGGGGTGGCAATCTTGACCCAACGGGCCAAACGGGTTAGACAATTGAATTGACTTATTATAAAAAACTAAGATTAAACATAATTTTTTTAAAAAAATGAAAATTTGTAAAATGGTGTATTAAACAAATTGTTCTTTGGATAAGATTTTAAATTTATATAAAATTTATGACTTTTGGTCGTCAACTCGTTTGATCCGTTTGCTTGAACGAGCCCAAATTGTCACCCCTTATTTCAATGTATGCAATAATATATTATGTCCCATGCAATCATAACTAGTAAATCAAAAGAAATGTTGTAGTGTTTCGAAATAGAGAACAAGTGATCGATGGCTTCGAGTTTAATGAATTTCGAAAGCGTTTAAAGGTTCACATTTTGATCGAAAATGTTTATTATTGTAAGGTTGGTTGCGACTTGTGAGTTGAGGTCGTAAGACATAAATGATCATTAGTAGCGTTTGGATAAATACTAAAAAAGGTTTCTATTATATTGGTATCAATTGTATTTTGCATATAAATTGTTGGTGTTTAAATGTTAATTCGAAATTTGGACACGATATAATAATAGAATTTTGTGATAAACTATAAGTACAAACTGATTTAGAAACTTATGTAATACAATTTACATTAGCTCATTTTTACACATATTTTCAATTTTTAATAGCGGGTATAAAATTAGGTGATGCAGAACTTGGAATGGATTGAATAACCAATAAATCGATCCGAACTGTTCCAGAAGATTTGGTGGTTTTGATTTTTTATAATTTTTAATTCCCTTTGGTCTCATTATGCATTTTAGTTATCGTAAAATCAGGGAAAATTATCAATCAGGAAAAAAAAGGACAACGATAATTAGTACTAATATCATTCAGTCTGGTTATCAGTTCCAATAACCCTGCAAAGATTATATGATAGTTGAAGATTAAGATTCTTCAAAGAAAAATCAGATTTCTATTTTGGTAGCTTCAACACTTTAGGACTTGTCTAATAAAATAAATTAGTGTTATGAAATTATTAAAAATATTGTTAATAATATTGAATATTGGTTAATGATGAACAACAAATTATATTTAAATAAAAAAAATAAGGTTTCATGTTGATTCTAAAATAAGCATACTAAACGAAAGTTTTTAAAATTTTTTCTTTCAAACTGAAAGACAAATAACGTAAATGAGTTAAAGCTTATAGGAGGCGAACCCAAAACCTTTATGAAAAATCTCACTTAGTCAACCCATGATTTAGGTTCAAAAAAGTACCTCTCGAAATCAAGTGCACCCAAATGTACCAACCTTAAAAAACTTTTTTTAAAATTTTTTTTCTCATAACCATGTTTAATTTAATGTTATACACATGATATATGAATTTCACATACATTCACACTTTCTGTGTCCTTAAAAATTATGTGAATGCTCAATGCATATTTCTGTGAATGGTCATCCATGTGAATGGTCATTTCACACCATGTGAATGGTGTGAATGACCATTCACATGATCTTTTTTTTACCATTCACAAGATTTATGATGTTACTTCTTTTGAAAAAAAGTTTTATAATGTTGTCTTATATATGTCTATTCAAAAAAAATATATGTGAATGATCATTCACATTAGGGTACGCTGGAATCTCATAGATACGCTGATAAACCTGATTCGTCAACCCATATATACAATATTTTATCTAGGATATAAATTTGATGTGCATAGTTTTTAAAAGAGTAGGCTCATTGGATTTAGTATTACTTGAAATTTAAAAACCTAACTTTGGATATTTGAATATTTGAATTGGGATGGAAAATTTTATAATTTTTGAGCATCTGAAATCTATTTTTCTAAAATCTTTTTTGGCATTGAGTATTTAAGTATTTACTTAAATTAAAGTGTAATTTTGGGTTAACCTATATCAAATGTCTAATTAAAAACTTTTGTTGCCTTGTAATTATTGAAAACAAATATTTAACACATTTTTTTGGACTCATACTATTTATAAACAAAATTAATTATTTTGGATTGTAATAAAAATCGAATGTTGTAAAGAATATACAATTATCTTTATAGAAGTGTTGTGCACCTTTAAATAAAGGAAACAAATGACAACTAGCCTCTCATTGCATGTATCATATATCCACAAATTAAAGGTGGAGAAATTAATGTTAAATTATTTGTTTATTTATCAATCTGAAAAAATGGATGAGTGAATTTATATTATTATGGCCTACAAAGAATGTACATTCCTTTCCTTGATTTGATTCCAATGAATTTACATGTTTTCTTCATAGTTAAAAAAAATTATAATCTCAAATAAACAAATGTTTATAGTATGATACCTAAATAAATAATAATTAATAATTAAACAATGGTTAAAACTCAACTATTGACCTAATTCAATACTAAACCAATAGGCTAATATTTTTCCACCCAATAACACTTATTACCTTATACCCAACTACCCCAGAATAGAATATCGTAGTATTGTTAAATGCACTTTTATTCATAACTCCAACAAATGTAACAAGTAACTTTTAACTTGTCTTTATTATTTAATTGTCATTTTGTTCATACTCTTTTAGTTTATTTGATATTTACGATTCTTTTGTTATTTTAAATTAAATATATCCACCGACAGATACCGTTAATTGAATTTTCAAACTGAAAACACAACAAAAAAAATGTATAACCAGAGACCTCAAAACCTAGGTTTGCGCCCATAGACTGATTCACAAGAAAGTCACAAAGTCTTGTATCCGGAATTATCAAAGTCAATATCAACATGATATTGTTTATGACACAAGTGACAATACTTTCACTGGTACATATAGTTATGTATGACACAAGTGTTAATGCATTTACTTGAGGAATGAACCACGTCGAGCCATCATAATCGTGCGAGTCTATTCCATGGCCACCTGCCACATAAAGGAGTCATCGTGGACCAACACAAGAGCCGTTGCGACAGGATTCCTTTCATAACCAATTTGGGTTATAACAACTTATCAAAAAAGTAACAAGTACCAAGGCACGAAGCAAAGATTCAAAGTATGAAACGGGTTCGTAAGATAACATAGCTTGCACAATTCGAGGTCAAATCCTTACAGATGAATAATTAGGTCAACAATTATCAACACACGTACCAAAGAACAAATTCTATTACGAACTGTAACAATTAAAGTGTAATTGCGTATCATGAATGTTGCGCTGGAAACTTGTAACATCCTTAGCTTAAGTTTCCTTGTAATTGTGGATTTAGTATTATTATATTAATTCTTTTGAGTTTTTAATTTAAGATAAAAGAAGATGAACTATTTTGAATTTTTTCGATCGGTTCCAATTTGATTTTTAATTTTTTGAACAAAAAAAACTTCAATTAACTTTTAATTATTTTGAATGGATAAATGTATGATTCATTCTGATTTTTAAATTTTAGAGTGTATAAACCTACAACTTATTTCATTTATACAAACGAAGAATGGTACAATTAATTATTTACGATCCAAAAAAACGACGAACCTTTAACTAAAATAGCTCTAGCTATTCCGATTTTTATTATTTCTGATCAGATTAAATGACGAACCCATCCACTTTTGTTGTGATCGTAAATAAATAATGTAGTTATTTTCGTTTGGAAAACAGAATGGATTATCATAATTTTTTAAACTATTACCGATAGATTTTCAATTGTTCGTTTTATTTTATCGAAAAGTTGAAGGTCAAAAGATTTCATATTATAATTATGAATAAACAATGATATATCATATAATCGTAAATATCCAAAATAAATACAAAAAAAAAAAAATATAATTTAGATCTTAAGAAACATTAAAATCGTAAATAAATATTTTTATTATAATTGGGGGACTTAATTCGAAAAAGTTTTATACTTTGATGGTTTTTACAAAACATGTTTAACCATGTTAACCTATTATAACATGTTAAAGAGTGAATTTAAAAACTTTAAGTAGTTTATGAGCTTATCAGAAAGAAAATGAAATGAAGACTTCATCAAAAAAAAATTTATACTTTGATGATTTTTTTACATAATTTTTCCATATTATAGTTGACAGTGTTTAATTTGAATCATTGTTTCAAAGTTTGACTATTCAAAGTCAATGTTGAATCGTAAGACTTTAACAGGTCTTGATCGAGCAATGTAATATGAGATTTTAATATTTTAATGATGTTTTTATGGATTTTAGACTGATATAAATCTTTTATCGGATTTGACATCGTTGGATTGTACATTGCTTTATAATCAATCATTCAGCACAATTACAAAACTATTGTCATCAAGAATAAATAACACATCACTCATAATAAATATAGAATTAGATAATTTCAATGATTTTTTATGCGATTTTAGTTCTTTATTTTTCTATTTTCTATCCTATTTATTAATTTGTAAGTTTTTAAATTTTCATTATGTTTTACAAAAACCATAATAAATCTGAAAATCATATCCACAAAATTATTTAAAAAAAAAACAATTTTATGTTATCTAAACTGATGTTAGTGAGAAAATAACCAATTTTTCTGAATTTTTTAAAAAAAGTTAGGAGAGGTTTGGCGTAGCGGAATTGTAGGGCATTTTAAAATCGTTAAAGTTCAGGGCCGTCTCTTAGATTTTGGAGGCCCTGTGCAATAACTATAAAAGAGGCACTACAAAAACAAATTTGGATTTTTAAAATTTTATTTATATTAGAAATAAAATCTGTGTTTCGTCATTCATTACAGGCTTACGCCTTACGGCTTCCATAAATCTTCATGATACCATATTCCCATCCGTTCCCATTTCTCCGTTTTATTTTTCTTGTTTTTCTATTTTTTTTCCACATTGACCCATCGACCCACTTTTTTTCAACTTTATTTTATATTTTATAAGTTTGTTAATTTATTAATCCATGTTTTCAACCTTATTATACATATTATATTATAATTGTTTTTTTAATTTATTAATTTCATTATCATATGTATCCGGGCACTTGAAAACTCGTGGGTCTTATCGGTCTCTTCGTCGAGGTTTGCGGTGGATGATATGCTTTCTTCTTCCATCGAGGGATGCAATGTTTATGGTCTAAATTGGTTCCGAGTAAAGTAAATGCGTTGGCTTGGAAGTTTTTTTTATTATAGATTGTCTCCTTATCTTAATCTGCGTGGATTGCAGTTTAATTCATTTAGTTGTCTTCTGTGTGGAATGGAGTTGGAATGTGAGGACCATTTGTTCTTTAGATGTGCCGTCACTTGGAAGTTAGTTGTTGGGTTTAAAAGGTGGTGGGGATGAATGAACCAAGGAACGTGTCGGTTGCCGCTTTATTAAGTTGGAGTATTGATTTGGGTCTTAAAGGTAATGTTTTGGAAGCTTTTTCGGCATCGATTTTTACCTTGTTTTGGGTGATTTTGAAAGCTAGCAACTCTTTGGTCTTTCCTTTAGATTCACGGCCGGATGTCTCGCTTGTTGGCTCGGTACAAGAGTGATCATTTTTTGGATTAATTCTAGGGGACAATTCAGTAAAAAATTATTTTGAAGTTCTTGGCTTTGCAATCCACTTTTGGAATTTTCATAGGAGGATTTTAGTTGTTCGTGTGGTTAATTATTTTGTAATAGGTGTGCTTAATGTGGTGTTTATTTTGCGGCTAGCATCTTACTAAAAGTTGTTTTGGTTGTTTAATAAAATTATTGTTGTTCAAAAAAAATCTAACAATTGGTAAATAATTTTTCATGGTCTAATACTAAAACAAATTTCATAATCGTTTAAAAAGACAAACCTACGTTAACACTTAACACTAATGTCTTTTGTTACAAATTTCATAATTGCTGAAGCCTGAAAACTAATTAACAATACAAATAAATTTAAAATAAATATAACTTTAGATGAAGCATTATCATAGGTATGATCGATCTAATCGTATGCAAATGCATTTATTAATTTTATATTTATTTAAACATAATTAATGAGTTAGTTTCCATTTATTAATATTACAACTACCTTCTTCAATTTGAATGTTGAAAATACATAAAAGTTTAGTATTAATACTATAATTATGATCATGATACAGTGTATGTTTCATAAAAGTAATTTGCTTATTGTGTAGGGTGGAACTAATAGGGACTTTTGGTGCTTGGCCAACCCTATTTACATTAACACAATGGTTTAGTTAATGATAACCAGTAATTTATACATAATAATTTTTTTGTTATCAACAATAATATATATTTTTTTAACTTATAAATGTGTAAAGTCTTTATTGTTGTGGATGATAAACAATTATTATGTAAAAATCACTACCTTTTTAGACCAGCCATAGACCATATGTCACTGCCAGATGATTTATATACAACATTTTATCAAATGGACCCCTTAATTCCTAAAGGCCCAATCTTCAATTATCATGAATTAAATCATCCTAATATAAAAGTCATAATTATAGTTAATAGAGAATATAAATAGTGTAATCTATAGTTAAGATGCATATATCATGCTCAATCCAGGGGTATGTATATAAACCAAAAACGAAATCAACATCGGAAAAACCCAAAAATTGAATCTGCTTGGTTTGGACTATGAATTCTCAAAAATCAAAATTTTTTGGTTTGATTTTGGTTTTGTCATGCAAAAAAATTGAAAACCTAAAAACCAAACTGAAGTTACATAAATATTATAATTTTGATAATTCGAATATTTTGTTAGTTTATTGAAGGATTTTTTGGTGTTTAATTCTTTATATTATTGTGGTTTATTTATAAATAAATAAAATCATGTGTATAAATTTTATTAAAAAATCCACGTAATACATAGATCAATAAAATAGTTATATCATATTATTTTATTAAATATTTTTTTTATTAAACCAATGTAATACATAAATGTGTCTAGTTTTATAAAATAATAGATTGGTATAAAAATAAAACAAAATGTTTTGCTCTTTGTTTTTTTAGTTAACAAGATAATAGTTTTTTTTTCCAAGCTGTATATATTTATTTAATAATTTTTTTTATTGATTTACAAATATTTGTAAATTCATTTTTATCTTTGAAAACGTATGTCAAAGCATCAATCTCTTTCAAGTTTTAGTTCATGAAAATATAAAAATAAAACAAACATAAACACTTGGTCAAAAGTATAGTCAAATTAATAAATTATATAAATATATTGTAGACAAATGTACAGTTTTAAAGATAGGATTACATTTATGTGTTGTTGATGCTCATCTTTTTCATATGGACTCTTAAAATATTTTCGGGCAACTGGGTGTCCTTATGCATAATTTAGGATCACCTTTGTATATGTCACAGTTTGACGGGTAAAACTATGCTAAAATTTAGGTGTCTTGCAAGCAAGGGTTACTAGTACGTTTTTCCTGTCATGCTTGTATCAACAAGTGTGTTTTCCTACCACAAACGAGTATCCACAGGTGACAGTTTTCTTATGCATTGACATTTCTAAGAAATAAGAAGAAGTGTTCAATGTAAGAGTGAAGGGTATACCTATCATTCTAAAAACTATCTTTCTGGTTACGTCAGCGCCACATCAAATTTTTTCAATTACTCCATTCATCTTTTTATATCTTGAAAATACTTATATTTCTATTTCAATACCCATACGTAATTAATCTTAGAGAGAGAAAGAGAAGAGAGGAAGAGAGAGGTAGAGATAGAGAGAAGGAAGAGTGAGCCGCCACGGGTTGGGGAGATCGGGGAGGGGTGGAAGTCTTCGGGGCCGAAGTCTACGGGATGGTGTTCCCAAATCGGGGTGCCTATGTGGCACATAACCTCACTCAACGGCTCAAGTATACCGTCCACCCTAAAAAACAATACCGTTCAATTAATTTTAGGAGTCTTGTGTCATAAATTTAAATAGGTTTTTAAATATGAATTTAATAAATATAAAAATCATTTATAATACAAATATTTTTATAATTCAGCATCCAAAAATATGTAACAAATGTAAGTGTGTTCATTTGATTTATATGACATTTTTTAACAAATGAAGTAAGTTTGATGTTTTTCATGTTGCAATAGGAAAAATTAAAAAGAAATATCAACAAGAGCCTTGTGTCATCGCCCCTGTTGTCCCTTCAAAACTCGGCTCTCGTAGTATATATAACCACCTCTTAAATTGTTAGACGTAGACATCAGAAGAAATACATCTAATAAATAAAAAACAATGTCAAGTCAAGAAGGAATTACAACTAAACAACCTAAAAGATTAGAAACCAACGCAACAACATGTGTTAGAAGTTCTACTTATAACATATAATTAAGAACAATCAAAATTTTATTATTATATTTATTTCAAAAAGTATATTGCATTCTATACCATTTGTCACATATTTACGAATTTACTTGCATTGTTAAATTTTCAACATAAAAATGAATAACTTTTATTGAGGGAATGGAAAATTATGCAAATTTGTTTAATATATTTAAATCATATGATAGGAATATCAAATATTGAAACATAAACATACAATTATTACATTTTGTAGTTTGTTCCAACCTATGGAATTCATCTCTAATAATCATTTATTATATCAGTGATTTTTACTTTTATTGTTTGCTTACGTGACCGGTTCCTTCTCCATCAACTTCAACACACCTGCTGTTAAATATGTGAAAATGACTTTTTTCCCTTTTGTTTTTTCTCCCTTAATTAATTTATTTATGTTTTAGTCCTTTATGTTTAATTTTTTAATTAATTAACTTTTGTAATGTATTGTTTACTTGTTATTTTAAGCTTATTAAAATAACTTTAATTAATTAACTTTCGTAATGTATTGTTTGCTTATTAGTTTCGTCGTTGCTGGGGGGGGGGGGGGAGAGAGAGAGAGAGAGAGAGAGAGAGAGAGAGAGAGGCGCCGCTGTTGCTGGAGGGAGAAAGAGAGAGAGAAGGTGCGCCGCTAGGGTTTCGTCGCTGCCATTGCTGGAGGGAGGGGAGGAGAGAGAGAGAGAAAGAGAGGCACCTCTGCTAAAGGGATGAAAGAGACCAAGAGAGGAGCGCCACTAGGGTTACGTTGTCGCCGTCGTTACGTTTCTTTCACCGCCGCCGTTATGTCGTCGACGGTATGGAGGTCACCGCGGCAGGTTGTGTGGGTTTTAGGTTGAGAAAAAAGATTTAAACCATAAAACCTCAAGAATATAATTAGAATCAGATTTGATACCAAATCAATCAAAGTCAAATGAAGAAACGAAATCAAAATCAGATCTCGGATATACATTGAAAAATATCTGAAAAACAATAAACCGTAATTGAAGAACCATATATGAAGAACAAACGCTAAACCATATCTGAATATTAGAGAAACGAAATGAGATCTGTAAATTAAAGAAACCAAACGAACCTAAACACAACATTAAAAGGAAAAACCCAATAAAAATGGAAACCCAAACAAAACTCAATCTAAAAACCTTGAACGAGTAGTTTTGATTTGAGAAAATGAAACCCTTACCAAGGAAATGAAATCTTTACTTAGAGCGTCATTCAATATCCCATTCGAGATCAATGGCTCGAAATCAAGAACTCTAATTTGAATCACTCATTCAAAATCAAATTTGGAGCATCGTATGGAGAGCGAGAGACAGAAAGGGGATATAGCGAGTAGAGAGAGGGGGAACATTGAGTGATTGTCGTCGTCGGTGGTGTCTCGTAGTGTCGTGGATGTGTTAGAGCTATTGCCGTTGCCAGGTGTCATTTCTTGTTGATGGACAATTACTGAGAGTAAGGGTGAGCGACGGACCCGATTTCCCGAACCCAACTCGGTATCAAACCGGGACCGCCACCGACCGATACCGAATTAATATATTCGGTCCGGTAGTAGGGTTTTAAATTACTTAAAAATCGGTTTACGGTACTCACGATTTCGGCATCATATTTGTTCTGAATCCCTTATTTCGATTTCAGTAACATATTTATACCGAACCGATACCATATAAATTAATTGGTTCGGTATTAGGTTCTTCCACATCTCTTGTTTCGGTACCGATCCGGTCCGGTCTTGGTACCGCGCTCACCCCTAACTAAGAGGATATGAGAGAAAGTGGAATTGGTGATTAGATTTATTTTTATAATTTGTTTGTTTGTTTTATTATTTCCTTAAAAGTTTGAATATACGCATAAAACTAGAAAAAAGGTAATAAAACTATAACTTGTAAGGACCAATAGTGTAATTTTAAAACGATAATATAGTCATTTTTGTTAAACTAACGATATTGGTGTTAAATTTGACGGAGAATGAACCAGTCACATAAACAAACAGTAAAAGTAAGAACTACCGGTGTAATAAATAAATATTAGAGGCAGATTTCATAAACAGAAACAAACCATATGTACCATTTAAAAGCATTTTATTACAAAAAATTAAGATATTTTTAAATAAAATAATACCGATATGTAAAGACTTTTTCTGTTTGGTTAAGTCTAGGAATTCTCTCCTTTTAAAAAAATAAAAATCTTAATAATAAATTATATTACGAAATTACAAAAATACATAAAGTTTAGTGAGTTGTGACAGCGTTGCATATATAGAAATAATAAAATAAAATTTATTACATAATACGGATATTTCGTGTATATATTTCACAGTGCACCACTATTTTCAGCGTCACTCTCTTTAAAGTAGATCTGAAGTTACTAAAGTTTAAATAACGTACATAAATTGATGCGTAAGTTACAACTTGTTAATGGAAGAGTAGTCTGAATTAAGTAATAATTGGTGTGCGAAAAGACGTCATCAACTCCACACCCGCCCAGTTGTCTCTCTATCATTCAAATCCCCTCTCTATTTATCATTTCGAGGTCGAAGCGGCATTCGCCACCCATAAAATCTCTCTCTCTCTCTCTCACTCTTCCCCCTTTGAAACCGTTCGATTCTCTCTCTCTTTTGATCTGATCGCCGCCGTCCTCCGACACTAAAGTCATGGGGACGTCCACAATTCTCTCAGATCTCGGCACTGAAATCATTATCCCAATCTGCGCAGTTATCGGAATTGTATTCTCTCTCTTCCAATGGTATCTTGTCTCCAAAGTCAAACTCTCGCTGGAGAAACCTGCCGCTGACGGTAAGAACGGCTTCAACGAAGCGTTGATTGAAGAAGAAGAAGGAATCAATGACCATACCGTCGTTCACAAATGCGCTGAAATTCAAAACGCCATTTCTGAAGGTAATTTAGCTTTTCATTGTAGTTGATATCGGTTTAATTCATGAAATCTGAGAATTTGGAATATTCTGTTTCTATCCGGTTTATATTTATTTATTTTGTTATTATTATACTCCTTGATTTGTTTTCTGTGAATTGCTGTTTTGAGCTTAAAGTCGTTCGTTGTGTTCTTTGAATTTTCATTATAGCTTTCATTTTTAATGTACACGTTACTATTTTCAGAAGATCATTAAAGTTGAAGTTTGTTTGAAGTAATGATGCGGTTTGGTGGGGACTTGGTGTTCACATTGAGATCTGGCTTTTTTTTTTTTTTTTTTCATACAGACTATTTATTAAATTTCAATTTAGTAAGGTCGGTGGTTGTTGAATCGATGGAGAATATATGATTGTTTATATACACGTGTAGGTAGAGTTGGATGCAAGTTTCCATACTTGAATTTGCAGTATAAAAAAATATTTGTCGTGATTTGGTAGTAATATGGTTGCCTTGATTTTTATGCAACATTAAACATTGTTTCATGTGGTTCCATCACAGTTGGAGGGATTTTGGTGGTTGTCGGTGGCATATTCTTATCGTATATTAAATGATTCTTGGCTGCCATACGCAATAGGGATCTTTGATTTTATGGCATCTTTATAATTAAAATAGGATTACATATTATGTTATCTGTAGATCTGGTTGGTTTAATAATAGATAAAATGGTTAATCAGGAGAGCGTACCGACAGTTTTATTCTTCATCTGTGCTTACTGTTTTAGAGAGGAACACATGATATACCCCAAATGTGGGTAAAGTTGTAAATAAAAAAGGACTCTTGTCTGTTAGTATGTGCAGGGGACCAGTGATATTTCAATTTTTCTCTTGTTGATATTGTTATTCATGTCTCAAGATTGAAATTAAAGATTCATATAATGTTAAAAGTGAATATGAATAAATAATTAACTACATTGTCTTTTGCTTTTCAATAATCTATATTTTTGTATTTATAATTTATACATATATATATGTTACTAATACATCAAAAGTATTTTTGTTGTATTTCAATGATGAGTTAGTCCTCTCAATATATGTTTAAGATAAAAGAAGTCATAGAATTGCTTAATGATGGTATTATAACATATTTGTTATCATTGAAGTTGAGGTATTAAGTAGCGCATTGCAATGTCAATGAAATGGGAGAAATTTTTCTATGGTCGATTGTTAATTGTAACATCATTGTCATCAACTAGTTATTTGTCAAATATGTCATTTATTACCCTATTACCCTAAATTTATGTTCTTGGATGGAAACTTACTTTGTTCTTTCTTTTTCTCTTGATGTTGCAGGAGCAACCTCATTCCTATTCACTGAATACCAATACGTTGGTATTTTTATGGTTATTTTTGCCGTTCTTATCTTTGTATTTCTTGGGTCTGTCGAGGGATTCAGTACCAGTAGTCAAATATGCACATATGACAGTACCAAGATGTGCAAGCCTGCTCTAATGACAGCTGTTTTCAGTACTGTGTCATTTCTGCTTGGTGCCATCACCTCAGTGGTATCTGGCTTTCTTGGAATGAAGATTGCAACATATGCTAATGCCAGAACTACCCTTGAGGCTAGAAAGGGTGTCGGGAAGGCTTTCATCGTTGCATTCCGATCTGGGGCAGTCATGGGGTTCCTCCTTGCTGCAAATGGTCTTCTGGTATTGTATATAACCATCAACCTCTTCAAGATTTATTACGGTGACGACTGGGAAGGCCTTTTTGAGTCTATAACTGGTTACGGACTTGGTGGTTCTTCCATGGCCCTTTTTGGTAGAGTTGGCGGCGGTATCTATACAAAGGCTGCTGATGTTGGAGCTGATCTTGTTGGCAAGGTCGAGAGGAACATCCCTGAAGATGACCCCAGAAATCCAGCGGTAAAATGCTTTATTTTCTAAACCTTTTTTATGGGGTCAGGGAATATGCATCCATGCTAATGAAAATGCATTCATGCTTGTGGTCTGTATAAACAATATATACACGATCTAAGGGGAAAAGTTTTCTATTAATAAACTGGTCATCGCTTGTTTCTTAGGTGAACTTACCTATGAACTGGTACTTTGTTTCAGGTCATTGCTGACAATGTCGGTGACAATGTTGGGGATATTGCTGGTATGGGATCTGATCTCTTTGGGTCATATGCAGAATCCTCCTGTGCTGCCCTTGTTGTTGCTTCCATTTCATCATTTGGAAACAACCACGATTTTACTTCAATGATGTACCCTCTCATTATTAGCTCAGTAGGCATCCTTGTCTGCTTGATCACCACCTTGTTTGCCACTGACTTCTTCGAAGTCAAGACTGTAAAGCAGATTGAGCCTTCTTTGAAAAATCAACTTATCATTTCTACGGTGCTTATGACTATTGGTATAGCACTTGTTAGTTGGATTGCTCTTCCTTCTAGCTTCACCATTTTCAATTTTGGAACTCAGAAAGTAGTTAAGAACTGGTACGTTTGATGTGTGTTTAAATGTATACTTCTTCAATACAGAAAATGAGTTGAATTGTCGTGAAAGTTTAAACTTTTGTACTATGATGTTGCAGGCAATTGTTCTTGTGTGTTGGTGTTGGTTTGTGGGCTGGTCTGATTATTGGATTCGTAACCGAGTACTATACTAGCAATGCTTACAGGTATAACTACTATATTCCACTTCAACATCTGTAGTGATGACTACGTAAACACTGCATGGCCTGTTTTTGCAAAATAACCATCTTTCTTGATACATATATTAGAAATATTAATGCAGATAAGACAATCTTATGTGAAGTAGTGTTCAAAATTACTTATTCTTGAAAAGCATCTTGTTTTAGTTCTTTACCTTTCTGCAAAAGTGATTGTTGTTTGCAACAAACATCCTAGTATGGGTTCTCAGAAAGTCAGTCATATTATATGCAAGGTTAATTTTGACTAACTTTACTGTTTCTTTTAGCCCTGTGCAAGATGTTGCTGATTCTTGCCGTACTGGAGCTGCTACAAATGTTATTTTTGGTCTTGCTTTGGGATATAAATCAGTTATCATCCCCATTTTTGCAATTGCAATCAGCATTTTTGTTAGCTTTAGCTTCGCTGCCATGTATGGTGTTGCTGTGGCGGCTCTTGGGATGCTGAGCACCATTGCCACTGGTTTGGCCATTGATGCATATGGTCCTATCAGTGACAATGCTGGAGGCATTGCCGAAATGGCTGGGATGAGCCACAGAATTCGAGAGAGGACTGATGCTCTTGATGCTGCTGGAAACACCACTGCTGCTATTGGCAAGGTACATTATTCAGTGGTTCTGTTTTATTTCTTGGCCTGATTCTGATGTCGTATACTCTGTACCAGGGTTTCGCGATTGGTTCTGCGGCTCTTGTATCCTTGGCTCTCTTCGGTGCATTTGTGAGCAGGGCTGAGATTACAACTGTAGACGTTTTGACCCCGAAAGTTTTCATTGGTTTGATCGTGGGCGCCATGCTTCCGTACTGGTTCTCCGCCATGACAATGAAGAGTGTGGGAAAAGCAGCACTTAAGATGGTTGAAGAAGTCCGTAGACAATTCAACACAATTCCAGGCCTCATGGAAGGCACTGCTAAGCCCGACTATGCCACATGTGTGAAGATCTCCACTGATGCATCCATTAAGGAGATGATCCCTCCAGGTGCTCTTGTGATGCTAACTCCCCTCATTGTCGGGATTTTATTTGGCGTAGAAACACTTTCCGGTGTTCTTGCTGGATCTCTTGTTTCTGGCGTACAGGTACTGCTAACTATGCATCTTTTTAGTTGCTTCTGATTTGATGGAGTTTCTAACCTCCTTACATGATGCACCAGATTGCTATCTCTGCATCGAACACTGGTGGTGCTTGGGACAACGCTAAGAAGTACATTGAGGTATAAAACCTGGTGTACTTTGTTGATGGTTATTTTGTTGATGCTCTTTTTACCCTTTGAAAAGAAGTCAGCAGTTACTGATCATATTGTATTTTAGGCTGGTGTTTCTGATCATGCGAAGACACTTGGACCAAAAGGGTCCGACGCACATAAGGCGGCTGTGATTGGAGACACTGTCGGGGATCCTTTAAAGGACACTTCAGGGCCATCGCTAAACATATTGATCAAGCTCATGGCTGTTGAATCTCTGGTGTTTGCTCCATTCTTTGCTACCCATGGAGGACTTCTGTTCAAGATCTAGATTCATAATGAAAGTGCTGCTGGCCATCCATCTTCTGATTAGCCCAATTCACGTAGGCCGATCATTCCATCTGTTTAGTTGTACCACTGTTTTTTTCTTTTTTTGAGTCATTTAGCATACTTTCTGCCTTTAAAAATCATGGGAATGTGTCTATTTTTGATGTTTTGTGCGGCGTTTAACAATTTTTCCATGGGGGATTTTGATGATGAATGTCTTATGACATGATAATGATGATAAGTAGTTTATCTCATGAAGAGTTTGAACATGTTGGTAGTTGTATTATCCTTTTTCCAGGCAAATCAATCAATTTGATATCTCCGTGTTTTCTTTTGCCCAAATGAATCTTACGAACATTTCTTGGTAGGCAATTTTGGCTTTTCATTTTATCGACTTGAGAAGCTTGTAGCTTTCCGTTGACCCATCTCACGTACACGTTGTCAGTCACGTAGAATGCACCAGTTATCCAATCATGTTATCTGACATTTTCCAGAAAATCGGAGGGTGAAACTGTAACAATATGGCCTCCATACTAACATAACCGATAACCCAAACGGGAAACTGTTCATATTCATTTCTGTTCTCGGTTGTATAGTATTAAAAGCCAAATTTTTAGTTTGGTTCTGATTCTGGAGTTCTCATATAAAATGGTTCTTAAAGATAAATCTTTTGAATTAGAAAAACCCCAAATTTGTATTCAAATTCATTATTTGTTTTGGAATTGATGCTGGTTTGGATTAGTCTAGTTTTCGGTTCCTTATTTTCTTTGTGTTTCGACAAGCACACCTCTAACAGAATCTCTGTGAATCTTGTGACTTTGTGATAGATGTGAGATATTGATCTTAGCCTGTGCCTCCCATGCACTTCCTTGTAATCGGCTGCTTGCTTAGCAAGAAAACCAGGCCACGGCCCACGGGCAAGTCGACTCAATAATCAACTCACATAGCCTAAATATTACAATACAAGTTTGAAATTTAAAGTTATAAAGGGTACGATAGGCTGATCTATTACAACTTCAACATTACATCATGTCACAACAACCCAAACCATCATAATGACTGTAAAGAGATTAACAACCGTAAGCGTTGACTTAATGAGTTTATAGATTTCACAGTAAATATACCATAAGAACAAAGTGGAACATGTAGGGACAAACGTAAGTTTGACAAGGTTGTCGCCATCAGCAAGACTTTGTGAGACATAGGACTATAAAAACAGGATGATGTCAATTCCTACACACACGCTTTGGTGGAGGCCAATTCACAAGATATTGGGCTAGCTATCAATATAACATGGATAGACATTAAAGTGGACAACCACATGTGAACTGGTGACATAAACAAAGTCAATTATAAACCAAACATAAAACTAATAGACTGAATGTGGATATAAGACAATGAAACAAGTACGTAACAGTAAGCTTAATTACAAAAAGCAATGATGGCAGTAACATTTTAAAACATAAACAGAAGAAAATTGTAACAATATACATGACAGATGATATCAGCATGCTATCATGATCCACAGAACAACACATTTCCACGGTGGACAAACAACAATTTAAGGAGAGATCTTTTTCCAACAGCTTTAGCAGAGAACTTGAAAGATCAATCTAGATTTACTAAAACATCTATCAAATAGAACAAAAGTAAAGTAGAACAAAATTAAGCAGTTTTGTAGGGAAAAACTAAATATCCAATGTTCGGCTTTAAAAATTCCTCTCTTCGACAACCGTCAAAAATCAAATTACATGGAGCTGTCAACATACATTATTCTTTTGACAAAAACCCAAAGAAGATACAAACAAGTTAAAATGGTACAAGATTATGATAAACAACTTTTGGAAGAATTGGTATAGAAGCCAAAATGAAGCTTCCCAAAGGACCCAAACTACCGAGGACTACAGGAGGTTTAACTCCTTTCAACTAAACATATAACTTTAAGATAATCATCTTAGCAAAGTTTAACGAAACTATCTAAACTATTTCAACAGTTTTAGTTCCCATCCCCGATATTTCCTCCAGTCGGGAACTTGGTGTATAGCCCATCTTAAACATATGACCAAGAACAACTAACCCAACATCTAACTTGTCCCATTGAGATAGAATCCCAATCAGCTTTTCAAAAGTTCCTTGGCGGGGTATGAGCCTATTCTTACCCATGTATGCCAACCAGTATAGCCCTGCTGCAACATATCCTTTCTTGCTTAATCCAATTATAACATGATCATCGATACAAGGAGCAGCTGGTTCCACACCCCTGTCCTGCATCTCATTCCACAAAATTTTCACTTCAACCATCTGTTCTGTGTTGAAAAGTGACTCTATGAGGGGTCCATATGATGAAGATGATGGCTGCAAGCCCTGCTCCACAAGTTCATGCAAGAGGTTTAAACCCTCAGCTAACTTACCTTCTTTACAAAATCCCTTAATTAGAGAATTGTAAGTTATGACATCTCGAGCAATACCTTTTTGCACCATTAGCATAAATAATCGAAAAGCGTCCATTGTCCTTCCATGTAAACACAGGCCATTAATCATAGTGTTGTAAGCAACCAAGCTTTCTTTAAACTCTCTACCTCGCATTTCCTTGTAGAGATTTAGGGCCATCCTAATGTCTCCGATTTTAAAATACCCATATAAAAGTGTGTTATATGTGTACTTATCGGGTTCGATTCCCTTCTGAATCATCTCAAACCATAATTTCCTTGCTTCCCCAATCCATTTGATTTTACAAAGACCATGAATCATTGTAGTGTACATGATCTTATTTGGAGCATACCCTCTATCCTTGAGGTCATTAAATATACGTAACGCTTCACGTTGCATCCTTCTCAAGCACAGCCCATGGATAATCTGTTGATAAGTATAGAGATCAGGATTGACGCCTTTTACAATCATAATGTGAAGAAGGGCTGACACTCTATTATACTTCTCATCCAATATAAACTCATACATCAACCTGTCAAAAGCAACTTTGTTGGGAACATACCCATCATCCAAAACTTGTCGAAGAACTTCATACCCTTTTGAAACATTTTTGTCCAAACAAAAGGCTTGGATCAAGTGGTCATCAGTATGAACATCTGCAACAACACCACTTTCTCTCATTTCATCAAACAATTCCCACACAAGGTCGGAATACCTGCCATTAATGGCAGCCAGTAAAACAGAGTTCCATGTTTCCAACGAAGGGCAAAATCCAGTCTTTTTCAATTCATCAAACACTTCCAGTGCATCCTCTATCATATTACTTTCACACAGACACCTCACATATGATTCCAGACCATCTGGCTCCGGGACGAATTTTGAAAAATTCAGAAAACTCTTTGCAGCTTTCACAGATTTATCTTCTACAAGCGCATTAAAAATCAAACCACAAGTTGATTGTGCTGGTGAATAACCAAATGTAGAGCTGAGCCAATACAAAAGCCTAATTGACAAAAAAGCATTGTTTTGGTACAATACTACTTGATCCAAAAAACTAGTATCCGAAAAACTAACACCAGGGAAATCCATTAAAAGTGTATTTTCCCATCTAGGTTTTGACCTAATAGTTCCACAAATTTGTTTCACAACCTCACTCGGATGTTGTAGTTTATCAAGCCGTTCATCACAACGGCCATCATTTCCGATGTTCCTAAGGTGCTGGTTAGGGTTTTGGATGACTTTAGGGGATCGTTGACGGAGTAATGTAGTGAATGATGATAGCGTTCTTGCCATCGATCAGAAATGGAATTAGAAGTTACTGAGCAAATTGAGATTGAGACAAATGTAAAGCAAAATCATTGAAATAATGCTTACCAGCAATATCGATCTCTGATGAAGATTTGAAGCAAATGACTGCAAAAACGAAAAATGCCCATATCAATCACTCGAGAATTTTTCCGATGAAAGAGATGATGCTCCATGTTTTCGCAAAAAGCGGAATTTGTAAATTTGGTACCTAAAGTTTCATGCTTAACCCATTTTTGTCCTTCACATTTTCCGGTATGGTTGGTGTTCATAAAAATCTGAATCCGAACATCCGAAAAAAAAAATCTGAAAATTCAATCCGAAACGATCCGAAATTTTGGATTCAGATTCGGATAGTGAAATTCCAGAATTTCGGATATTCAAAAATCCAAAAAAATTATTTTTTTAATGTTTAATATATATTTTTAATATTTATTATTTACATAATATTGAGTGTTTATTATTATTCTAATGTATATTTTGAGTTTTATCTTAATATTATAGATTTATTATGTTTAATATGTATTTGGATATATGAATTTGTATTTTAAGTATTTGATTTAATTTTTAAAAAAAAGTAAAAAAATATGAATTTTAGGATATTCGGATAATCCGACATCCGAATCCGAAATTTTGGATTCGGATAACAAAAATCACTATCCGAAATTTTGGATATCCGATTTTAGACAGCCCTACTTAAACGTACATATAAATGAATCCAATTTTAACTGAACATATATCAAACTTAAGAAATTTAATCTTAAATGCTACCTAGTGTCAAATTAGTGTATTGTCTATTGAAAATTTTGTAGGTCATCAAGTACATAATTACAATCCCAAAATACAAAACAAATTTACAAAATTCACTAAACCCGGCTAGAATCCTTAATTTTTTGACGTGAATTGTTAACGAGTGTTTCGAGTCATATTTATGTGGATGAATTATTCAGATCAACATTAGAGGTGTGTAAGGGTTTAAAACCAGACCGAACCAAAGTAAATCGGAAAAGTAATAAAACTCGGAACTTATTAAGATTGTAATGAATCAACGTTCAGCGAATCGTTTGGTTGAAAGTTCATTTAAGCTTGTTTATTTATTAAATAAACGAATATAAATGAACTTTTTTGTCCGTTTAATTAAATTAACAAACATGAACATAAAACTCGTTCGTTTTTTCACGTACATTGATGTTACATGCATCAAGGGTTGATACATGAATTTTTCTTATCTGTATCACTATTTAAAAAAGAAGTTTAACGGTTAGATTCTTAGTATTTTTCGAATGTTTATTGGGTCGCTAAAGTAATATAAATAGATAGATCAGCTTATTGGAAATATATATATAATGAACATTTCTAATTACAAAAAAGTTCAATACCAAAACTTTCTTTTCAAAGTATCTTTCTATTATCTTAAATTTTTTCTAACAATTATCAATTAAATCATAGAAAGTAATAATTATTTTAACCGACTAAAACAATTAACAAACAAACAATTATACATTATTAAGTTAATATTAGAAGTTAAAATAGTAAGAAGAAACCTCAGATAAATAAACAATTTAAATCCCATATATACATATATATTTTAATTAATAAATATATGATAAATTGATTAAATAAAAATAATATTCATAAAAATAAAAATAATTAATATATATAATGAACGAGCCGAACTCGAACTTATAAATTTATTCACGCGTCAAACTTGAGTTTCACGTACAAAGCTTGAAATGAGTCGAGCTCGAGTCTTAATGGGGCTCAGCTCGGCTCATTTATGCCCCTGTGTATATATATTGATTAATTCACGGAGTTATTTGATAGACTTACAAAATTTCATAATCATGCCTTTTGTTGATGGTAAGATGATCGTTTAAACAACAATTTAAATGCTAAATCTTCCTACCTTGTTTGCTCCATTTGATTTTTTTTTTATAATAAGATGATCGTTTAGTTATGTAGCTCACATCAAATAAACTTGAAAAACCAAACTTACATAAGTTATTGATGCCGAAAGTAGTTGGGTATAAATTATATATTGATAAATTTCTCATTCGATCGGATCTTTTGCAAATACTTTGTAACTTTTACGTGTCTGTCAAGACAAACAATGTCTTTTTACGAGGAGAATTGATGTCATTATGCAGTAAATTTGTTCTAATTCCTTCAAGGCTTGTTCCAGTGTGTACTTATGCGTACACTTCAGTATCAGAAAGACTGAAAGAGCAGTTTGTGTGCTTTCAGAATTTGTTATAGTTTCAAATAGAACTCTTACTTGTTAATAGGCATTAGTCGAAACAACACACTGTGTAAGCAAATATTCACATTCGACGTATTAGTTACAAGAACCTTACAAATTTTAATGGTGTCAAGATCTACAAGACCTTTTTACCATAATTATTCTGTCATTTTGCTATAAATGCATTCTAATTCCTCCAAGGTTTCTTCCATTGTGTAGTTGTTGTGCCTAGTACATTTTAGTGTTAGAGAAAGTAGTTCTTGTGCTCTCTCAATTAATGGAGCATCTAGTATTATTCGTGGATCCACGAGATCCTCTATCACAAAGTTAGCGCTAGACAAATGTGTTTGTTCTATAAAGTTCATTTTTTGTTTGCCGGGAATAGGTATCCCAGTAAGTAGTTCCATCAGTAACATTCCAAGACCATCTGCATCACACTGCCTTCTCCGAAATGTCTGGCCTGCAAAATTATATTTTTTTCATTTTTCACTTGCAGATTGATCGATAGACATATACAACATTTTTTTGAAAAACAAAAGAAAAGATATATAGATACAACATCATCGAGGATAGATAACTACGTACTTATTATCGGGTATTGTGCCAATTCATTTACCAACCTTGCCACATCGAAGAAAATAAGTTTTGCATTATGATCCTGATGAGTTTCAAGGGGGATACAAGGTCTTATTAGTATGTTCCTTTTTCACTTGTAATATGTTGTCTGAGTTAAAAGTAAATAAGAAAGCAATGGCGAAACAAAGTTTGTTGCTATCATCCTAAACATAGATCCGACCCAAAAGGTGGATCATGAATAGCGAGTTTAAAGTTTACCTTATCAAGCCAAATTTCACTTGCGTCTAGTATCCAGTCTTTGATGATCAGCTTCTTACGGTGCAAGAAAACCAGGCCACGAGCAACACCTACTGCTACCTTAACCCTCATTATAAATGGAAAGTGCGCTGTAGATCGAAGAATATTTCTTCATCTCAACTTGTTTCGATTTAGTCAATAGCTATCTAAAAAACAATTAATACCTTCTTGTAGGTAATACTTTAAGCTCCTATTTTCCATGAACTCATGTACAAGGTATAGTTCTCCATTGTCCAAGCAGTATCCTAAGAGCCTATGCAAGTTGGGATGAGAAAACTCACCCAACAATTGTAAATCCTCCTGTGTACATTCTCAAAAACGTACATTAAAATTCAATTTCAGGTTATTTATAATCCTACAAATAACATGTTCATTCTACGAGTTGTTTAAAGCAATAGAATGTTTATATATAAATCTTCAAAAAGCAAATGTATCTTAGTATATATTAACTGAAATATTAATAATTAAGTTGTTGATTTACCTCGGACCTATTTGAGAGTTTGTTCACCATAATGGCCAAACCAACACCTGGCTCAGACGGGGAATATAGATTCTCGTCCACCCAACCTTTGAAAACCCAACGCTTCCCAACTAGCTTCATTCCTCCCTGAAAGTTCCTCGTGGCATATATTAAGTCACTATAAGAGAACATTTTTAAATCTTGGCCAAGTATTTGCTCATTATCCCGAAGCATTTCATTGCGATTAACACCACCTTTTGTGGGCACAGAGCTGCGATTAACATTGGTTTTGCTGTTCTTCGATAACTTGCTGTCACCATGGCCTCCAGGAAATGGAAAAACAAAAAGAAACAACATACGTTCAAGTATAAGCACAAAAAAAAAAAAACAAGTATAAGAATTACACATGTGGAAATTGTCTTGTACCAAAGTTTTCCTTCGCTGATAGAACAAAATTTTGCGGCATCTTCCAAGTGAACCTAATTAACCCAGCGTGTTTGGCAAAGTCATCAAACTTCTCCTGCAATGTCAATGATTGCTGAAGTGCAGCCACTACCTCAGACATTGTTGGGCGTTCTTTTGGATCACTATCCAAACAACGGTATGCAATTCGGGCAAACTCCTTCAAACTTTTGGGAGATAGTTTTCCTCTTATTTCAGCAGCAACAAGTTGATCAAAGTTTCTTTTCTTCACACACTTCTGAGCCCATGTTGCCAAACTCAAATCGTCATCGCCATCAGGAAGGACTGCAGTCCTTCCAGATAGCAATTCAAACAATACAACTCCAAAGGCAAAAACGTCGGTTTTCCTAGTGAATTTTGCAGTCAAAAAAATCAGTGGATCTAGATACCCAAATGTCCCTTTAATGGTGGTGTTGACGTAAGTAGATGATTGATTTATTGGACAAGTTTTTGCCAACCCAAAATCCGATATCTTGGCAGCCCAATCCTTATCCAGCAAAATATTAGAGCTCTTCACATCACGGTGTATGACACCATGTTTTGTTCCTGCACCCGTGTGAAGATAGTCTAATCCACGTGCAGCACCTATACTTATCTTTAGTCTTTGCATCCAAGATAAAGGGATATTACTTTTATGCAAATGATGATAAAGAGTTCGACGAGGCATGTACTCGTAAACAAGGATCATCTCTTTTCGATCAACACAACAACCAAGTAAAGACACCAAGTGAGAATGCCGCAACTTAGAAAGCATCTCAATTTCCGCCTTAAATTCTGTTTCTCCTTGATCGGACATTGAATCCAAACGTTTGATGGCAACAAAGGTGAAACTACCTTTTTCATTCTTGAAAAGACCTTTGTAGACTTTACCGAAACCTCCATGACCAATAATCAATCTATCGTCGAAGTCTTGGGTTGCTATCTTTATGTCAGCAAGAGAGTACTGATGCCATGACTGCCCTAAGAATGTGGCCATTGCTGGATGTCAAATTCTGCACTTAAATCTTATTGGGAAAATTCTAGCTTAAATCAAAGGAAAGAATACATCTTGTTTGTGATTAGATGAAGTCAACTAAATGATGGGTCAACTTATACCACTTGATGTTTTTTTAAAAGTTATCATATGTCGTGTGACTGCAGCATGGTTTGTATATTATTATTTTCTTTTAAAAAACAAATATATAAAGTCATTTTAAAATTTTAGTGTAAAGAAATTTTAGTTAGTTATTTGTTAAATTAGATTTTAATAGATTGGATTGAATTGAATTTGATATTATTAGTAATTCTAATAAATGACATGACATGTTGTGAAAATGACAAGTTACAAATTAAATAAGAAAATGACAAGTGTCAAATTAAATTAAATGAATATATATATAAAGTGGTAGTTCGTTACTCTTTTAATAGCATTTAAACGGTAAAACAAGAAAAGTTAACCGGTAAAAAGAGTTATACATAAGGTTTATCATTTAAAATAACAACCAACTTTTTATTTTTTTCTTATCATGGCAATCAACTTTAATTTTTACCATTTAATATATTATTTGAAATAACAACGTACTTTTTGTTTACCTGTTAAATGCTATAAAGGAGTAAACCTAGAACTGATTTCATTACTTGGGACAAAATTTACGAAATTACTATAATTAAAAAAAATAGATGCTTGCTATTTTCAACAAATCCTCCTAATTTAAATTTCATTTAACAATCCAAACGAATTCCTAAATTTGGGGATCTTCCAACACCAATAGAAGAGTAAAACCCACTCTACCCAAATGAGTTTTTTGTTGGTAAAAAGTATTATTATTCTTAAATTTTAAATTTTATGTTATCTTTTTCAAAAATTTTATCTTTTCCACCCAAAATTTACTCAGGAACACAACCGAAACAGAATGTACAGAACAGCAAAGGAATATGATAATTGTTATGGTCTCTAAACTTTTTTCCAAGGAAGCAAATTCTTGATTTCATGAAGAAAGCTTCAATTTTTATATCCTAAAGTGATTAGATTAAGAAACCATGATTCAGATCTTTGCCGCATCAATTGCGACGATCCCTTTCTGAAAGCATTCGTAGTTAAAGAAACCATAATTCTTGACGGTTTTGTACAGCCTCGGCCTTTTCTCATCAATCAGAGCTTCCATCGGGCCGATCTCTTTTTCTGGATTCGGCTCGTTGAACATAGCGATTGATGTCTTCCCCTTCTCTGTGTTCGTCACCACTCTATGCATCGGGCTTTTATAAATCCCATTACTCATCATCTGCATTTAGTAGTCGTTAAGCATTAGCGATTTTTCTTAATTTTGTAGCAAAAAGACCACAACTTTAACACTTAAAAACCTGCAATTGGTCACCAAGATTAACGAAAAGGGCATCGTTAATAAGTGGCACAGTGAACCATTTATCGTCGTTAAGTACTTGAAGACCTTCGACTTCTTTGTCTTGTAGAAGCACTGTAACGCCCGATCGATCCGTATGAGGTTTTAGACCGTAAACTTGATCAGGGGTCGGACAAGGTGGATATAATATGAATCTGCCTTGCATAATAGCCCCGTCTTCCGTGAACACTTTCGAGAAACAGTCTTCGTCTAGACTCAACGATTTAGCGATCGCCTTGAATAAAACTGCCGTCACGAAACGTATCTTGGAGCCGTACTCTTCTATGGTTTCTCTACAATAAAACACATCTATTCACAATTTCACACAGAAAGATTCATACAATTGTGTCTATGTGTAAAATAGGTTTAATTGTTTTGTTAATCCAACAACATACTTAAATTTTAGGGATAATTCTTGTCAGTTTTTTATGATTAAAACCCTAAACTATTTTTCGTTGCATAGAATACCCCGAACTAACTAAAAATCAGTAAATCAATGTTTTGTCAATGGGTAGCCGATTGAAACCGGTTATTAATCCTACGTGGACCAGTAAATAAACTACGTGAAATAAATTGTAATTGTTGAAACCGGTTGCCAAGTATTACACAAAGGGGTTTAAATGATATGTAATACTTGGCAACCGGTTTCAACAACTAAAATTTAGTTGACGTAGGTTACTTACCGGTCAATGTAGGAGTAATAACCGGTTTCAACCGATTAACCATTGATAAAACCTTAATTTACAGACTTTTAGTTAGTTCGGAGTTTTTCATGCGAAAAATTTTAAGGTTAACTCGTATTGGTTATTGTAATAATGAAGAATTAGAAACTAGATTAATATAATTTATAATCTTTAACTTAGATTGTTATAATCGTGAATTCTAACAAACTAAGTTGCTATTTTTTGTACATAATCGACCCTGTAATTGAAGCAAGGTTATGTGATTCGATCACCTGAAATTGGATGGATTTTCCGGCCAAAAAATTGGGTTTCTTTGGTTTTCAGGAAAGATTCTGAGGGAAAAGCGATCGCACCAATCGAGGACTTGGTTCTCGGAGACGACGGCGTCGGGGCCATAACCCTCGGCGGAACCAGCTTTTCTTGCGCATTTTCTTTTTTCTTCATTAGGAAGGTGGAAGAAATCATCGATCACTTGTCGAACTTTAGCAAGATTGGAACTTGAAATCCCATGATTCACAGCCTGAATGCAGCCCCAAGTGGTGAGAGCTGATCGGAGTTTAGCCAGCTCGGCTTCTTCTTGATCCGGTGAAGATGGCGACAAGAAGCAGCTCACGTCGATGATGGGTATCGGAGCTGACGGAGTGGAGGTTTCAAGGGTGCCAAACTTGTGGTCTTTGACGGTGTACGTCGGCGGTGGTTTATCGCCGTCGATGGCCATTTGCTGGACAGTTTTTATAAGTGAAGCCTTATCTAGCGCCACTACAGATGGGTTTGAAGCTGCTGCAGCCATTGTTGTAGCAAAATCAAGAAAGAAGGGTGATGAAAAAGGGTTCTCTAAATTTGGAGATTTGAGATGAGATTCGCTGAAGAAAGATGGATGATTTCTAGAAATTTGGGGTTGAAATTTATTATATTAGATTATTTTACATTTTAACTTTTTTTTTTAACTTCATAATTTCGAAATTAATTATATTTTTTTATAGTATATACAACTTCTTTTATTTTGGATTTTTCTAGTAAGGTATCTAATAATACGATATTTGTGGTAATGGTTTAAATAAAGCTAAACATAACTTTTTTTTTTCTTTTCTGAAAATGGTATGAAATGTGAGACAATGCCCATTTTAAGATGATAGTTTTAAGGTTTTAGGACGTAACGTTATCTAATTGGTCTAAAAATGCAAAAGTCGTTTTAATTGCTTTTGTTGGAATAAATTGATGCAACATAAATTCATTTAACAAGCACTATCAAGTATAAAAACCAAATATTCACTATTACGACAGTGGGTTTAAGATGAATCATTCTTTGAATATTGTTTTTTTATTTTCCTTTCACAACCCGTTTATGTATATTTTGTTACTTCTATATTAAATATGAATTTAATTGCAGGGCAAACTGCACAAAATAACAACCTACTGTACATAAAGTTTTTATTAAAGTATTAAACTCTAAAAAAATCATTCCATAATAGCAACCGTTGATGACTGGGTGTGGTTGGGTGCTGACTAGGCATCCTCCACGTAAGCTGCCATGTTAGCACCGGGTTTGCGTAAAATAGCAACGTACACATAAAATAGCAACGTGCTGCGTAAAATGACAACGTACTTCTAAAACAGCAACATATCACAAAATAGCAATGTATTAATTTTATATATTTTTAATCAAAAACCAAAAATATTTTTAATCCTAAATATTTTTATAATCTTAAATCTAAATTTAATTTAATTAACCTAAAAATGTTCGTAAATTTAATTTAATTTAATTTTTTTTTTTTTCATAATATCATATTTACCCAATTTAAAACTTTAATATCATATATACCCTTTAAAACTTTTAAATATATCAAATATATCCAAATTATTTATTTGTTCTTTTTTATTACTTTAAAACTCATAATAAATATTCATTAATAAAGAAAGGACCAATCTACCCTTTTTATTTCTTAAAGTTCATAATATCATATTTACCCAGTTAAAAACTTTAATATCATATATACCCTTTTAAACTTTTAAATATATCATATATATCCAAATTATTTATTTATGATATTTTATTACTTTAAAACTCATAATAAACATTTTTTTTTATATTTTTCCTATACACTAATCTTTATAATATCATATTTAGCCATATACAAATATCAATTTTCTTAAATATATCCCAATAATTCTAAACTGAAAATATATTTATAAAAGATGATTACATCGTATCATTTTCCATGACTAGGTTCATGACAACAATATTACCAGAAAACCAATAATATGTGCAACGCCCTTCTTGCCAGCACGTCCAGATCTTCCAATTCTGTGAACATAATCTTTAGTGGTCAATGGGAAACTGTAACTTATAACTACTTCTACATTTGGAATATCCAACCCTCGTGCAGCTACATCAGTTGCTATCCGCAGAAAGAAAGCACCAATTTGTTAACAGATTAGTATATATTTACCCAACCCCCCTTCACTAGAAGAAGCACATAACCACGTTTCAGCTATGTTTACCGTTGTGGATGTATCGGGTGTTTGTACTGTATGCATGGAAGGTTTTTTAGTCATCGTGTACAAGTAGTGATGGTAAGTAAGCTCCTTGTGGTCACATCTACCATTTTGATTGTATCACAAAATGGCTTCCCTCCACATCTCTTGCCCTCTTTGTTGACGCTACGTTTCCATCTACCCACTGAATTTAACACCACGTTAATATCTAGAATGTTTATCATGAGTTTTAATGTAATAAAAGATCATAAATAAATAATTTGGATATATTTGATATGTTTAAAAGTTTAAAAGGGTATATATGATATTAAAGTTTTTAATTGGGTAAATATGATATTATGAACTTTAAGAAATAAAAAGGGTAGATTGGTCATTTCTCTATTAATGAATATTTATTATGAGTTTTAAAGTAATAAAAAGGAATAAATAAATAATTTGGATATATTTGATATATTTCAAAGTTTTAAAGGGTATATATGATATTAAAATTTTAAATTGGGTAAATATGATATTATGAGCTTTTAGAAGGATATATATGAAATTCTTTTTTTGGCTTGGGTATATATGATATTATGCAGTTTTAGAGGGACATATATGAAATTCTCCCTTTATCTTTTAACAAAAGATACATCTTTCTTGACAATATCAACATCAAAACACAAACTGAAGACCCAAACTATATGAAGATCTTATGCAAAAAGAGGAACTCTAAACCGAGTTTGGTGTTCATAAGCCAAAATCATGTTCAAACTTGATACCAGTGATAGACAAACCACGTGAAGATCATAAATCTAAAAATTGACAATTTCATAAACCCAAATCCAGTTCGTCAGAAACCCAAGTTGAGTTTGAAGAGCCATAAATATAACTAATTAATTATTTTTTTTAAACGGTAAACTAGTCTATTCTTACTCCTAAACTACCTCTTTTGCCCCAAATGGGGACATTATAACTTACTTTCACCACCTAAATCTCATCTTCTGTATATACACAAATATTGTACAAGGAATGTATATATGTGTATGTGTAAATATACTATAATTAGTATGTATATTAAATCGTAAAAATGGAATGGTTTTGAAATGAATTTAATATGAGAATAATCAACATTTTTTCATGTTTTTACGGTTTTATTCTTTCATGTTATATTTATTCTAAGAAAGTCCTCTAACTAATATCTTCATTCTGATTTTTAAAATTTTTTTACTTTTTTTCATAATCAACCTTATATATTTTCGGTAAAAACTAACATGTTTTTACTTTTTTTTTTTTGCCCCGAAAAATCCTGAATCTTGAAGACTTTTTTGGTCCAAAGAAGAAAAGTTCTGAAAATCACTAACAAATAAATAAATTGAATATTCTATTGGTAAAAAATAACATGAATTAACTAAACCACAAAAACATAATAAACATGTTAGATTTTTTTGGTATCCAAACACTTTTGAACATGAGAAAGCAAAATTTTCAATTTGATTTTAGTTTTTGACGAAAATCAAACCGAATGGCGTTAAGGTCACCCTTGATTGGAGAGGGTTATTTGTAAAAACATAGTGGTTTAGAATTTTATTTCCCAAACAATTGTACTTTTAAATTTACTTACCAAATGATGGTACTTTTTTAAATTAGTCATTTATTATTCATTTTATCTTTCATGTTTAATTCTTTTTATTTCAACTTCTATACTCTAAAAAGTCTAAATTGCACAATTGATCCCTACAATGATTTAATTTGATAAATGTCAAAAAAATTTTAATTATGTTTCACTTTTGATCAAGTTTATAATTTTCACTTCATTGCACTTTATGTAAATATATAAACAAATGAAGACACACACACACACACATACATACATACATACATACATACATACATACATACATACATACATACATACATACATACATACATACATACATACATACATACATACATACATACATACATACATACATATATATATATATATATATATATATAGGGGAGGGTTCTTCTAAAAACCATAAAAAGTGTGGGAACCTAAGAACCTTTTATGGTCATTGGATTAATAATAATCAATGGTTGATATATTGGATGACAAGTTTGTAATTATTTTGAACTTTGATAGTGGAGAATCTTGAAAATGTGTGAAAATGGTATTTTTGGAAGAAAAAAATCTCCTTTTTCTCTTTCTCTCTCTTACTTTTTTTCATTTTCATTTTATTTTTCTTTCATTATAATTGACTTTAAAAGTAAAAAACGTTTTTTGTAAAAAAAATTATTTTTTCTATATAGAAAATTATTTAATTGCTAAAAAAATAATGTATTTTATATAGAAATATTATATGTTTATATAGAATATTTTTATTCTGTATAGAATATGTTAACGAACATATTTTATTTACAATCTACGTAGTTAGTCATGCATTCTACGTAGAATGACATGCAATCTTCGTAGAATGTCGTGTAGAATGTCAAATATCATATATTCTACGTAGATTACCTGATAAAATATATCAAAAACACATTAAACAAAAAAAGATTTCATTTAGACATTTTATCAAATACTTGGTATGCAACTGATATAAAATATACAAAAAAGACATTGAATAATAATGTTAGTCTACATAAAAAATATAGAAATGTATAAAAAAACATAAAAATATATGAAATGTATAAGAAACATAACATTCTACATAGATTATGTGTGATTTTTTACAAGTAGTCTAGTATTATATTCTATTTAGATTATCATGTAATTTACGTAGATTATCATGTAAAACATCCAATAACTATTACAATCATTATAAATCTAATATCTTACAAATAATTTCATTATAAAACATGAAAAATGAATCTGTCATATTCTATGTAAAGTATTGATCAGTGATATAATCACTGTTATTTTCATGTGTTCTTGTTATGTTTTAGTGTGTAAATATGAGATAATTGGTACTGCTAATGTAGGTTTTTGTGTTTTCAGTTGCTTGGCAAGAAAGTAAAGGAAATAGTAGCTTGAAAGGGGAATTTCGTGCAGAGCGTCCTAGCCAGCGTCTCAGACGCCCAGGAAGATGCCCAAAATTATCTGAAACAGAATCTGAGCGTCCCAGCCAGCGTCCTAGACGCTGGGGGCGACGCTGGTGCGGAAATGTGGCGAAACCTGCAGTTTTTGAGGGAGGCAGTTACCATTTTCAGGGGGGTTCGCATTTGGGCAGTTTCACACACACAAAGGTGCGATTTTGGGAGAAAAATCAGAGGAGGAAAGCAATCGGAATCAAACGAAGATCAAGCATTGGCATCCGATCGATTGTATTTACACATTATCGGTAGTTTAATGTTTTCATCTGTGTTTGACATTGTTAGTAAGTTAACCCAAGCTATGCTTGGCTAAATATTTTGTGGTGTTTGTTCTTTAGTTTGCACACTATGGTTTGAATGAATGTTTAATTAATTTCAGTTTCCAATTGCGCTTAAAGGGGTTGTGGATCTTATTTGTGAATGAATGGTTGTAATCAACGGGTATTGTATGTAACGGGGTATAGTAATATCATTAGTTGTGCCGGCTCATTAATATGGGGAAGGCAATTAATAGACGGTGCATACTTCGTCTTAAGAATATTTGTCGTGAAAACCAATTCATTCATAGGGAAACTGTAAAAGGGATTATATTTGTATGAATAAATGTGAGTGAACAGTAAGTGTATCTGAAATGGTTGATATCCATGTCATTGGTTGTGCCCACTCTCTATAGGGGAGGAAGACAGTCAATAGAGTGGTATACGTTGTTGTGGAACATAAGCTGTAAATTCATGTCACTTCATGTGAATGGAATCCCTAACATTCTGAATTGCCATAGTGTGTATAACGAGAGAGCAAACACCCTCTTTCTCTTCCAGTGAACTTCTTTAATTCAATTCTCGTGTGTGACATTGCAACAATAGTAGTTTTACAGTAGGAAATTAGTTCGAAACAAATGATTTCAATTCTAATCCAAACAGTCTCTGAACTAGTTTAGCGACCTATCATTCCCTGTGGATTCGATCCCACTTACCCTATCTATATAGTGTTTTTGGGTTATATTTTTGATACTCATACGACTGGGTCTATCAAAATGGCGCCGTTGCCGGGGAATGGCAGCGCTTGTTAAAGTAGTTTGGATTAACTGTTTCTGTAAATATCCTTGTTTATAGTAGTTAGTTAATTTTGTTTTAGTTTAGTTTACTTTTTTGTATTTTTAGTATTGTTCATTTTCTTTAACATTCTGAACAGCAAAGTTCAGAATCTTCACGTGTGTGTGTGTATCTCAGGTATATGCATACTCGTTACTCAGGGCGAACTTCTCCATTGCAATACGAAACAGAAATTGAAAGGACTGCTCGCTCATTGAGGAAGCTACACAGAGGTTATTGGCCTAGTGGTGAGACCAGTGGTAATCCGAGCACACTGGAGACATCTGATTCAGAAGAGCAATCCATACATTCAGAGGAACCTGAAAGTGACACCGAACCCATCGTAAACATGGGAGATGATAGGAGGACTGTGGAGTCTCATTACAGACCGGGTGATGTTCCTGATATGTCACCGATACTGTATCCTGAAATTGAGAATGAACCGGAAATAAAGACTCACTTATTCAGCATCATTCCTCATTTTCATGGAACAAAGAGCGAGGAACCATACGATCACCTAGCAGAATTTTCAGCAATATGCAAAGCTAACAGAGTGCAAAGACTACCCGTAGATACTCTCAAACTACGATTGTTCCCATTCTCTCTTAAAGACAAAGCAAAGCACTGGTTCACGTCTCTACCAGCTAACAGTATTCGTAACTGGGAGGAGATGAAGAGGGCTTTCCTCAACGAGTTTTATTCGATTAGTAAGACCACTGAAAAGAGGAATAGCATCACCAGTTTCAAGCAAAAGCCGGGGGAACAATTTCATGAGGCTTTCGAGCGACTGAATGAGATGTTACGGGCATGTCCACATCATGAGGTACCCAAGTGGATGTTGGTGAAGAACTTTTTCGATGGTATCAGCCAAGAGAGCAGAAATATGATCACAGCAGCTTCGGGGGGTACATTCTTGGCCAAAGAGCATGATGAGGCATGGGATTTGTTGGCACAGTTAGCTAAGGGGTCAAAGGTGCAAGCCGGGTCTGAAACGCCAATTGGAGTTCAAGTATTGGGAATTGACAATGCTTGGAAAAGGGACGTCACAACGAATATGGAAGCTCTTAGCAAGAAGTTGGATGTTTTGATGAAAAAGGAGCAGATGGAACAGCGATTACCGGTGATGTGTGTCACTTGTGGGGAGTACACTCACACTTCAGAATTTTGCTATCATGTGCAAGGCGAGCAAGCAAGTGAGATCTCGGGTTTTCGACCAAGGCAAGATAGGTTTGACCCTCATTCAGAAACTTATAATCCTGGATGGAGGCGTCATCCTAACTTTCGTTGGAGAGATGATCAAAGAGCAGAGGAGTATCCAAAACCCAGATTTGATCAAGGGAACCGGTACCCACAGGGTAGGAATTTTTATGGTGGTACATCATCGGGTACTAAGGAAGAAAAGGAACCAGTTGTTCATGAAGCTCCTAAGGATTCAAAGATGGATCAGCTTATGGATTACCTAAAGCAACAATCTTATGTGCAGACGAAGTCAATGGCCAGTCTAGAGAAGCAAATGGGGCAGATCGCAGATCAGCTTACGAAAAGAGATGAAGGTAGATTACCGAGCAATACCCAAGTCAATCCGTCTCATTCAAAAGGCAAAGAAAAACAATCAGTACATGAGGTGGAAGAGTTGAACGAAGTGAGTGAGTTGCAGAAAGTTACTACCTTGCGAAGTGGGAAGAAGGTTGATAACAAAGTTGTGATGCCGGAAGTGGAAGATGAAGATAGTGATGTTGAGGAGACTATAGATGATGGGAAGGAAGTTCCACATTCAGAATCTGAGAAGGAGGTAAAGTTGAAGAAGCAAGTTCAGTTTGAGGAGGTTGTGGTGCAAAAAGAAGAGCAGCCAAAGCCTGAACCGACACCTCCATACCCATCAGCTCTAGAGGACCCGAATAGACCAATGTATGGGAAGAAAGGGCCACAGATAGAGGATCTATGGGACACATTCAATCAGGTAAGGATCAACATTCCATTGGTGAAAGCATTGCAGCAAATTCCGGCATATGCAAAGTTCTTGAAAGATTTGTGCACTCAGAAGCGCAAGTATCCTACGGTATTGCCGAAGCAAATTCACCTCACGGAGCAGGTAAGTGCAGTAGTTTCAAGTTCATTGCCACCCAAGCTTAAGGATCCAGGTTCACCTCTTATCTCTGTTACTATAGGTGATATCAGAATTAAAAAAGCATTGCTAGATTTGGGAGCAAGTGTTAACATACTCCCTGGAAACTTATTCGATCAGCACGATTTAGGAAGCTTAACACCCACAGATGTGGTGTTACAATTAGCTGATCGATCCACTAAGATTCCAAGGGGCATGTTAACCGATGTGATTGTAAAAGTTGAGGATTTCTATTACCCGGTGGACTTTCTTGTGTTAGATTCAGATCAAAGAAGTCGGGATAACCAGCCCGCAATTATTTTGGGTAGGCCATTTTTGGCCACTGTTAATGCCCAAATTAATTGTAGGACAGGTGCCTTGGACTTAGCCTTCGGGAATAGAAAGTTGAAGTTAAATGTTTTCAATGATGTTTCTAATGTTTCTGATGATTCAGAGTGCTATTTTATAGATTATCTTGATGAGTTAGCAGGATCACAGACATCACTCATGACTAGCAGGGATGAGTTGGGATATGCATTGTCATGCCAAGAGAATGAAAAGGTTGATTGGGGTTGGTTGATGAGCTTAGAAGAGATGTTTGGAGGAACAAAGCCGAGTAAGCAACCTCCATGGTCAATCAAGTTTGAGAAGCTACCAGAAAATCTCCCGGAGTCAAACAAACCGTCTTTGGAGCAGGCTCCTACACTGGAACTCAAGGCCTTACCCACACATCTCAAATATGTATTTCTGGGGCCACAAGAGAGTTTGCCAGTGATTATAGCTTCGGATTTGACAAAAGAGGAAGAGGAGGCACTGATTGAAGTTTTGGGAAAGCATAAGGCAGCTATGGGTTGGACAATCTCTGATCTAAAAGGGATAAGTCCTACCATTTGTATGCACAGAATTATCACGGAGGCTGATAGTAAACCATCAAGGGATGCACAACGGAGACTCAACCCAAACTTGAGAGAAGTGGTAAAAAAGGAGGTGTTGAAGTGGTTAGATGCGGGTATCATTTACCCCATTTCTGATAGCCAGTGGGTCAGCCCTACACAGACCGTGCCCAAGAAGTCGGGGGTAACAGTGATAAACACCGAAGATGGGCAGATTGCAACCAGACCAGTAACAGGTTGGAGGGTCTGCATAGACTATAGGAAGTTGAATGCGGCCACATCAAAGGATCACTTCCCGTTGCCTTTCATAGATCAGATAGTTGAGAAGCTGGCAGGCCAGAAGTACTACTGTTTTCTAGATGGATATTCAGGGTACAATCAGATTCCTATCCACCCTGATGACCAGGAAAAGACCACGTTCACGTGCCCTTACGGGACATTCGCCTATAGACGGATGCCATTTGGGTTGTGTAACGCTCCTGCCACGTTTCAACGTTGCATGATGGCGATATTCTCAGATATGGTAGGAGGCTCGCTAGAGATTTTTATGGATGATTTCTCTATCTTTGATAAGACATTTGAGGGTTGTTTGTACCATTTGGAGCAAGTCTTGAAAAGATGCACCGAAACGAATTTGGTGTTGAGCTGGGAGAAGAGCCACTTCATGGTGAAGGAGGGTATTGTCTTAGGCCACGTAGTTTCTGAGAAAGGTATGGAAGTGGACAAGGCAAAAATTCAGCTTATTTCATCTTTGCCACCACCAACTAGCGTTAAGGGAGTGAGATCGTTCTTGGGGCACGCGTGATTCTATAGAAGATTTATCAAGGATTTCAGCACCATTTCAAAGCCGTTGTGTAATCTTTTAGCTAAGGATGCTGAGTTTGTGTTTGACGAAGCATGTCTAAAAACATTTGAGCTATTAAAGGCTAAGCTTACGGATGCTCCCATTTTGCAGTCACCTGATTGGACGAAGCCATTCGAAATCATGTGTGATGCAAGTGACTTCGCGGTGGGAGCAGTGTTGGGACAGAGGGTTGATAAGAAGCCGGTTGTGATTTATTATGCCAGCAAAACGTTTTCTGAGGCTCAGCAGAATTACACTACCACAGAAAAGGAATTATTATCGGTTGTGTATGCCTTAGACAAGTTTCGTGCTTATGTATGGCGTGCCAAAGTGATAATCTACTCGGACCATAGTGCATTGAAGTACCTCTTGAGCAAAAAGGATGCCAAGCCAAGACTGATCAGGTGGATTTTATTATTGCAAGAGTTTGATCTGGAGATACGAGATAAAAAGGGGTCGGAGAATGTGGTGGCTGATCATTTGTCAAGGTTGCCCACGTTGGTTCCCAATTCCATTGAGGTGATCAAGGAATCTTTTCCTGACGAACAGCTGTTATTTGTGTCCAAATTACCGTGGTTTGCTAATTTGGTTAATTATTTTGTGACAGGTAAGACACCGAGCCATTGGACGTCACAGCAGCGGAAAAGTTTCTACGCTCAAGCCAAGTATTACATCTGGGACGATCCTGACCTTTTCAAGATTGGTGCTGATCAGTTGATTAGAAGATGTGTTCCGGAGACGGACCAACTTGATATCCTTACTCATTGTCACATTTTAGCATGTGGGGGGCATTTTAGTGCCGAGAAAACAGCCCATAAAGTGTTAGACTGTGGTTTCTTTTGGCCTTCATTGTTTAAAGATGCATATGAGTATGTTAAGTCCTGTCTGAGATGCCAACAGGTTGGGGGGATATATAAGAGAGATCAAATGCCCATGGTTCCCATATTAGAAGTAGAAATTTTTGATGTTTGGGGAATAGATTTTATGGGTCCCTTTCCTGTCTCTTTTGGTTTTGAATATATTTTGGTAGCCGTAGATTATGTCTCTAAGTGGGTTGAGGCTGAGGCAACGCGATATAATGACAACAAGGTGGTGTGCAAATTTGTGAAAAAGAACATTTTCTCACGCCATGGGATTCCCCGAGCTATTATTAGCGATGGGGGAACTCATTTTAAAAATTTTCAGTTTCACACCTTGTTAAAGCATTATGGGGTAACTCATCGCGTTGCCACTCCTTATCACCCACAGACGAGCGGCCAAGTTGAGGTGTCCAATAGGGAAGTCAAAAGAATTATAGAAAAGACTGTTAAGCCTAATCGCAAAGATTGGTCGTTGAGATTAGATGACGCATTATGGGCTTATAGGACTGCATACAAGACCCCTATTGGAATGTCACCTTATAGGCTAGTCTATGAGAAACTTTGTCATCTACCTGTAGAGTTAGAGCATAGAGCTACGTGGGCAATTAGAAATGCTAACTTTGATATTTCTGATGCAGGAAGGATGAGGAAGTTTCAATTGGCAGAATTGGAAGAGATCAGATTGGAGGCATACGAAAGTGCGAGGATTTACAAGGAAAAGACGAAGCATTTCCATGATAAATGCTTGAGAAGGAAGACTTTTGCAGTCGGCAATAAGGTTTGGCTCTATAACTCACGCATTAAATTGTTTCCAGGAAAGCTGAGGAGTAAATGGACGGGACCTTATGAGGTAATTCACGTATATGACAATGGAGTTGTGGAAGTCAAGGATCTTAAGCATGGACATTCGTTTACAGTGAATGGCCATAGGCTTAAGATGTACGTTGAAGGTCCGGTAAGCACTGACGGTAATCAAGCAACCCTGATAGAGGTAGTGGCTCTCAAAGAGCCAATCGACTCATCTCTGTAAGTAAAATGACTATGAATTTTGTGGGTATATTCACTGCAAACCCTCACGAGACTAAACTCGTCCATCTAAGTAATTAGGTGGTTTAAAGGCCTGCTATACGTGCTAAGTATAGTCGTGTTCCCTACGAAAATGGTTGTTTTTGTTTTTGTTTAAAGTTGTGTTGGTTAATTTAATGTGTGTTTTAATTCGGAAATGAGCGGGAGTGGCCGTTATTGAGCAAATGGGAGTTGGAAAGTTTTTAGAAAGAGTGTTGAGTGAATTTGACGCACCAGTGTCCAAGTGGGCGTCGGGGACGCTGAATTTAATTATCAAACAGAGTGTGAGCGTTTCCAAGACGCCCTGAAAGAGGTTCAGACGCTTGAGTAGCGTTTGGGACGCCAGGTGGGACGCTGGGGACGCGGGACAAGTGAGCGTAAGTGGGCGGCGTCTAAGTGAGCGTCTTAGACGCTGGAATAAATTGTAAACCCGAGGGATAGCGTCTTTAGGACGCCGAAAATAGCCGCACGGACGCCAGGGCTGCGTCTTAGACGCTGGGTAGGACGCCTAGGCGATTTTCGTCATTTAAACCCCCACCCACCTCATTTATTTCGCACCTACCGTCCTCCCTCTCTCTCTCTAAAACGCTCTCATCTCTCTCTCTTGCGAAGCCGACGGTTTCCACCATTGTCGATCGCATCTCTCACGCATTCCCTTCTCTCCATCGATCAGGTAACGATTTCAAGTTCATCTCTAGCATTTATGCTTCTCTTGTGGTTTTCATGAACCGATTAGGGCTTTTTGTGGGTTTGCGTGTGACTTTTGGAATTCTATGTTGCTCATGTATGTATGTGGTTGTATTTCTCGTATCTTGCATGTACATCACGCACATTTGCGGTTTTATGAAGTTAGGGGTCCGATTTTAGAAGCTAGGGTTGTGTGAACTTGTTTGCTATGGGTTGTATGTGATTAAGTGGCATGATGCGTGTATATGTTCTTTGTGGTCATTGTGAGTGTGTGATAGCGTTGATGGTGTATGCTCCAGCCTATGAGTGTGTTGGGTACTCTCACCCATAGAATTTCAGTAACAGCGGTAGTAACCTCCCCCTTTGCAACTAAGTTGGGGAGGGGTGAGTTGTTGCACAGGTTGTTGCTACACTAACCATGTGGGTACATGTTTTTAAGGTCAAACCCACAGTGGTCATGGTGTTTAGTAAGCACAGGATTTCATTGACCTAGGGTTAGAGTGCATTGTCCATCATCACTTCCAGTAGGCATTCATCTTATGCATTCGATCCATCACGTGGGGCATAGCATCTGATATGATTTGTATCACTGTCTATAGCCATGACTAGGGCTTCAGCGAGGAAGCAGAAACAAACTGCAACATCTAGCACACGAAAGCGTTCCCGCCAAACCGTGTCCCCAACGCCTTCTCCAGTACGAGAAGTAGAACAACCAGTGGAGGTGCTGGAGATTGATTCGAATTTTAAGTTCCTTTTGGAAAAAGGTGTGCATAGGGACGAATTTAAAGACTACGGAGTTTTCGACGCTTTTGGGCGCTTAGGTTGGTCAGCGGCTCTAGACTGGACCAAGGATGTGATATACCAAGATGCATTGGAGGAGTTCTGCACTACGGTCACAAGGAAGAGAGGTGACCTGTTAGCACCTCTAACTCTTCAGGCAACAGTAGCTGGTCATGAAGTTGAGATTTCTGCGGAGACGTTAAAGCAACTCTTGGGTTTTGATGCACCTACTGCAGCTGATGGAAGCATATTGGAACACGAGATATGGGATGAGGACAGTCTAAAGGAAATTCCTCTCGTGTCCTCGGGAATTTGGCAGACATATTTGACGACCGTGTTTGAACTCACTCCCACTCAGGCTAGAACATATAATGTCCACGCACGTAAAGATCTTAGGCCCTTAGCTAAGGTGTTATGGAAGCTTGTGTTGTATAATGTGCTGCCCCGAAATGTCGACACTACAAGCGTGAAAGTGAAAGAAATCGTGGTTGTGAATGCTTTGTTGACTGGATCACCGTGTATTTCGTTGAGTCATTTGGTACTGGCAAACATCTGGAACTCTATACTCTCCTCTAGCCGCACTGAACTTGTACACGTCCGAATGATATCGGAACTTCTGGAACGTATGCGCACACTTCCCTCCACTCCACGTTTTGCTTTGATTCCCGATCGGGAAAAATACTTCACCAAACAACTCTTTAGTCGTACTCAATTCATTCGAGCAGGTGATGTGTCTATTATCCGGGATTTGATGAGTGGCTTTGAGACTACCCTAGACCGCCCTCGTTCTCCAGCTGTTTCTCCCGACCAGGTACTCGGTGAATCCTCAACCAATACCACCACTGCTGCAGCCTTGGAAGGCATGCAGAAGAGCATTCGGGACCTCACTGCTGTAGTAGGAAGGATGCATGAGCAGTTGCAACACCAGGTAATGATCACTCTGGAACTCGTGGAGAAGAAAGTGGATCGTCTATACGAAATGGCTGAAGCAATAAATGATGCTGCCAAATATGAAGCTGAGTTGCGGGAGCAACAGGTGTTAGCAAGGAGGGAACCCGCACGGAAAGACAAAGCTCCAATTCGTGAGGAGGATAAGGATTTGGTGTAGTTATGTGTGGTTTATCAAGTACTTGGAGTTGGTTTCATAGGTTGTTGTCATGAAAACATTTTGTTTCTTTTGGGGTCGATGTTTACTTCCGCCGTGTGTGGCGATGAACAATATTCTGTGTACTTAACTCTGACATTGTCTCTTTCTTTTGCTATTGCCTATAATATGTTGGGTGCCGGTTGCTATCTCTATATCTAATTGTGTGATTTTGTACCTATATGTGTTGCTTATCTGTGTTCTTTGTGATGAGGACATCACTTCCCTCTAAGTTGGGGAGGGGGTGTCCAATTTTTTGATTTTGGTGACTTTTTAGCATATGTGAGATGAATGTGTAACAGGAAACCGTGTTGTGAGCAGCAGGCTATATGTGGATACATTAGTATGTTGATTCTAACAGTCCATTACCATGGTTGCGTGTATTGTTGTGCATTTCAGGATTCAATATGTCGGGAGCATCATCATCTCAGAGGCAAAAGAGCATTGCAAAGCGAAAGAAAACAGCTTCAACCACGCCAGATGTGCGTCCTCCTGCTGTATGGGATTCAACTAAGCTTCTGTCCGAGCATGATGAAAGAATTAGGGCAGAATTGTTTATGGAGAAATGGGGGGAGGACACGAAGTTCGTCTATGAGAAAAAGCTAGATAGGGATGAATTCGGCAATTATGGTGTGGTCGAGTTGTTTCAAACCTTGGGTTGGGAGAGAGTGTTGGACTTAGGCGGAGAGGAGTTGTACCCCTTTGTGGTAGCTGAATGGATGTCAAACCTACGACTCGGGAGAGGGGTCGATGACTGTAATTACACCCTAATTGGCATAGTGGGCAATACAGAGATTAGGATGTCAGCCGCAGAGTTGAGGGAAGTTTTTGCAGTAGACACTGGATGCATGAGAGACGGTGAGAGACAGCCTTATGTGTACAGAACCGAGGGATATTTAGCCGGTACAGGGATGATGTACTCCGAGGTCTGGTTGAGGAAGGTTATGGCAGCTTTTGATCTACCCAGGGATCGGGTATCCAAGTATAGGGACTTCAAACGAGGTGATTTGCAGCCGATGGCTAAGGTACTTCACAAAATCGTGATCACGAATATCTTACCAAGGTCAAGAGATCTGAGCAAGGTGAGATTGAAGGATGTTAGTATTATGCATGCCCTGCTGACCGGAGAGGAGCCTCTATCCTTTGCTTGGGTTGTAATGGACGACTTGTGGAATATGTACAACACCCGGGAGAGACGGGTTATACCTCATATGTGGCTGTTGTCCAGATACCTGAAGGTAAAAGGTGCTATGGCTGAAAATACCCTTGCTAAGTTCATCAAGGAAAGTAGTTTATGGATCAAGGTCAGCTCTATGAAAGATATTGTACTAAGGGAAGCCGAGGACGGGTACGTGATCTACGACACTGAGACGAAGAAAAGTGTAGTGACACCATATCCTGAGGAAGAGAGAACGGAAAGACAGCAAAGCAGAGCGGTTCGGAGAGGGGAGGCAGGAGATTTAAGCAACATTGTACAGATGTTATCGAGTTTGAGCACGGAAGTCACTGCCATGAGAGTTGAGCAACGAGAGAGGTCAGAGAGACAAGATAGGGTAATGGAGGAGCAGCAAAGGCAAATTAATTGGTTGTAGTCTGAAGTAGGAGCGCAGAGGAGGCAGTTAGATGATATCTACCTAGGTGTAAGGGCCGGTGCATTCCTGAATGCATATATGTATAGCCAACAGTGGCAGTACGAGGACGAGTTGAGGCACTACAGTGATTATAGGGCCAACCTGCCCTACACACCACTGGATAGGTACCAGGCACCAAGGTATGAGACTATTGACAGAGGCACGGGTAACCCGGTGCCACATCCTGCTTTGGCACCATTCCATCAGCCTCCATCTGCACCCCAAACACGAGATCAACATGGTTTTGCGGCTTTCTTCAGTGGCATCTTTGGGCCACCATCCTAGATAAGAGGCAACTCCAATATCGGGTACTTTCGTTTCATTTCTGTCATTTAATTTATTGCATTTTTCAGTTCAGTAGTTTTCTTAGGTGTTTAGTTTATGTTTGCAACTGTTGTTATGGTGGTAGTATCATGATCACTCCTTTACTGCTTATACATGATTGGTTTGTGCAAAGTGTGAAGATGAGAGTTTAAGAGGGGTGAGCACCCTAGTTTGATAGTTTTAAAAGAAAGTAGCTTTTGGGTTGATGAAAAGGAAGTATGATTGAGTATAAGTGTTTAGCATGGGAGAAAGTGGTTGATTCCTTCGTTAATAAATCTTTGGCATTGATGGCAATAAGGGGGAGAGTAAGGTATACATTGCACGGAAAATCTAAAAATATAAAAAGAAAAGAAAAGGAGAGTTGAATAAGCTAGCACGTGGCCTAGTAAGTTCGGGAAATTAAGTCCGTGGGGTACCGTCATGCCTAATCACCTAAGACCGTCTGGTTTGGGATCCATTGACCCAAATCCCGTTACATGAACTTGCTAGAAAGCCATGGTTGTAAGTGTTAGCATTGAATCAAAAGAAAAAGAGCAGAAAAGTGCTCTAAAATGAATGTGCAATTGGGTGTTAAGTGAATAACTCGTAACCTTGAGCTAAAAATCAATGCCTACGGATTTATTAGGAAGGAAAACCCATAGCTTGAACATGTTAGCATTTGATTTGATCATTCACTGTTTTATCATGCCACAAGTTCACGCTTTTAAAGTTGGAAAACTCGATTGTTTCATCCTTTTTATCTCTGTTTTGATGCCTTGTTCGGGACGATCAAGGTGTAAGTTGGGGAGGTTTGATCAGTGATATAAATCACTTCTGTTTTTATGTGTTTTCGATGTGTTTTAGTGTGTAAATATGAGATAATTGGTACTGCTAATGTAGGTTTTTGTGTTTTCAGTTGCTTGGCAAGAAAGTAAAGGAAATGGCAGCTTGAAAGGGGAATTTCGTGCAGGGCGTCCTAGCCAGCGTCCCAGACGCCCAGGGAAACGCCCAAAATTATCTGAAACAGAATCTGAGCGTCCCAGCCAGCGTCCTAGACGCTGGGGGCGACGCTGGTGCGGAAATGTGGCGGAACCTGCAGTTTTTGAGGGAGGCAGTTACCATTTTGAAGGGGGTTCGCAATTAGGCAGTTTCGCACACACAAAGGTGCGATTTTGGGAGAAAAATCAGAGGAGGAAAGCAATCGGAATCAAACGAAGATCAAGCATTGGCATCCGATCGATTGTATTTACACATTATCGGTAGTTTTAATGTTTTCATCCGTGTTTGACATTGTTAGTAAGTTAACCCAAGCCATGCTTGGCTAAATACTTAGTGGTGTTTGTTCTTTAGTTTGCACACTATGGTTTGAATGAATGTTTAATTAATTTCAGTTTCCGAGTGCGTTTAAAGGGGTTGTGGATCTTATTTGTGAATGAATGGTTGTAATCAATGGGTACTGTATGTAACGAGGTATAGCGATATCATTAGTTGTGCCGGCTCATTAATATGGGAAGACAATTAATAGACGGCGCATGCTTCGTCTTAAGAGTATTTGTTGTGAAAACCAATTCATTTATATGGAAACTGTAAAAAGGATTATATTTGCATGAATGAATGTGAATGAACAGTAAGTGTATCTGAAATGGTTGATATCCATGTCATTGGTTGTGCCCACTCTCTATAGGGGAGGAAGACAGTCAATAGAGTGGTATACGTTGTTTTGGAGCATAAGTTGCAAATTCGTATCAATTCATGTAAATGGAATCCATAACATTCTGAATCACCATAGTGTGTATAACAAGAGAGCAAACACCCTCTTTCCTCTAGTGACACTTCGTAATTTCAATTCTTGTGTGTGACATCACCATAATAGTATTTTACAGTAGGAAATTAGTTCAAAGCAAATGATTTCAAACTCAATCCAAACAGTGTCTGAACTAGTTTAGCAACCTAACATTCCCTGTGGATTCGATCCCACTTACCCTATCTATATAGTGTTCTTGGGTTATATTTTTGATACTCATACGACTGGGTCTATCAAAAAACACCACAAGGGACCTGTTATATCAATTACAACAATTCCTCATATCATTAACCGTTTAAATCCATAAAATCAAGTTTCGTAAGTTTGGCGATATTTTCCCCCATTTCGGGTACATGTCTAAATTCGAACTATAACTAAAGTTTGAACTCATTTCATGTTCATACATTGTCCTTTGAATAACTCTTGCCATTCTATGTGTTGTTTATAAGTTTCATTCAAAACATACAAGTTTAGAGAGTATATTTCTCAATTTTAGGCATTAAACTCGAATTTAATGGATTAGATTCGAACCTACCATCAAATCTGATGATCAGATTCAAACCTTGCATCAGATTCGAACTACCCTTCAAATCTAGGGGTAGATTCGAACCCCATACCTTCGAATCTAAGGGTACACCCTCGAATCTAGTACCAAACTCGAGTTTGTTCTTGCATTTCGACTCTGTTCTTGGCATATTCGAGTCTGTTCATCATTTCAACTTAAATCCTTCATTTTTAAGGCTAAAACTCATTAATATATCATGTATAACACCTAGATTCGATTCTACTATGCATATACTATCACATTCCAGCAATGTTTCAAGCAAAACAAGCTTCAATTTGCATAAAATGATAGATTCGAAATTTCTAGTTCTTCAAAACCGAAACAACAAACTTAAAAGTGTCGATTCTTACCTCAATTCGTATGAAATCTGAAATCCGTTTGTAGATTGTTGTTGTACTCCTCGATATCTTTCCGATGACGTATAATTCTCAAAAATCTGACGGTCGGTTTGTGAGATAACTTAGAGAGATGTAGAGAGAACTTCTAGAGAGATAAAGTAGTGAGATAGTGTAAAATAGAAAAATGAAGCCTATTGCCCTTTATATACAACTTTCGTCATTTTTGCACATTTCATCACTCGAACTAACCGGTTCCATAAAATACTGATTTAATCTTAGAATTATCATAAACAACTTTTTAATTCCTTAATATTCCATAACAATGATTCTGAGTTCAATTTTCTTAAAAATAGCAACAAACTTCTAAATAACCCAAATACATAATAATTGCTTAATTTTAAGTTAAATATATATATTTTCCACTTAATTAACCAAAATACATTAAAATAAATCCGAGGATGTTACAGCATGGGCTCCACCACGCTCAACTTCGTCCTCGAAGTTACTCGGATTCAATCAGTTTCGGATACTTTCTTAACATTTCTGACTTAGTTTCCCATGTATGATTTGCTCCTTTATGATGCTTCCAACATACAAGCACCATTTCTATCTCTTTGTTTCTTATTCTTCAATACTACCTTATTCATAATATATTCCGATTTTTCAACATATACTAACCCTTCATGATTTCTAATTCAGTATAATCAGCCTAATCTTCGTTACCAGTTGTGAAGATTACATAAAACTTTCCACATAAAACACCAAGTGCTATTTCGATATTTCCTTAGATAATTCCAAAGGAGATAACAGATTCCTAGCTTTTCTGTTATTCTCAATAAACCAATACACTATAGTGCTAACTTGTTCCTTTTTGTTGATACTTAAATCCAAAATACATGATCTCATCATGTATTCAAATATGAAAATAGTTCATTCATTTTGACCATTTGTCGAGGTAGGTAAGTTGTACTCATAGCTATATGGGTGCATAATCCTACTTGTAAAGCAAACCAAAAGTTGAACATGAAACAACTCCTCTAATAAGACATATTCAACTATAAACTTATACCAGCATATCATCGATAATTACGATTACAGATTTTCCCCCCAACATTGATATACAAATCTTTATTCATAATGTCCATGAATTAGTTGGGGTGTTGGCTATCCCAAATGGCATAACAAAATACTCGTAACTATCCCTGAAATCCATTTCAGTATTTTCTCCTTACAAATCTTTCAACTAATGATATCCTGAACATAAATCAATCTTTGCATAATAACCAACCCCTTGCAACTGATCAATAATCATCAATTCCTGGCAGCGAATACTTACTTGTTATAGTCAATTTGTTCAAATCATGTTAATCTATACACATTCTCATTATGACATCCCCTGTTTTATAAACAATATCAGGCTCCCCATGGCATAGAACTCAATCTAACGAAGCCCTTATCTGATAACTCCTAAAGTTGTTTCATCATCTCTTACCTTTCAGTAGATGCATAGCGATACGAACAACAATCTATTGGAGGAGCTCTAGGAATCAAGTCAACACAAAATTTCACTTGTCATTCAAGTGACACACCAGAAAAGTCTTGGTATCAATAACATATACCAAACAAAACTCACAGCCCTAAGCAATCAGCTTTCGGGACCTAACAATCAACTTTAGACATTGATCCCCACTTCTCCAATACTCATATATACAATTCGCTCGCCTCCCTTCGACGTAGTTATCTTTATTATTCCTTCATTTCAAACTACATGTGTCTTGTCACATATATTAAATAAGTTCTTTCTAATTATCGTATCAAATCACTGATCTCTATTGAAATCAAGTCAGGATTGAGTTCTTCCTCCTCAATCACTAAAGTACAATCATGATACACATGATCTACGCTAACTAATGTGTTGTTAAGAAATTTCAACATTAATAACAACTGTCAACTTAGACCAAAAGACTAACATTGATTGCACAAATGCAGTAGTTACGACTTAATTAATCGGCACCAGAATTTAAACAAAACTTATGACCACCTCCGAATCTCCCTTAGATTCCGAATCGTAGTATTAAACCTTTCTTTGCGGTATAAGCAAATTTCATTACTGTCCAAAGTCTCTTTAACTTTCTTATTGATCAATTACCATATCAATAAGTATACTATCCTCAAGTAGCATTATATTTCCTTTTTAATTGATTACAACTCACGTACATATCTTACTTATACCTCACATTGTAGATTCTAAATCTCATACAGTATGAACACCATTATCATACCCTCGTACAGTTTCTCTCAAATTTCTATTTTTGGTTTCCTCATATAATGTTCGTATATATATATATATATATATATATATATATATATATATATATATATATATATATATATATATATATATATATATATATATATTGAAACAATTTCCTTGATTCCAATTACATAAAAATTCTCACGATATTTTAAACATCTTTTCCAATTCAAAGCTTCAAAATCCATTTTGGCTTTTCATCTAATGCCTACTCAGATACTAGAGTATTCTTTTTCCACAATCATCATCTTACCTATATCAGTAACAACTTTTCCTAATACTTAAATTCATGCTATCTTCGGAATCATAAAACTTTGATGAAGTTACATATAGAATCTTAAAGTACTCTTCTAAAATGACTCATTTTTCCACCTTTATAGCAAATATCAGTCCTTCTTGACATTTGTCATTCTTATTTATAACGTCGACATCTTCTATATTTATCACGTTACATTCACTAAATACTATCGGAGTAAGATCCAAATTTGAAAACTACATCTTTAATTTTCTAAGGTGCATCTACGATATAGGTAATCTAACTTGGCTAAAGTGTTACTAGTAACTTCTATGTCAAATCTAGCAAGTAACTTAAACAGCATCATGACTGGTCGTTTGCTCAAAACAGTAGACACAAAAGGCCTGTTGATATCAGAATTAAACATCATTTTTTTTTGCAAGCATAAATTTAACTTATAAACGTACCCGCATTCACCTCCGAGTTTTCCCTAGCTTCCTCCGCAGTAATCTGAAACGCACTAGTCTGTCCCCTTTTTGGCTGGTTCCGGCGGTTGACTAAACCACCACTTGATCCTCCAAATGATCGAGTCGACGATGGAGCAGCAGCAGCTGGATCGTTCCTTCTGCAATTCCTACTGTAGTGTCCCCATACACCACACTTATGGCAGGCATCCGATCTTCGTGGGCATTCACTTTGGTAGTGGCCCAATTCTCCACAGCAGAAACATGCACGAGCATGACCAGGAGAACTAGACTGCCGACGATAAGACTGTTGTGGCGAGTACTGTGATGATCGTGCAGAACCAGAGTAGCCTCCTTCACGTTGACGTTTCGGCGGTGAAGGTTGAGTTGGGTTAGTTGAAGCAGCATCAGCAGACCCCATCACATATCCTGACATAATCAGGATCTGTTCTACATTTCTGGCAGCTTCCAGCAGACTAGCAAACGTGGGGTAACGTACGTTGCTCATCACCCTTCGGATTTCCAAATCAAGACCAACCTCAAATCGAGTAACTTTTCTTTCTTCTGTATCAACCTGATGAGACGCAAATAAACTTAGCCTTGTGAACTCTACCGCATATTGGGACACAGACTTAGTCCCCTGAATTAGTGTCATGAACTTAGCTTCTAGTCTTCGGCGTTCATCGGCCGGGCAGTATTGCTGAGTGAAGATTTCAGTAAACTCAGCCCATGTCATTCTAAAAACCTTCTCCATTGTTAAGGCATTCACCATTGAATTCCACCACATTACTGCGTCTTTGGTGAACATAGCAGTAGCGAACCGGACCATGTCCTTCTCAGCACAATCACTGATTCGGAATGTCCGTTCCGTGGTTGTTATCCATTCCAGAGCAGCAACAGCATCACCGAGTCCATTAAACTCGACTGCTCCATTTCCCTTAAAATCCTTAAACCGACAGCCCCTAGGCTTATTAGATGACCCAGTATTGTCATCTTGTTCGTCATTGCTTTTCTCTCTTTCCTTATTCTTCCTCTTATCTTCTCTTCGTTTAGCTTCGGCCTCATCTCGAACCCGAAACTGATCTTGAATCATTCGATTCTGCTCAGCCATCATAGCTAGCATCATCTCTCTGGCTTCTTCAGGTGTCATTCCTCCTCCAGACATGTTCTGTAATATAAACATATAATTTGTTTAGAAACATGTCATAAACTTAAAGACACCATTCATTTGTCCCGTATGATAGTCAATCTCTTATAATTACTAGATCGTAACCTATCTTAGTTCAGATCATTACTTAAACCACTACATATCATTACCTAATGTTTGAGATCAAGACCTCACGGACACTTGAATCTCAAACAACTGCTCTGATACCATCTCGTGTGACACCCTTGCCACAACAACCACCAATTACAATTCACCCAGGATTAATCATCAATCATAATAATACATAATGATCTGATACCCTAAATTAAGTGCGGAAGCATTTAAAATATATAAGTCAAGTAGTGCAGCAGTGTTAAACACCCTACGATGCTATGAGGTACCAAGTCTAAGTCTACATACCCATTACAATTATTACAATCATCCAGAATATTACAACATTGTCTCATAACATAAATTACCGATAAAATAGTGCCGAGTCTCCCAAATCTTCCAAAATGACCTAACTAGAAGGTCCAGCAGTAGATTTTCCTTTGCCTGTAAAAAAAAATACAACAACTAAAACGTAAGCGAATGCTTAGTGAATACATAGATTGCGCATTTTATAAATTTTTATGAAGCCCAAGGATAACACAGATGACCAACATCGGATATCCTCTTCGTACACAAAGTACGGACCAGAGCCGCAGCCCCTTCGAGCTCAAAGCTCGGCATTTAAACATACCATCTGAGACAAACGTACGATCGGGGATGACATACTGCCTACCGGGCCTAGGAGGGATCAGCTCCAGGTCATATAGCACAGTAACATCAGAGTAATCGATGCGACCCACCGGTCCATCACTAGATGCACAACAACCGAAAGGACATGCAACAAGTAAGAATGTGCATCTAAATCTACGCAAATTAGTAGAATTCCAAACAAATAATTGAAGCAACCGGTCTCAGCAGGCAAAGCTTACATAAAACAAATATAAACATGCGAAATCTACTGTACTCACAGTGGGTGCGTAATTTATCTTTTAACCGATATTATTTCTCTTCGGGCTTTCAACCGGATCTACCAAGTACCCCACTGTGGGTTAAACAACACCACAAGGGACATGTTATATCAATTACAACAATTCCTCATATCATTAACCGTTTAAATCCATAAAATCAAGTTTCGTAAGTTTGGCGATATTTTCCCCCATTTCGGGTACATGTCTAAATTCGAACTATAACTAAAGTTTGAACCCATTTCATGTTCATACATTGTCCTTTGAATAACTCTTGCCATTCTATGTGTTGTTTATAAGTTTCATTCAAAATATACAAGTTTAGAGAGTATATTTCTCAATTTTAGGCATTAAACTCGAATTTAATGGATTAGATTCGAACCTACCATCAAATCTGATGATCAGATTCGAACCTTGCATCAGATTCGAACTACCCTTCGAATCTAGGGGTAGATTCGAACCCCATACCTTCGAATCTAAGGGTACACCCTCGAATCTAGTACCAAACTCGAGTTTGTTCTTGCATTTCGACTCTGTTCTTGGCATATTCGAGTCTGTTCATCATTTCAACTTAAATCCTTCATTTTTAAGGCTAAAACTCATTAATATATCATGTATAACACCTAGATTCGATTCTACTATGCATATACTATCACATTCCAGCAATGTTTCAAGCAAAACAAGCTTCAATTTGCATAAAATGATAGATTCGAAATTTCTAGTTCTTCAAAACCGAAACAACAAACTTAAAAGTGTCGATTCTTACCTCAATTCGTATGAAATCTGAAATCCGTTTGTAGATTGTTGTTGTACTCCTCGATATCTTTCCGATGACGTATAATTCTCAAAAATCTGACGGTCGGTTTGTGAGATAACTTAGAGAGATGTAGAGAGAACTTCTAGAGAGATAAAGTAGTGAGATAGTGTAAAATAGAAAAATGAAGCCTATTGCCCTTTATATACAACTTTCGTCATTTTTGCACATTTCATCACTCGAACTAACCGGTTCCATAAAATACTGATTTAATCTTAGAATTATCATAAATAACTTTTTAATTCCTTAATATTCCATAACAATGATTCTGAGTTCAATTTTCTTAAAAATAGCAACAAACTTCTAAATAACCCAAATACATAATAATTGCTTAATTTTAACTTAAATATATATATTTTCCACTTAATAAACCAAAATACATTAAAATAAATCCGAGGATGTTACATTATAACATTAAATTTAGTTTATAGTAATTAATAAAAGAATTATTTACGTTTATGGTATTTTTAAAATATCACAAGAGAAAATTAATATTTAATATATTATAATTTAACACTATAAATCACATTTTATATCAGTTTTTATAAAATTTATTTATTATAACTATTATTGTGAGTGTGTGCCTAATTTATATAGAAATTTTATACTTTTTTCTAACATGAAAATAATAATATATACTCAAAATACAATTAAACAAAAAAATAATCCAAATAAATATATGTAATTTATTGATTTGTTTTTTTTGTTAAACTAAAATATAAAAATCTACTAACGAAATAACAATTAAAATTAATAAATTTTAAGTATCCATATAGGGATTAGTAACAAAGTATTATATATCCATTCTATCTATTTATTTATTAATTAAATCAAACTAAAAAAATCCAAGTAAAACATATATTAAACCTAAACGTGAAAACATGAGAAAATATATTTGAATTAATAAATTTTCATATACCTATATATGAATTAGTAACAGAAACACCATGTAACTAAAATTTAATAAATAAAATACGATTAATTTTTTTTCGTAATTTATCTTTTATTTAGAGATATAAGTTGCATTTACAGCACAACAAGTGTAGTATTTATTAGATCAATATACATTAAAATTTTAGGTTTATTTTTCAGTTCCTTTTTAAACTTTTTTAAAGTATAATTTAATTTAATACGATTTTACCTTATTTTTTACTTTATTAAAAAAATACATAGCTATACATCCGTCGCAACGCACAGACACCACATAACTTGTTTAATAACAATATTGGTCCCTTTCTTTTCATGACTTTTATTTTGTTTTAAAATTTTAAATCTTAATTTAATAAAGACTAAATTACATAAATGGTCCCTGTGGTTTATATGAAATTACAGTTTTAGTCTCTGAAAGAATTTTATTAAACCACAAGTCCCTAAAATCGAAAAGTTGTAACATTTTGGTCCCTGAAACTAACGGCAGCAGTTAACTTGAGCCGTTAGTCTCATGGGCATTTTAGTTCATTTGACTTTTAGGGACCATTTGTGTAATTTTCATACCTTTTATTCTTTATTTCTTTTTTATTTCTTTTATATTATTATCTATATTTTCATATATATTTAGATTTCTTTCTTTTCTATTATTTAATTATACAAATGTAACATTTAATTTTTTATTTCTTTTATTTTAATTATTAATTTTTATTTGTATATTTATTATTATTATTATAGTTAACTTTTTTTTATATATAACTATAATTATTTATTTAAGATTATTAAAGTGGTTCGTAGTTTTTTCATTGCAAATAGTTACTAAAATTTTTTATTTCTAAATGGTGTGAAAAAAAAATCAAAAATTGTAATTGTTCGTCGTTTTTTAATCAAAAAAATTAAACTCCGAATGACTTGTTGTTTTTTTATTGAAAAAATTTAAATTGTATTGCTTTTTTATCTATGTTTAATTAAAATCAGATTGATTCTTTTGTTTGAAAAAATCAAAAATCATAATGGTTAACTGTTTTTTATTAAAAAAAAATTAAAATCAAAATAGTTCGTCATTTTTTTGATAAAAAAAATTTAATACCGGAATGGTTATCGAAATTTAAAAAAATTAAAAACCGTAATGGTTCATCGTTTTATGATCAAAAAAGCTAAAATCAAAATGATTTATCGTTTATTTGATCCAAAAAACAATATTGGAGTGGTTGTAACATCCTCGGATTTATTTTATTGAAATTGGGCTAATTAGATGGATATTTTATAATTAAGTTGAATTATGAACAAGGATTATGTAGTTGTGATATTTAAAAGTTTGTTGTTATTTTAAGAAAATTTGAGAACTATAAATTATTATTACGGAGTATTATAAATTATAAAAGTTAGTAATGATAAAACTAAGAATAAATCAGTATTTTATGGAACCGGTTAAGTTGAGGGGTGAAATGTGCAAAATGATGAAAATGGGAATAAAAGGCTAAAGCCTTTCATTTTCTATGGTTACTCTCTCTCTCTAGAAACGCTCTCTACTTCTCTCTACGATATCTCACAAACCGACCGGCCGATTATCAAGATTTATACGTCATTGGAAAGATCTCGAGGAGTACTACAACAATCTGCAGTTGGATTCTTGATTTCGTACGGATTGAGGTAAGAATCGACCATTTTAAGTTTATTATTTTGGTTTTTGAAAGTTTAAATTCGAGTTTATCAATTATTGCTTGAATGGAGTTAGTTTTGCTTGAAATCTTGCAAGAATATGATAGTATATGTGAAATAGAATGGAATCTAGGCATCATACATGATATATCAGTGATTTTTAGGCCTTGAAATGAAGTATTTAAGTTATAATGATGAACAAACTCGAAAATACCAAGAACACAGTCGAAATGCAAGAACAAACTCGATTTTTGTACTAAATTCGAGCATGAATTCGAGTTTGACACCATGGATTCGAATTTAAGACCCTAAATTCGAATATGGTTCGAATTTATCCTCATGAGTTCGAGTTTAGTCATCAAATTCGAAGGAAATTCGAGTTTAACCCCTTAAATTCGAGTTTAATGCCTAAAAATCGAAAACCCACTCTCTAAACTCGAATATTTTGGATGAAACCCAAAAACAACACATAAAATAACAAGAGTTATTCAAAGGATAAGGTGTGAACATGAGATGGGCTTAAAACTCAGTTGTAGTTCGAATTTGGACATAGACCCGAAATGGGGAAAAATATTACAAAAATTACGAAACTTGGTTTTATGGATTTAAACGGTTTTTGACTCGAAATATTGTTGCAATTGATTTAACAGGTCCCTTGTGGTGTTGTTTAACCCACAGTGGGGTACATTGAGGATCCGGTTGAAATCCCGAAGAGAAATAAATATTGGTTAAACGTTTAATTACGCACCCACTGTGAGTACAGTAGATTTCGCATGTTTATATCTGTTTTATGTTAAGCTTTGCCTGCTGAGACCTGTTGCTTCATTTATTTGTTTGGAATTCTACTAACTTGCGTAGATTTAGATGCACATTCATACTTGTTGCATGTCCTTTCGATTGTTGTGCATCTAGTGATGGACCCGTGGGTCGCATCGATTACTCTGATGTTACTGCGCTATATGACCTGGAGCTGATCCCTCCGAGGCCCGGTAGGCAGTATGTCATCCCCGATCGTACGTTTGTCTCAGATGGTATGTTTAAAGCCGAGCTTTGGGCTCGAAGGGGCTGCGGCTCTGGTCCGTACTTGGTGTACGAAGAGGGTATCCGATGTTTGTCATCAGTGTTACCCTTGGGGCTTCATAAAAATTTATAAAATGCGTAATCTCTGTATTCACTAAGCATCCGCTTATTCCCCAGTTGTTTAATTTTATTTTACAGGAAAAGGGAAATCTGCAGCTGGGCCTTCTAGTTAGGTCTTTTGCGAAGATTTGGAAGATTTGAAACTACTTAATCGGTAATCATGTTTTGGGACAATGTTGTATTATATTCTGGATGTTGTAATAATTGTATTGGGTATGTAGACTTAGACATGGTACCTTGTAGCACCGTAGGGTGTTTGTCACTGTTGCACTACTTTATTTTATGTATTTTAATGCTTCCGCACTTAAACTAGGTTATCAGATCATTATGTATTTGTATTTGATGATTGAATCCTGGGTGTTTTGTAAATGGTGGTTGTTGTGGCAAGGGTGTCACAGTGGTTCATAATTTTTTTATCGTCGTTTAATTAAAATCGGAATGTGTTGGAATATGTTTTAGTTGATGAAATATCAAAGTCTAGGGACTTAATGTGTAATTTCCTTATAGTTTGTAATTTTGTATAAATAGTCATTTTGACTTTCTAGATTTAGAGAGATCTGTCAGAATTCACTTTTGTACGCATTCAATTTAGAAAAGGCAGCACTGTACGAACAAGGAAATACAGTTCATCATTCTTGTAATCATCAAGTTCTTCAATCAAATCATTCGGTTAGTATTGATTACATTTATTGTTCTTATTAATTGCATTGTGTTGATTGAATTGGTAGAAACTACTTTTCACAATTGGTATCAGAGCCTTAGGGGTGAATAATTCTGATTGAGATTGAAATTTTTTACGTGTTCTTGAGCACTTTTTTCGGAAAAACCCTAAAATCACTAGGGGTTTTGATTCTGTTGATCATTGTAAGTGATAATTGGATCGAAGGTTAAGGATTCAAAGACGAATCAATTGAATATAAACTTGATTTGATTTTCAAAACACAGAAAAAGATCTAAGGAATTTTCTGAAATTTTGAAAAGTTCAAAAACGGTTACTGTTCTATTGAAAAACTCAGACTTAGATCCATTTTTGCATAAAAGTGCTTTACAAAAAGTGTTTGTATTAAAAAACCTTACCTTCGATTACAATTTGAGTGAAATTGGGTAAAATTTGGTTTTAATCTGAATTTCAGACTTATAAAACCTGAAAATACTAAGAAACTCGAAATATACACATCCTGTGTGTAATTCGAGTTGAGTACCTTGGTAATTCGAGTTGAATACCTTAGTAATTCGAGTTAAGTACCTTAGTTAATCGAGTTGAGTACATTAGTTAATCGAGTTGCTTATCTTAGGTATTCGAGTTATGTATAACTAATATTCGAGTTGACAACTTGTGATATTCGAGTTGACAACATTTTGTTAACAAACTCGAATTTCAGAACAACACCATTCGAGTTTCTTATAAGACTATTCGAGTTTCTTATAAGACTATTCGAGTTTTTTATAAGACTATTCGAGTTTCTTATAAGACTATTCGAGTTTCTTATAAGACTATTCGAGTTTCTTATAAGACTATTCGAGTTTCTTATAAGACTCATTCGAGTTTCTTATAAGACTATTCGAGTTTCTTATAAGACATTCGAGTTGTGCAAGACTCATTCGAGTTTTGACATATACTCATTCGAGTTTTGTCATATACTCATTCGAGTTTTGTCATATACTCATTCGAGTTTTGTCATATACTCATTCGAGTTTTGTTATATACCAAGTTTGATCAAAAGGTCAATCGAGTTTCACAGAAAGTATAAATCGAGTTTGGTAAAAGACTCAATCGAGTTTTACCATAAACTCAATCGAGTTTCACACTATATTCATTCAAGTTTCACTCATAACACAAGAATCATTCGAGTTTGACACACACAGTAATCAAAACACAAATCACTGTCTGAGTTAAGTTGCTTATTGCTACTAACAAGTCACTGTGTTGTAGATTTCAGTACTAATCTGTGTTTCAAGGTGTGATCAAATCTTTCATTCTCATTCGAAGTTCATCAGATCTTGGTCAAGTTTCCCAAAGATCAATCAACATGTCTAAAGACGCACTGGCTATGGGATCAGAAACCAAACCCCCAATCTTATACAGGGGTGAATATGTTCAATGGCGGGAAAGGTTTCTGGAATTTATAAGTTTCCATGATTTGTCTGAAGAAATGCTGAAATCATTAACTGAAGGACCAGCAATCTTTATGGAAACAATCCCAGGAGTACCAACTGGCAATCCCCCAATACCACCAAGGACTGTTGAGGTAACAAACCTAACAGAGGCCCAGAAAAAGAGAAAGTTAGGGGACAAGACTGCAAGAAAGTTATTGTTAATTTCAATCCCCAATGAAATATACACTTGTCTGACAAATACAAAGACTGCTAAGTCCATCTGGGATGAAGTATGCAAAATCATGCGGGGATCAGACAGAGCTGCTACTAATAGGGCTAGAAATAGTCTAATGACATTTGAGAACTTTAGAGCCCGTGAAGGTGAACTTCTGGAAAACACTTATCTCAGATTTGTAAATCTGGTAAGTGAAGTAAAAAGAAACGGAGTGACGAAGTCCAACTTGGACATCAATGTCAAATTTTTAAATGTCCTAAATCCAGAATGGGAAAAATATGCTATGATCATCCAACAAACGAAAGATATAGAGGAGATGGATTTTCATATGCTATTTGAAAACCTCAACAACTACCAAGAAGTTGTTTTGAGGAAAATATCTGGAAAGAAGAAAGCGGAAAAAGAAACTGCTGATCCACTAGCTCTACTGGCGGAGAAAAAGTATAAATACAAGCTCAAAAAGGAGAAAAGAGCGGTAATCAGCAGTACATCATCAGAATCAGAATCATCAGATTCATCTGCAGATTCAGAGATTGAAGAGATGAAAAAACAGATGGCACTGCTTACAAAGGCATTTCAGAAGAAATTCTACAGGAAGCCAACAAACAACAAAATGCGCTACAAAACAGGCTCAAGGAAAGTTGAGAAAAAGGATAAGTATGAGAAGGCTGGAGAAAGTAGTGCACGAAAGTCTGACAAATATGAGAAGTCAGATAAATCAACCAAGAAGGAATCTGAACAGAAATGCTATAACTGTGGAAAACCAGGTCACTATGCCCGGGAATGCAGATCACCAGTAGTCAAAAATTCAGACTACTATACGAGAAAGGCCCTCTTAGCTAAAGAGAAAGAGTCAGGCAAAGCTCTTATGGCGGAGGATGATCATTGGTTACAGTTATCCGAAGATGATGACATTTTGGATGAAGATGCCCATATCTGTTTAAAGTCAGAAATCTTCAATGAATCTGAACTCAGTGAATCAGCTATGATAGCTGAAGATGAGGTGTGGGTTGGACTGACAGATGAAGAGGATGAAGAGCAGAGAGAATCTGATTCTGATGAAGAAGAAGAAAAAGAAGAAGTTGCATTAATGGCATCTGGCCAAAACAAAGCTGAAAATGAGGAGGATTCAGAGTCTGATAACTCAGAGGATTCAGAAGGACAGGAGGTAAATTCTATTTCAGATTCTGATATTGACGAATCATGCATATTAGAAGAAAAACTAACTAATATGGCTTTCATGCTTAAAAAGTTTGAAAAATCCTTAAAAGCAGAAAAGAAAAAGGTTCATTCTTTGGAAAACAAACTTCTAAATGAACACAATTTAGTCCTAGATTTTTCCAAAGATAAAGCCTTAGCTTTACGAGCTGTCTCAGACTTACAAGATAAGGAAAAAGAACTTCAAAGCAATATATTCAATCTGAATCACAAAATATCTGATTTACAAGAAAGTCTGCGAATAGCTGAATTAGAAGCCTCAAATTTTTCTGTAAAATATCATGCCATATTTGAAGAAAGAACTAAACTTTATGAGAAAATAAAAAAGATGGAGGAGGAATTTATTAAAAGAAGGCAAACAGATCAAACAATATATCTAAATCAACCAAAAGATACAGAGTTTTATAACTCTAAATCTGGTATTGGTTGGGAAAATCCTAAGTATCTGACAAAAGCTATAACAAATTCACCAACATTATATGATGTCAGATACATGAATTTAGGATTAAAAATGACATTCTTGAAAGCATCTGAAGAAGTAGAATCCAGTGAAGAAATCAAAAGGTCAAGATCAGACAAAATGCAAAATTATGTTGACTATACCAAGATAAATGAAATCAGCAACATTGTTGATACTAAAGAAGAGTACATTCAAACTTATTCTGAAAAGGATTTGTCTGAATTACCAACTCAGTCTCAAAAACTATATTTACCAAATTCAATTTTAGAACAGATAAATTCTGATTTAGAATTGAAAATTAAAAGTTTTGAGACAGAGAATGGAACACTCAAGTCTGAATTACTAAAAATAGAACAAAAGTTGCAAGATAAGGCTAAAAATATAAATGTGTCTGATCCACATTCATCTATTTCTCTGGATTCTATAAATTCAGAAAAAGAATTTGATTTGTTCATGCACTCTGATGTTAATTCATTAGATCAAAGATTTGGTAAAATTGGTGAATTTATCAAACCTTTGACTAACAAACTATCAACTGGTAATAAAGAATCTGTTAAAATTCTGCAAAGAAAGACTACAGACTCTTTAAAACCATCTGAATATTCACCATCAGTGCAACAAAAGAAGGAGAAAACAAAACTGTTTGTTAAGTCTCCTAGTTTTGAAAAGGGTGAATCATCCTCATCAACGACTCCTTTGCACGTACAGTCAAATCTTCAACAGGTATGAAAAGGTTACAGAAAAAACAAGCATCTAAATTTTCTAATTCTCAAACTTCTTTTATGTCAGATAACGTTGTGAACGGGTCGAGAAAACAAGTGTGGCGAAAGAAGCAAAGAGAAGAGAAAAACAAGATTATAAAACAAGAATGGCGCGTGAAAGAAAAAATTGTTACAGATAGAAACAGCAAAATTGAACATTCTGTCTGTAATAATGATAAAATTGTTAATAATTCTTGTATTAAGTTTTCAAGATCGAAATTAATTGCTTTGAATTCTTATGTTTGTAAGTCTGAAACTGTGAAACATAATAAGCTTGTATGGCAACCAAAGAAAAAGGACCCATTGTATGAACAGCAAAAGGATCCACAGATAAAAATTTCAAAAACAATTCCACCGAGAATTGTACAAAAGTGGATACCCAAAAGAACAATTCAAAAATGGGTACCTAAAATAAATTCAAACGATAAGCCCAAAGCCATATCAGTTAGAAAAACAAATGATACTATGCATGTTTTACCTAAAACTAAAGTACCCAACTACAAGTGGGTACCTCATGTGCTATTACGTTTTATAGGTAAACCATGTCTGGTACCTTGATTCGGGATGCTCCAAACACATGACCGGACAACGAGACACACTCACGGACTTTGTAGAAAAGTTCTGTGGGACGGTAAGATTTGGAAACGATCAGTTTTGTCCGATCAAGGGATACGGAAGTCTGAAGTATGACAAAATCACAATCCAAAAGGTCTTTTATGTTGACGGTCTTGGTCATAACCTATTCAGTATTGGACAACTGTGTGATAAGGGGTTAGAAGTCAACTTCAAAGCCAATCGGTGCAGCATCAGATCAGCACAAGGAAAAGAAATTCTAGCAGGAACCAGGAAAACAAATCTATACTCCATTGATTTAGCCTCGATCAATCTGAAGAAAGATGTCTGCTTATTGTCAAAAGCAACATCTAAAACAGCATGGCTGTGGCATCGTCGCCTTTCACATCTAAATTTCAATGAACTGACCAACCTAGCAAAAGGAGGGTTAGTTAAAGGGCTGCCGGCGCTTAAATTTCAAAAAGAGCAACTATGCGCGGCATGTGAAAAAGGAAAGATGACAAAAGCCACACACAAATCCAAAACAGTACACTCATCCACAAGAGCATTAGAGTTACTGCATATGGATTTGTGTGGACCGATGAGAGTACAAAGTATAAATAAGAAAAGATATGTATTGGTGATAGTTGATGACTACTCACGATACACATGGGTGTTTTTCCTGAAATCCAAATCAGATGCAACCGAATCTATCATCGACTTCATCCGAAAAATACAAGTAAAGTTGCAACTCACCATCCAGACAATTCGCTCAGACAATGGAACAGAGTTCAAGAACAAATCATTGGACTCGTTCTTAAATTCAGTTGGAATTACACATCAATTCTCAGCTGCTCGGACTCCACAACAAAACGGTGTCGTTGAAAGAAGAAATCGGACACTAGTGGAAGCAGCTAGGACGATGTTGGCCTATTCCAATTTACCATTGTTCTTGTGGACAGAAGCGGTTGCAACAGCATGTTTCACACAAAACCGTTCAATAATAAATAAAAGATTCGGAAAGACTCCGTATGAGCTAATCAATAAACGAATACCTAATGTTAAATTTTTCCATGTCTTTGGTTGCAGATGCTTTATATTGAATGATAAAGACAATCTGGGAAAGTTTAATCAAAAGGCAGATGAAGGAATCTTCATCGGGTATTCAAAGGAGTCGGTTGCTTTCCGAATATACAACAAGAGAACCAAGATAGTCAACGAGAGCGTAAATGTTAAATTTGACGAAGGAATAGTGATGGCTTCTGAACACACCAGTTCAGAACCCGGACCTAACATGCAGACTTCATTGGAGTCAAATAAACAAAATGCTGAACAAAATGAATTAAATAAGTTGTTTGAGAACTTTTATGATGATTATTTTGAAACTCCCAAATCTAATGTTCAAAATTTGGTGCCTGACAGGATCACTGAAGATCCAGTCGTAGTTTCAGATCTCTCTCAACAACAAAGTTCAGAAGAAACTGGAGAAGCTTCAACAGCAAAGGTGCAGTCAATTACTGAGACTGTACAACCATTTGAACCTCCACATACTTCTGAAACCCCTATTACTTCAGAACAGTCAGAAGCTCCTACCTCCGATGTTCCACCTACAACATCTGCAACAACTCCCGAACCATATTTCGATTCCAATCCAAACCAAGACCCAATAGAACCGTTTCCACATACAGTTAAGTGGACAAGAAATCACCCAATAGAGAATATCATTGGTGATCCATCGTCATCAGTCCAAACCAGAAGGGCTACAATAAATGAATGCTTATTTTCAAATTTTTTAAGTAAGATTGAACCTAAAAATGTAAAAGAAGCCCTTCTGGATGCTGACTGGATTGTGGCGATGCAAGAGGAACTCAACCAGTTCGAACGGTTAAAGGTCTGGAGACTTGTTGAGCGACCGAAAGACAAATCTATAATTGGCACGAAATGGATCTTCAAGAACAAGAAAGATGAACACGGTGTCATTGTTCGGAATAAAGCTCGTCTCGTGGCCAAAGGATACAGTCAACAAGAAGGAATTGATTATGATTAAACATTCGCACCAGTTGCACGCATTGAAGCTATAAGGATGTTTTTAGCTTTTGCCGCACACAAAAATTTTACAGTATATCAAATGGATGTCAAAACTGCGTTTTTAAACGGGGAGCTAACAGATGAAGTATATACATATCAGCCTGAAGGGTTTACTGATCCTTCGAAACCTGATCATGTATATATTTTGGATAAGTCACTGTATGGCCTTAAACAAGCACCTCGTGCTTGGTATGATGCACTTTCAACATATCTGTTGAAATGTGGATTTACAAAAGGTGCAGTTGACACAACCCTGTTTATAAAACGTCAGGGGCCAGATATCATAGTAATACAGATATATGTAGATGATATAATATTTGGGTCTACAAATCCTGAATTTTGTAAGAAATTCGCGTTTTTAATGTCCCAGAAATTTGAAATGAGCATGATGGGGGAAATAAATTTTTTCTTAGGTTTACAAGTAAAACAATTGACTGATGGTATTTTTATCAATCAGTCAAAATATATCCATGACATGTTAAAGAAATTTAACATGGTCAATAGTACTCTTATGAAAACTCCCATGGCTCCGGATTCAAAATCAAAACTCGATGCGGACATCTCAGGGAAACCTGTAGATGTAACCCATTATCGAGGTATAATTGGGTCATTAATGTATTTAACAGCCAGTAGACCAGATATTATGTTTGCTACATGTGTTTGTGCTAGATATCAGGCAAATCCAAAAGAATCACACTTAACTGCTGCAAAACGAATTTTAAGATATCTCAAAGGTACTCCAAATCTTGGTTTGTGGTACCCTAGGGAGTCTTCATTTCATCTGACTGCTTTTTCTGACGCTGATCACGCAGGTGATAAGATGGACAGAAAAAGTACGTCAGGAGCAGTACAATTCTTAGGTGACAAACCCGTATGTTGGTCATCCAAGAAACAACACTGTGTTTCATTGTCAACAGCTGAAGCAGAATACGTGGCTGTATCTTCTTGCTGTTCTCAAGTGTTGTGGATGAAAAGCCAACTACGTGATTACGGGTTTACACCAAAGAAGATTCCAATATACTGTGATTCTCAGAGTGCAATCGCTATTGCATCAAATCCGGTGCAACATTCTAAAACGAAACACATCGACATTCGATATCATTTCATTAAAGATCATGTAGAAAATGGAAATATAGAATTATATTTTGTACCTACTGAATATCAACTAGCTGATTTGTTTACCAAAGTGTTAGATGAAAAGCGGTTTAATTTTTTGGTATACAAATTAGGTATGTTGAATCGTTAAGATTTAATAATTCAGTAGTTTCAAAATTTTAATTTTAATATTTTCATTTTTTAAGTGATTTTTATCTGATGTTAAATTCTTGATTCATAAAAAGTTTATATACTTGAGAATTTAACGAGATCTGGAATGTCATGTGTAGGGGGAGCAGAAAAGCATTTTATCTGATTTTGCATAAATCTGATAAAAATTATATGTTATTTTGTAGGGGGAGCAGATTTGCAAAATGAAATCATAAGTTTGAGGGGGAGCAACTTTCAGAATTTCAAGGGGGAGCAAATGCATTTTGTTAATACTTTTAATTTTTTTTTTTGTGTGTGTGTTTTTCATTTATTTTGTGATGTGTATGTGAAATTTTTTTTTCTCTTTCAAGTATAAATTTTTTTTAGTTCATTTTAAATTTTTTTGAGCTGATAAATTTTTTTTAATTTTTTTTAAATTCAAATTTTTGTTTTAGTCACAATTTTTTGAAAGATGGGTATGTCGGCTAATGTGGTTTAGAAGATGGGCCGAATGATAAAAGTGAAAAATTTAAAGTGTTTGGGCCGGGTAAAATTGAATTATAAATTTCAAATTTCAAATTCAAATTTTCTTTTTTCCGGAATATTCAAACTCCATCTTCTCCACAAAGCTTTCTTCATCTCAAAGAAACCCAAGAACCCATAACCGACGATTATATTTCATAAAAATTGTGAGTAAAACTATGTTTGTCTTTATTATTTCAGTTTATATGTACATCGTTTCATTGTATATGTTCAGTGTGAGTTTATATGTTCGTATTTTGTGTTTGTTTGTGAACGTTAATGGAGAATCCTAATATTTGTTCATGAAGTTCAAATTAAATGTGTGATGAGGTTCGTATTGGTATTATGACTATGAATCTGAAATTTCATAAGTCATTTATACATCACACAAACAGAATCCATGATTTTCTAATGAAACAGTTTCGAGTTCTTAAAAAGTCTGAAATTTGAATTTTTAACAACTTTAAAGTTGTTTTTGTTCAAAGTTCAGTAAAACAAATGTGTTTAAAACACATTTTCGAGGGGGGTACAAGTTTTAAAACACTGATAAACAACCCTGAACTTAAATTCATAAAATTCAGTGTGTTTTAGACTTGTAGGAATATAAACAGACATTTCTCGAATATGTAAGTCATTCGAGTTGCATATGTAAGTCATTCGAGTTGCATATGTAAGTCATTCGAGTTGTATGACAGAGTCATTCGAGTTGTATGACAGAGTCATTCGAGTTGCCTATATGTGTCATTCGAGTTTTATCTGAGAGTAATTCGAGTTTCATCATGACTTACACATTACATTCGAGAAACATTTATGTTTCATGCGAGTTGACAAGTTTGTAACACTTAGAAAATTTTCAGAAATAAGTGCTTCAAAGATTATTCGAGTTGGGACTATATTCTAATCGAGAAAATGACTTAGTCATTCGAGTTGGGTGTTGGATCCCATTTTCCATTCGAGTTTAATGCATGTTACATTCGAGTTTCATGTATATAACATTCGAGTTTTGTAGTGACTTAATCGAGTTTTACATGTCTTCATTCGAGAAACTTCAAGACTCATTCGAGTTGAGTCAAACTTCATTCGAGTTGTATATAGACTGATTCGAGTTTCTTAGACTCTTCATTCGAGTTTTACAGAGTATTATTCGAGTTTCATAGACTCTTCATTCGAGTTTTACAGAGTATTATTCAAGTTTCATGAATACATTATTCGAGTTGGGTGTAGACTTATTCGAGTTGTTTCATATGTCACCCGAGGTTGTTAAAGTGTCATTCGAGAAAAGTATAGGTTCATTCGAGATTCATCAGAAAACTTTTCTAAGTATAATATTTTAAAGTTTTAAGAAAAATGTCACATTTTTTAAGAAATTGTTATAAATTTGTGTTTTTCTAACATTGGTCTCTAAACGATTGACTTTGGAATTCTCTCAATAATTGTCAATTATTGTCAGGAATCCCGATGCTTTAAACAGAAAATCACAAGTTTTTGCAATTTCTGATAAAATGTTACAAGTTTTTCTACATTTTGAAGGTTGTCCTTTGTGTACTTGGTAAGTCTAACATGAATTTTATTTTTACAGGTATTCAAATGGCATCTCCTGTACAATCCCAAAATTCAAATTCCTCTAATGCTCAATCATCATCAAATCATACCCTCGTCTCTACCCCAGTCAGATCAACCTCTGTAGCCCGTTCTTCACAAACCCAAATTATTCCTGATAATCAACTTGTCAAGCCAAAACATTGTCTTCCTTTCAGGGAGAATAACCACCGTTTAGATCCCAAAGTTATAAAAGTAAGCCATCCGATCATTGTGGACATTCTAAAAGGCCATCCTCTTGGTTATCTACTTCAGTATAAGCCGTCTATTCCACAAGTGTACTTACAACAATTTTGGCATACTGTCAAATTTGTTCCTGCGGATGGTAATCACCATTTCAAAGTGACGATTGATCAATTCAAGACGAAGATCACTCTTGCAAGGCTTCGTCACAATTTATTTCTTCCACGCCGAATAGACACTGTGAATTTTCCAGAGTTAGCAGATTTTGAGGATTTTGTTTCTGATGAAGAGCTTATCCATGATTTGATCTGTCTAGGCTACTCAAAGCCACTTCCGAAGAGCTCCAAATTTCACAGAAATGGATTAAATGGTGAATGGTACACAACTGTTTGGTATCATTAATCGTTGCATGACTGCAAAGCATACTGGGATTGACCGATGCAGCTCATTGCCTGAGAATATTTCCTGGGATTGCTTCAACAAACACTATGACTTTGCTCAGTGTATCTGGGAAGATCTAAAGGAGATTGTACTTGCTAAAACCACAAACAGAGCAAGGAAATTCGTTCCACTTCAAAGATTTATTCAAATTCTAATCCGAGGATCTTAAGGGCTAATGAAAATATTCCAAAGAGAGCCATTCTCAAAGATGCCCAGACTTGTTATATGAGTTTACTGACAGTGCCAGACTCGCAATGCCACATAATGCCAATCCCAGAGTCATTACTCAAATGCTGATCAAGAGTGAAAATGTGAAGTTGTATCGAATAGATCATGCTCCGTAGGACCCAAGAACGGGTTCTCTTAGCCCAGGAGCTTTAAGGATGAGGAACCTCAGCAAGGTGGCTGAAGTTCAGGTTGCCCAGTCTGAGTGAGGGAGTAGGAGTGTGAGGGGTGGTGAGGAAGAAGCAACAAAAGTCAGATTCTGAGAGGACATATTCTATTCAAGAAGAGAGGGAGAGGAGCTGATGATGCATGATGATATGATGATGATGGAGGTGATCATCATGAGGGAGGAGGTTTGATGATCGGATATAGTACAGATAGCTGTAACAGCGTGTGAGGAGGTCTAAGCCCACAAAGCCGGGACATGCTACATCTGCGTTAGCCTCTCCTATGAGAGTTAGCATTGAACAAGTCAGTATCCACTGACGACTGCACACCCTCCTAATCCACTCAATCTTCCGTCAACAGGAGATGTGTTCATTGATCACCGGGATGAAACACACGATCTATCCGAATCAATTGGACTTGATGGATATGAAACAAGTTGCACAATTGCCGGTGTACGCCTTCATTTGAATCACCAAAGTCTAGATCCTTATACACTTTGGACACTTGAGTTCACTTCATTCGTTGAAGTAAGTTGGCTGAACTGTAGTGTCCACCGGAACACCCTTAGTAACGGAAGCATTTGTTGCTCCGTCACTTGAAGAGGTGGAAGTCCGTCAGAGAAAGCAATTACCAACTTGAGCAACTGGCCACACAGAAAGTTCTTTTACACGTTCGACTGTTGTGTCAACTGGAAGTCTACGTGACCCAGTGGGAGTTTATCCCTTTGTTAACGAGTCAACCTTGGACAAGTGCACTGAATGCAGCTATCTGGTGTCAATGCATGTCTCTAATCAGTTAGCGATGGTAATGGCTCAAATGACAAATATTCAGAAATTTTTAAATGGAAAACGAGTTGCAAGGAGTGTCAAGCAAATGACTCAAAGCAAGCTATGAAGAGTTGAGGAAAGAGTGAAGGATTTTGTTTTGATCAATTGACGAGATGAGAGACGTATGATCAGCCTGGGAAAAATACGTGGTAACGCGTTGGGTAATCTTTCTAAACGAGTAGCTGCAGTAGAAGAGACCTGCAAGGCTCAAGTTCCTCGTCAAAGAGAAACATGATGAGCATGACAAGACACCGAGATGCTCCTCATGAGGGGGAGAAGAGGAGAAAAGCTTGTCAACCGACGCCAGGGATTTTAAGATGGACATATCCAGAGAAGGACCAGAATCTCAAGGAAAGAAGCCAGAGGAACAAAGTCAGCTGGTGACAGAGAGAGCTGGGTTGGATTGATTCTTTTGAAGATAATCCAGTTCCTTGAACACTCAGCCTGATATCTATCAGTTTGTGAATATATTGATTCTGAGGAAGATGTAAAGAAAAGAGAAAGTAGCTGAGTATTCTAGAGATAGGAGAGGAAGAGAAGATGTTGAATTGTCTGAAGATGATGACATAATTGCATTAACTGATGTTGACGTTAGAGCTGAAAAAATAGAAGAAGAGGAGGTGTAGTTGAGAAATATGAAGATGTTGAATCACACCAACGGTTGAAAGCCTGAGTAGTTGTTACAGATTAGGAAGAATTTGAGGAGTTCCCTGTTGAGAGCAGTATCGCTCAAGAAACAGTTGTCTTAAATGAAGTGGAAGTGATGGACAGATTCTTTAATGATTTGTACTTGCTGATGAGTCAAAGAGCACACACAGATTAAGATTTCAAGCACAACAAGTGGTGCAGAGAGAAATTCAAGATATGTGACTTTGTTGAATAAAGATGAGTTAAGTAAGAAAAAGGTGAAAAAGCTTGACTACCAGAAAACAGGTCTGCTGAGTTCATAAGGAAAAGAAACAAGATGCCGTACATTGAAGACATTTTAGGAAACGGATCTTTTGTAAAAAGCAAGCTCCTTGTTCATTTCACAAGTTATTCCGATCTTAGAGCCGAACATGCCCAATCTGGTCAACTATGCCAGTTTCTTAAGAAACAAGACTCAAGAGGTTGAAAGGTGAAGAGTGACTTCAGGATAGTAGATCTGGTGATGATTGAAAAGGAAAGATTTGTTAAGATTTTTTATCCGAAGTTTACTGTACCAGGTCTGATGGAAACACATATGTATTCACAGAAGCTGACATGTTCAACATGCACTTGGTCGATATTGAAGATCTTTTTGACGAATTGTGCAGGAATAAAAGGATGAACATTGGATTTGCACTGAAGACATTGTTTCATTTATGCATACCAAACTGGTATTAATGTCAGTGAAAGCATCACAGATTGGAGTTGAGAGAGGCATGAGGAAGATAAACATGACTGCGCCTCACAGAGATATAAATTTGCTGGTGAAATTAAGAGTTTCAAGTTATAATGGTGAAGCATCCAGCTGTCATGTACAAAGATAGAAGTAAAAGATTGAGAGCTATGAGAATGTTGAACTGAATAGTTTTCTGATGGAACGTTGATTAAAGTGATGAATGGTCTGAAAGGCAAGCTGGCAGCAGATCAAAAGAGGAAGACAAAGAAAGGAGCTTTATCATTAACGATCGAAAACTCATGGTCGTTTTATTTCTAAAATTGAATGGAGGCTGTCAGATCGGAAAAGTATTAGAAGATTTGAACAGAAGCTGGGCTTGTCAACTTGAAGACTTTGCTACTTTCATCAAAGGGGGAGATTGTTGGAATATGTTTTAGTTGATGAAATACCAAAGTCTAGGGACTAATGTGTAATTTCCTTTAGTTTGTAATTTTGTATAAATAGTCATTTTGACTTTCTAGATTTAGAGAGATCTGTCAGAAACTTCTTTTTGGTACGCATTCAATTTAGAAAAGGCAGCACTGTACGAACAAGAATATTGAGTTCCTCATTTTGTAATCATCAAGTTCTTCAATCGAATCATTCGGTTAGTATTGATTACATTTATTGTTCTTATAAATTGCATTGTGTTGATTGAATTGGTAGAAACTACTTTTCACATGCATATCTGGCGCCGCTCGATCGTGTCATCACCGGTGGATACCGAGAGCGTCTCATTCGTGTATTCTTGTTATAGAATACAAAGGTACGGATTTTAATGCTTTCATATTTACTTATCTTATGTTTTACTTGATGATCCGTGTACGGAATTCGTAATTATTAAAAAGCTTCCGTTGTGCGTTAAATAGATTAATGTTTATGTTTTTATGAAAAACCCATACGAATTCCCAACAGTGGTATCAGAGTCATCTCAAGTAACATAATGATAGTATTATTCGAGTATTTATGTCCAACGATCTTAAAGTTTTGATTTTTAATAATTAAAATTGTTTAAACGGTCGAAATCAATAATTAAAATGTTTAAGGTTTTGATTTGGCTTGGAGAAAATCGACCAAAGGTTTTGGAAACCTTATGGTGATTCTCGGCCAACCTTGGAGTTTTTCGGAACTCGGGATTTTGAAACCTTAGTTCGTTTTATTAAATTGATGTTTGATTGTTTAAAAGTGTTTAATTGATTAAAGTCGAAAATTAAACGTTCCGGTTCGCGAAATCAAACCTAGAGATTTCGGTCATGGGTTGAGACCCATGACCTCTCGGTTGTGATGTGGTAACCGAGGTGATGGATTATTTGTTTCCGTCATGTCGTTTAATTCACGGTTAAACTCGAACGATTAAATTAAATGCGTTAAAATCGAATTAATAAATCAAAAGTGTTTGGTTATTAATATTTAAACATTTGTGACTAAATGTGCTTTCGGTTTTATAAAAATTAAAGTGGAGACTTTATTAGTTTTTTTTATAAAATTTACAAATCGTTTTAAATATTATTCGATTCGATAATTAAACGATTTTTTGGAAAATGGAAATCGAAATAATCAAAGTGAGTTGATTAAAGGCTTCGATTAATTTCAGCCGTCAAAGGGTTTAATACCCTACTTGTTTTTCGGTTCATATGGGTTATTGAACCCGAGTATGAGTCGGTTAACTAAGTTGGTTCGTTTCCGTTTTCCGGTAATTCGTCGTTTAAATTAAATCGGTTTCAATTAAAAATTAAGTTTTAATGTTGAAATTAAAATTAATGGTAATTTTAATTTATAAACTAGATTTAATTTATGCATTTAATATTTAGTTCCATAAATGCATTATTAAATTAAAGAGAGTTTAATTTAAGGATTTATTTTCAAATTGATGAAATCGTGACTTTGAGTTTCATGCTCGGTCATGGTTTAATGTTTTGAGATTTGATCTCGACATTACCGTTTTTGGTAGAAATCGTTTAAAACCATAAAGAAAAGTTTTTGGTATTATTTAAAGATGGTCAATTTTCTTTAAATATTTTAAAAGAAGTATTTTATTGGTAAAATTGTTTATCTAGAAAATTGACGTTTTAAATAAAGTTTAGTTATTTATTTTGAAAAGTGTTTCAATTAAATAATAGTTAATTGATAATTATTTAAAGGAAGTTTAAATTATTTATCAATATTATTTGAAAATAAAACCATATTTATTAAAGGTTGTTTAATAAAAAGTTTCTTAAAATAGTAAGTTTAAATTTCAAAGGTGTTTGAATTGTTAATTGTATATTTTAAGAAAAGTATAGTTATGAATCCAAAGATAATGCAAAGATGGAATTAAATTGAACTTTTTCGGGAAAAAGTTTCTAATTATGGAAAGTGTTCCTAAATTTCGAGTTTACGAACCGTGTTTAATTTAAGAACGATATTGGACATATATACTTCAATTAATGGTGGATTAATTGGTTTTGGAATTATTTTCATGTCAAGATGAAAATGAATTCTAGATTATTTAAGAGCTTTACTGTTTTAGTTATGTTTGTGACATAGCCGAGCCTTGAGACCCCTTTTTGCTTAGATGGTTGCTTATTTAATCGTGATGTTTGCTATTTTCATTATTGGTTATATTTTTTTGGGAAGGCCTGCGTGCCATTGGAATCCCGGGTTTTATGATGTAATCTGTAATAGGTTAGAAAATAGACAAATGTATTTAGATTAAATCATGTAAAAAATCTTGGAGAAGATGTCCATCAAGAAGGATGTCATTCATCAAGGACGCTCGGTGATATTATCGGACGCTGAGGCTAGTGGGAGCTGAAAGAGTTCAGGCCCACATAGGATTCCTGTTTGCACAATAGACAATATCTATGTGACCTACTTTCAGCGTTGGCGTGATGTTAACACTGGTAGGATTTCCAAAAAGTCATCGTGAAATCCTTTATCATGAAAGAATCACTCTTATTTGTTCCGGCTTAGTCACTTTGGACTAGCAGTTTATAGTCACGCAAACTGTCAGACTCGATGTGTCCTAAAAGTGTATATAATCAGCTCTAGACACAATGTGCATCAAATGAAATTGGAGACCGGAGCAACTGTCTTCCTTGTTTCAATATCAATGATATCCAAATGATATATCGATAGAAATGTGCTATATCTCCGTGATTATTGAAACATAAATCTTTTGAGAGATAACTGAGTAGTTGGTGGGGTTAAGTGCATGTGTCACTGGGTCCATGATGACTTTTTCAATATCAAGTCCCCTAGGGCTTGATAGATTATGTGGTTTACCCAGCCAACACAGTTTAGGTAGGATTTACTTTTCTTTTAATCCTTTCTCAACTCTCAGCACTCAACATTTTTCAACTAAGCTCCCTCCGACTCACTTTTTCTTTAAATTCATTCAGCTTTATAAGAAAAGCATGATCAGATGCACCACCATCTCCTGTCAATGTATCCCTCTCATTAACATTTTACCTCTGCTCGACCCTGCCAGTACCCGTGATAACTGACACTTCTCAACTAATAGACCTAAAGAACCCACACCCACACAAACTATAGATGGTTTCCTTCTTGGGTAGGTCTTCCAGTTCTGGTTAGACCATTGAAGCGATATTTATGCCTATCACTCAGATTGGTGCATAATCGGAGTCAGCAGAAATATTTTCAGCTTTGAAGCTCATGGGATATGATGAAATTCAGCTCATATAATTTCAGAGATGATATTCAAATATTTTGGGAGATATCAATATGAAATGAAAAATATGATATATGAGATGAAAATAATCATATTTTCTTGAAAGAATTATCACTTGGGAGATAACGGGAGAATCAAGTATGAATTGGAAGAGTTATAACAAAGGGAATCTCTGAAGAAATGAGATTAAGAAAATCAAAGAGATTAGATCAATTAATCTCAATGATAGATTCAGAAATTCATAAAAATTTTCTTTTCAGCTCAAAAACTCTTTTTATGTGTGTATCAAATATTTTCGTGAAAAATCACACACAGTTTTGAAAAATGTCATCGTCAAAGTGCGTCTGAAACTCCTCCTGAAAATAAGCACAAACAGTTAGTCAACTCATAGAAAATAATCAGGAGCAAAAAATCATAAAAATAAAACTCCCTCTATTACAATTCAGCATCGGAGTTGAATTCAGGGCAGGAATTCCAGTAAGATTTGTCTTTCAGACTCGGGTTCTAATCTGAAGTGATTAGAAGCCATTTGTAGTAGAAGCTCGGGTTTCTGTCTGAAGTAACTGAAAGCCTGTATCTCTGGTTCTGTACTAAGAAGTACAAATGAAGATATGGTTTTAGTCTGAAATAACTAAAAACTTTTACCATTGAAGCCCGGGTTCTAGTCTGAATAAACTAGAAACCAATTTGAGTTGAAGGACAGGTCTTGATCTGAATTAATCAAGAGCATATGTTGAATTGAAGAATGGGTTCTTATATGAAATGATAAGAAACCTACAACCTGCAAAATTTAAGATGTCTTTGGTATCCAAATTGTCAAGATCAAAATCACTACCTAAGATTAACTGGTTTGAATCAATAAGAGTATAAACCAATAACCTTGTATTGAATCAAAGTCCAATTAAGAAGTTTGCGGAATAACACTTAACTGTTTTAAGAAAAGCTTTCAAAATAAATAACACATTAATATAATCAACAATCACTTGTATTGCCAAACTCAATTATTACAATCACCTCTAATTTGTTTGATTAGACGAAGAACACAGATTGTTCTTAGGGTTTTGCAACCTTAGAGGCTTATGAAAACTTATTCAGAAAAGCAATTACAATTGAAAAATAAACTTGTACGTGCAGAACTTACAATAGAAAACCTATTCTATGTATATATAATGCTTTCTGATTTGTTTCATTGAGAAACTCTGATTTCTCTGATAGTAGATATGCTTGAATCTTCGAATATATCTTTTCCTGAATTTCAACACTTTCTGTTTATTGAGCTATTGAGCAGCTTGAAGTCTATCTGTTGAGCAGCTTGAGTTAGAACACTGGCAGCTTGAACTTTTGAACTAGCAGCTCGAACTTCTTCAACTAACAGCTTGAACTTTGTAATTACACAAAAAATCTACTAACAGTTTGAGAAATCTAACTAACAGCTTGACATACTTAGAATATTTCCCAACAATCTCCCCCTAACTTAAATTCTTTACACAAGACTTTAAGTTTCTATACAAATAAGGAAATAAAACAAAGTAAAATTGTTATCTACAAACTAAGGCATCCAAAAACTTACAATTGTGAAAGTTTTTGCTTAATTGCTTTCAAAAATTCTCTTTTCATTTCTTCTCTATCACAGTATATCTTCACTGAGCTCAGTTGTACCAACCATGCCCTTGGAAGATCAAAGAATTCAAAATTGAAGAACATGTTGGATCCATTTGCAAAGCTGAGTCTATATGTCTTTGATTTCACATACAGATCAACATTTGCAATCTTCATCTCCTTGGCATCTTCTATATCTTTTCGGATAGACTCTGGATCAAAAATGTTTTTCAAATCCTTTATAGTCTGCTTGACCTGGGGTAGTGATGTAACAACCTAATTTTTTATCTAGTCTTAAAATCAGTATTTGAACCGATAATGTAATATTATTACATTATTTGAGTTATAATTTAATTAAGTTATGAAATACTTAATTAAATTATATAAATATTAAATTATGATTTAATAAATTATTAAAGATAATTAAATAAAAGAGATATAAGATACGAAAATAAAAGTGGGTTAACTAGCAAATATAACTAGATGAAGTATATAAACGAGATTTATTATTCATTTAAACACTTTTACTCTCTCTCTACACACACTCTCTCTACACTCTCTCTACCTTCTCTCTAAATTATCTCCCAAACCGACCGGCCGATTATCAAATTTTATATATCGTTAGAAAGATCTCGGAGAATACTACACGAATCTGCTGTCACATATTTGATTTCGTACGAAATTTGAGGTAAAAATCGATTTCTTAAGTTTTTATATTTTTCGGTTTTGAACAATAAATTCGAATTTATCATTTTTATGAAATTTAAAGCTATTTTGATGGAGTTTAACTAGAATTTGTATATTATAATCGAACCTAGGCTCAATATCTAACATATTCATGATTTTTTAGACTTAAAAATGAATGTTTTAAAGCTGAATCTTAAAAACAAATTCGAGATGACAAGAACAAACTCGAAATACAAGAACAAACTCGAACTTTTAACTAAATTCGAAAATATATTCGAATTTGGTCCTTAAGTTCGAAATTAGAGTTTTGACTATTGACACTAAATTCGAAATACATAATTCGAATTTATGTATGAATTCGAATTTGTTGGTTATAATTGAAGCCATGAATTTTTAAATTTTTTTGTCTTACATACTTGAATTTAATTGTAAATTGAGATATGGGTTTGACTTTAATTAATGCATTCCAAATTACTACACTACTCGAATTTAACATATATATTTGAAATGATATCTTTGAAATTAACAATGGATTTTAATATTAGCATATATTCGAATAGTGTAGTAAACTCGAATATAGGTTCGAATTTGGTACTTCATATTCGAACTTAAGTATTTAAATTCGAAACCCCACTCCTTAAATTCGAATATAATGAATAAAACATTTGGACAACACCTAAAATAACAAGATAGTTAGCAAAATGAATATATATATTATTAATATATATATATATATATATATATATATATATATATATATATATATATATATATATATATATATATATATATATAGACCCTTGTGAAATTATGAAACAAAGAATATTAATGAAAGAATGATTTATGAATAAACAAGTTATCAGAATCAGATGAAATAAAGATTTTAAAGAATAATAGATGATGATATTAACATGATATGATATGATAATTCTGGACAGGTTCAGTGAAATTCTGAACAAAGATTTAAAGATTTATAAAGTGGGTCAAAGATTTGATTTGACAGATTTGAGATAAAATCCTGAGATAACTCAGGTGGCAGATTTTACATTTGTTTGATAAAGACCCAAGACTGTGAGTTATAGATATTCAGATTTAACATGCTTGAATTTCCGGTTGAGACATATTGTTGATGTTACATTGATTTGACATTCATATTATCAGCTGGATTGTGACCTGTGCACACCATGGTTGGGTGTTGCCCAGTGGATCATGATAGCTATTTTACTTATCACTTCATATGATATTGCTTTACAGTTCATTTCAGATATTGCTTTAAGATTATTGCTATCATGACATTGATTACGTATGCTTCAGCATTGCATATACTTGACATATTGATTCAGCTTGATTAGCCCTGATTGGTCTATTATTCTAGACCTGGCTATTTCACCAGTTCTATTAAACTTGGTAATGACCTCCGATGTTCCGCCACGTTGATTTAATGATAGTTAGCCCAGTATGTGGCTGATCCCCACGATTTAAGCGTGAGCGTGGCTTGAGCATCATCCGACTCTATGACTTCTATGTCTCAATCATGAGGGCTGAAGCGGCAGCCAAGACATATCACGCTAGACTTATGATGATCCGCTTGACCATGCATGTTAATTTGAAAATCTATTTACTCACTAAGCATTGCTTACGGTTGCTACATTAACATTTTTACAGGAAAAGACAAAGGAAAGTCACCTGCCGGACCTAGTTCTTAGGTCTTACACGCTCAAGACAGAAGTTTCATAGACCTCTACTCAGCGACCCCATTTTGGTACTAATTGGATGACGATATTATGGTGATCTGGGTAGATTTATTTTGATTATATGATGACATGAATTAGATTAGACTTGTGCCCTTTATAAGTTTAATTTAAAAACTGTAATCTGTATTAAACTTAATCCTAATATTTTGTACAGTAATTTTTAATTCCGCAATTAATTACTCTATCTTAGTTATGGTTGATATCGTATTGCATGATGTGGGACCTAGACTCGTGAGAACTGCCCTGTAAGGGGTGGTCTTCACAAGTGAAGACCTGGATTGACTCACAGTTCCAATATGGTGCATTCTAGTAAGTTCATCCCTGGTCATCCCTTGAACTAGGTGCATTATACTCTTGTATTCTTCCTCAGGACCAGCTTCTCTTCTGACTACAAAATGATATTTTAAATCAATGTCATCCATTGACTTAGCATACCAGTATGTAATAAAGGTTTTGAGAAGTCATGCTGATCGAGGGTCTTTTCAATCTCCATCACTTTTTGAAGCTGATTCTCAAATAGCACCTTTTTCACCTGATCAAGCTTTGCTTGTGAAATGGCTTCTGATTGAGAATTAGTAGCAACAGCTTGAACAGGAGGAGGAGGATCACTGACACCAGCTTGAACTGGTTCTTGTTGGCTTTGGACCTGATGGGAGACTTTGGCTATCTTTCGTTTTCCCATTTCTTTGTCATGAATTTCCTGCAGCCTTTCTGTGCTCCATGACTGAGCCATCTTCTTTGGAATCCCAACTGAATAAGAGAAATTTATCAAAAACTTTCTGTGCTCTGCCTTTGAATGCCCTGTTGGCATTTTCCTTTTCTTCTCATTCTGTTTGACCACAAACCCTCTTAAGTAATCACCTAAGGTTTCATGATCTTGCATTGGAGCATGGGTTTGCTGGTCCAAAAGATCATCTTATTCCTCTGCTAATTTTCTGGCAAATTTAGCATCATGAGCAACTTGGGCTTCTTTAGATGAAAATTTATGCTTTGGAGATTCTATGAGTATGCCCTTGCCCTTGCCCTTATCTTTGGTTGCAGAGGATGTAGCTTGGACTGTACTAACAGGAGCTTGAACTCCTTCTCTGATAACAACTCCAGTTGTTCTTATAGGAGCAGCTTGAGTTTCTAGGCTAACAGCTTGAGTAGCTGTTGGGACTGTTAGCCTAGAATCTGAGACTGTTTGAGCAGGAGCTGAAGCTGTTTGGACTGAACTAGGGATCTCCTGATTCTCCCCCTTTTTGGATGCATTGGTTTGGCCAGGAGGACCTACAACCTTTGCCATTAGGGTTCGAATCATCTTCTCAAGTTGAATTATCTTATTTCCACAGAGAGTGAACCCCTGATGAAAATAATCCATTCTTTGATTATGAGCTGCTACTGTCTGTTGGAGTGCTAGGATTTGTGCCCCCTGTGCAGCAATAAGGGACTGGTAATGTTCCAATACTGCCACAGCAGGTTTCAGCTGAGGATCCGTCAAAATCATAAGTTGCAGACTAGCCTCAAGATCAGCAAATGAGTGTGGAGCTTGTGATCTATCACTGGCAGGAATTCCAGAAGTAGAAACATCTGGGCCCCTCTGTTCTTGGTACTGGGGACTTCCAGAAGGTGCTTGCACACCCTCTGTTGCCATGGGTGTGGTCTTATTGATGTTGACACTGTCATGTGCCTCTTGTGCAGAGAAATCAGTAGTGTCAGCCACAGAACCCATATGGACATCCTCTGTTGGGATGGCCACCTCCAAATTAAGGATGAGAGTGTCCTCAGTGGGTGCCCTTTGGATATTCTGTGCAGAAGTGTCCTCCTGCACAGGGATATTTGGCTCTTGTATTTGGGCTGAGGAGGAAGGAGCTCCTGAACCCTTCTTTCTTTTGTATAGTATAAGTGGGGATGTGGGTTTGATAGAAGGAGCAGATGGAGTATTTGTATCATGAGGAGTGGGTTGGGGTCCTGGGGGTGAAGCAGTGATGGAAGGCTGAGCCTGCTCAGGACCCTCTTCTCTGTTTAGTGGATTGATGCCCAACATTGCAGAGGGCAATAGGACATCTACACTCAAAAAATTGGCACTGGATTTTAAAGGACGTTTTATTGATGGTAAAGAGTGCCTATGGGAAACATGAATCCTTTTATGTACATTGAAATTACTGCAAGTTCTTGCAATAATTTCAGCCCAAAACCTAGGATCCATCAAAAATTTCCCATGCTTTAGGGCATGATGCCTTAACATACCCTGAAAAATCATAGTCGAAAAATTGAACTGTTGGCCTGTAGATAAACACACTAAGGCAGTGGCTATATTAGAAGAAAATTCTGACCAACCAGTTCTTTTAGGGCTTATGCATTGTTGGATAATATGTAAAAGATATTTCCACTTAGGGGCAAAATGAGTTTTAAAGAAAGTATAAGAATCAGTAGGGCCCCTATACCATATAGCAAAAAGGCCTTCATGTAAGGCAGTAAGAGATATATCTGTTATACCTGTGGCATCTTGAAGATGCAAGTGTTGACGGATGATGTCCTCAGTGATGGTGATAGTGTTGCCATCGATTTTGGAAGTCAAAGAAGTGACTCCGTTGATGGTTTGGACAGAGGCATGTTTCCAAAACTGTTCTATATGGGATATGTAGATGGTGGGATTGATAGTGAGGGCATGATGGATATGGGAACTTCGAAGGAAGTCCATCATGTCATGGAATGGTTGAAGGTCAGTGTGTTTGAGAGAATAGGGAAGACAGTTATGTTCTTTGACAAACTCCATTGACGATCAATCGGTGATTTAGGGTTTCAGAGAAGTGTGTGTGAATCGCTCAGAGAGAAAAGGAAGATCGTGGAAGATATTTTGTAACTGATAGTTACAATTGAACGAAATTGGGACCTTTAAAGGTTTGGGGGTTTCGAAAATATCTAATCCCGCACACACACTTATAGGAAGTTACCAAATTACCCTGCACACTTTGACAGATCAAGTGAAACAACTAACAGTCCGAGTAAAATGAACTAGCAGCTTGAGAAAAGACTCAAGCTGTTAGTTGAAAAGAAGCATATTCTAATGAAACAGTGTCTCCCCCTTAAACAAGCATGTGAAATAAACATATTTTTCATAAAATAAGAGAGAATGATGAATAACAAATTAATCCATATTAACCATGCCAATATTTGATACTAGGAAGGTGAATATTCCTACATCAAATGGTTTTGTAGATAGATCAGCTAACTGATCTTCAGTATGAATTTTGGTAACTTGGATTAATTTCTTTTCATTACAATCCCTTATAAAATGAAATCTGATGTCTATATGCTTGGTTTTGGGAAATTTCACTGGATTTTGTACAATGCTTATTGCACTTGAGTTGTCAATGTAAATAGGAGTGGAGAGGAAATTCATACCATAGTCTCTTAGTTGATTCTGAATCCACATCACTTGGGAACAGCAGCTTGCAACTGCTACATATTCTGCTTTAGTGGATGAGGTGGAGACAGTTGTTTGCTTTTTGCACTGCCAAGAGACCAATCTTGCTCCCAGATATTGACATCCACCAGTTGTGGACTTTCTGTCAATGTCGCATCCTCCATAATCACTGTCAGAATAGGCTGTTAGTTCAAGAGGAGAGTCTTTAGGATACCAGAGACCCAAGTGTGGTTGGCCTTTGAGATATATAAAGATTCTCTTAACAGCAAATAGGTGTGAGTCCTTTGGAGCACATTGAAACCTGGCACAAACCAAAACAGCAAACATTATATCAGGTCTAGAAGATGTGAGGTACATAAGTGAACCTATCAAGGATCTGTATAGATGAATGTCCACATCTACTCCATCTTTGTCTGCATCAAGCTGCTTGTGAGTGTCCATTGGAGTACTAACAACTTTGGTATATTTGTAACCAAACTTTTCCACTATGTCTTTAACATACTTTGATTGACTTAGAAAAAGTCCCGTGGGCTTCTGCTTGACCTGCAATCCTAGAAAGAAGGTGAGTTCTCCCATTGAACTCATTTGAAACTTTTTGTGCATCAATGCCTCAAATTCTTTGCACAGACTGTCATTAGTAGACCCAAAGATAATATCATCAACATAGATTTGAACAAGCAGAATCTCAGATTTGATGGACTTTGTGAACAATGTTTTGTCCAGAGTACCTCTCTTGAATCCATTCTGTAGAAGGTATGATGACAGAGTGTCATACCATGCTCTAGGGGCTTGGTGGAGTCCATAGAGGGCTTTGTCTAATTTGTAGACTCTGTCTGGATACTTGTAGTCTTCAAATCCAGGAGGTTGACACACATAGACCTCTTCTTCGATTGTGCCATACAGGAAAGCAGACTTCACATCCATTTGATACACTTTAATCCCTTTGAAGCTTGCATAAGCTAGGAACAGTCTAATGGCTTCTATTCTTGCCACTGGAGCAAAGACATCATCATAATCTATTCCTTCTTCTTGAGTGTATCCCTGTGCTATCAGTCTTGCTTTGTTCTTGATTACTATCCCTCTCTCATCCTTCTTGTTTCTGAACACCCATCTTGTACCAATTGCTCTCTTTCCTTTAGGAAGATCAACTAGAGTCCATACATTCTGAATCTTGAATTGTAGTAGTTCTTCCTGCATTGCCTCAATCCAAGATGGATCTTTTAAAGCCTCTGATGCCTTTTTAGGTTCTAACTGTGACATGAAACAGACATGTTCAAAGGCAGCTAGACTGAATTCAGGAACTGCTGATTCAGCATCAGTAGTCTCCTTGTGAACCATTGTCCTTATCTGCACAGGAGTGCGTGGATCACCCATTATCTGATTGAGAGGATGATACTTGTGAACTCTGAGTGTTGGCTCTCTGTCTGTCTGAAAAGAAGTTCCTAGATTTGTATCATCTCCTTCAGGACCACTTGATGGTTCAACTTCAGGAACAGCTTGACTAGAAGATGAGACTGTTTCCCTTCGTAATGGAGCTGTTCCCTCAGGACTTGGGGTTGACACTTCATAGTTTGGATTTGAATCATGTTGAGCATCCAGTACCCCTGGTGGGTCACAAGATAGAAGTGGTATAACCGTATACTCATCCCATTGACCAGAATCTTCAACAGTCTGAAACTTTGTGCCAACAGCTTGAACATTTGTGCTACCAGCATGAGAATTTGTGTTGGCAGCTTCAACCCTGTTTTCATCAGTTTCTGCAGTATACTCAACAAAGCTCAGAGAGTTAGTTAGTAAATCTAAATCAAACAATCAATCAGGACCAGTGCCTTTGACATTTGCAGTGTTTTCATTAAATTCAACATTGACACTTTCTTCAATGGTTTTAGACACACTGTTATATACTCTATAGGCTTTGCTTTGAGTGGAGTATCCTACAAAGAAACCTTCTTCAGCCTTACTTTCAAACTTTCCTAAGTGAGTCTTAGTGTGAAGAATGGTGCATGAACAACCAAAAGACTTTAGAAAGGCTATTAAGGGGACTCTATGATGAAATAACTCATATGGACTTTTTTCTTGTGATTGAACAACCTGAACCCTATTTAGAACATAACAAGCTGTATTGACTGCTTCTGCCCAAAAGGTCATTGGCAGTTTGGAATCAGCTAGCATGGTTCTAGCAGCCTCAATTAAAGTTCTGTTCTTTCTTTCAGCTACACCATTTTGTTGTGGTGTTCTTGGTGCACTGTATTGCCTAGCAATGCCTTTAGACTCACAGAAACTGTTTAGGATATGGTTTTTAAACTCAGTTCCATTGTCTGATCTTATCACCTTAACTTTTAAGTTGGATTAGTTTTCTATCTTAAGAATAAATGATTTAACTAGCTCAACAGTTTCATCTTTATTCCTAAGAAAGTATACCCATGTGAATCTGGTGAAATCATCAATAATGACTAAACAGTAAGCTCTTTTATTCAAACTCAAAACAGATGTTGGACCAAAGAGATCCATATGAATAAGATGAAGAGTAGATGAGATTGAATTTACTTCTTTGGCATTATGAGAAGTTTTGTGTTGCTTGCCTTTAAGACATGCTACACAATGATCATCACAGATGAACTCCTTTTGTGGTAAACCTCTTACCAAATTCTTTTTGACTAGAACAGTCATAGATTTGAAGTTCATGTGACACATCCTTCTGTGCCAAAGAGCAGACTCATTGGATGATGCTTTGGATATCAAACAGCTTAAAGTACTTGATTTGGATAAAAGATATGTGTCCAAACAGTAGACATTGTCCTTTCTTGGTGTTCTAAGTAAAACAAGATTTTCAGGTATTTTAAAATCTTTTGAAAGAACAATGCACTCAGAATCTGTGAATACAACAATATTTTGTTTATCACAGATTTGAGACACACTTAATAGATTGTACTTCAGCTGTTCAACATACAAAACATCATTGAACAACATATTGCCTGCTTTGACAGTACCTTTACCTGTGACCTTACCTCCCTTGGAATTTCTTCCAAATACAACAAAACCTCCTTCAAAGCCTTTGAAATTTGACAAGCATTCAGAATTGCCTATCATGTGCCTAGAGCATCCACTGTCCAAATGCCATCTTGTTTTATGTTGTGACCTGTGGGTGCCCTGCACAAATAAAAGCTTAGTTAGTAGTGGAGTAAACCCAAACCAAGTTGGTTTTGGGTTGTCCTTGTGCATTGACATAACTAAACACTGTTTGTGACTTCTTATACTTAGTGAGATCCACTGGTGGATTCTGGGAAGAATATTTAGTTATGGCATGAGGAATCCAGGTGTTCTTTCCAACTTTTGTATTAACAGTCTCAGATGATCCATTACCAGTTCCAATTTTAAGCTTGGCAGTTTGAACTGGAACCTTAGTGCTAACAGCTTCAGAGTTTGCACTACCAGTTTCAACTTTAGGCCTGGCAGTTTCAATATTTGTATCAACAGTTTGATCTGAGTTTTTGCCTTTAACACACCATATCTGTTTAAAAATTGATTTGGGTTTTGCCAAAACTTGTTTTTGGTGTGTGGACTGTTTTTGATTTATTTTTAAGAACCTGTGATCAACTGTTTTCTTTGGAATTGGTGCAGCAGATGGTTTGGCCTTTAAATGTTTTGTGTTGTGAACAAATGCCTGCTTCTTAGCCACAGTCTGTTTTGCAACAGGTGGTTTGTATAGGCAATGCCTGGCCAAATGGTTTTTCCTGCCACAATGGAAACATCTTTTGACTGTTTTGATTGGAGAACCAGTTTTATTGGACCATAACTGGTTCTTGTTCCTATGATTTCCCCTTACCTGCTGTTGTGTGGGAAACTTTTGGACACCATGCTTTTGGCATGTGCAGATTGGAATAGAGTTATCCCTTTTATTACCTTTTGAGGGAGATGCAGTGTTACAGTTAGAAGGTACAGAAACATGTGGAGCAGCATGGCATACACTCATCTTCTCTTTTCCTTTCTTACTGGGGTTAGAGGTTTCTATAGGTGCACTCATTGTTTTGTGGTCTCTCTCAACTTCTTTGCACTCACATCCTTCATCTGGAATCAGGTCTCCTTTTGATTTAGGACTGCTGTCAAGGATAGGATCTACAGTTGTCAAGGACTCATCTAATGGTTCATTAACAAGCCTATCAGCAACTTCACTCATTGGATGAATGTATTTGTTGTTGTATGGAGGTGGAGTGGCTCTGTATCCTATACCTTCTTTGGGATTGAGCTGAGATTTTACCCTATCTTTAAATTGAACTTCCATTAGGTGTTCCAGCTTTTGATTTGCCAATTTAAAGTTTTCTAGATCTATATTGACATATTCTATTTTCTAGTTAGCTTCTAACACCTTCTGTTCAGCCTCATCTAATTTCTTATCTAGGGACTCTATTTTCTTATTCAGCTCCTTTTTCTCCCACTCATGATATGTTCTATCATGTCCCATTTGAATCTCATTATCCTTATAGTCAATGATTTGTTTTTCAAGATCTTCTATGGCCTGCATGTACTCATATCTCCTTTCTTCCATCTTAGCTAGAGTTTTGCACATGCTCTCATTATGATCTCTGTACTTTTTAACCATATTTTTGCATGTTTGAGAGCAGAGTTTAGCATTTACCTCAGATGGTAGTTCAGTGGAGGTGACATTTGATGTTTCTGCCATGAGAGCTTGATTTTGAAACTCTTCCTCTGTCTGATCACTCCAGTCAAACACATTGTCTTCTTGAGACACAAGTGCTTGTGATGATGAAGCTTGAGTAGTTTGCTGAGGTCTTGGTGGCTGTTGACTTTGGGATCTGCATTCTCTGGCAAAGTGTCCAAGCTTGTGGCATTTAAAGCATTCAACTTTTGATTTATCAAATGCTGGTTTGCCTTCTGGTCTGGCTTGAAAGTTGGATCTGCCAGTTCTTTTCAGAAACCTTTTAGCCCTCATAGTCAACATTGCATGCTGCCATTTCAAGTCCATCTCTTCTAGATCATCTGGATGGATTTGTTCTAAATCTTCAGCATTTAGAGCAAACAGTCCATCATTGGCAACAAAAGCTTCATAATGAACTTCAGTAGAGTTACCATCAGCACCTGAAAAGGAATCACAACAGTTAGATTTATCAGTTAATGTTGATGACAGCAGAGCAGTGTTATGATTATAAGAAAAGGATTTCTTTTTAGTTTCAATCTTAGTTTCAAACACTCTCAGACTGTTGTAAAGATCATCCAGTTCTATTTTATCAAGAGTGTCTTTGGTTCTCCATTGGGCAGCATAGACTGTCCACTCTTCACCAAGAGATCTAAGAAATTTTCTGTTGACTTCATCTTGATCCAAGCTGACTTTGGCACTCTCCAATTCACCTATCAGTTTATTAAACCTGTAAAAAATTTGAGTAAGGTTTTCATCCTTGCCACCAGAAAAGTTCTCATACTGCTGTTTCATAAGATCTTTTTGATTTCTTTTGGTGCTAGCATTGCCAGCAAATCTTTTCTCTAAAGCAATCCAAAGAGAATGAACAGTGTAAAACTTTTTAAACTGATGTTGATAAGCATTAGGAATGACTATTGTAAAAGTGTAAGAGCTTTGACTTCATTCATTCTAGTCTTTCTTTCAAGTTCAGTTCTTGGAGGAGTTTTTATGGATTTTCCCTCAGCATCAAGTTCAGGATCAACTACAGGAGGAAATTCAACAGCTTCCCATATGGCATAGTCAATAAATTGAATGTGCTGTTGAATCCTGAGTTTCCACATCTCAAACTCAGTGGGTTTGAGCATAGGCACTTTGAGTCCTTGCCCAGATCCACTACTGATATTATCAAATTCCATTGCAGAAAATTAAAAAAAAAATTTTAAAGGAAAGCTTTTGACTTTGAAAACAAAGAAAGACCTGTGGCTCTGATACCACTTGTCAAGATCAAAATCACTACCTAAGATTAACTGGTTTGAATCAATCAGAGTATAAACCAATAACCTTGTATTGAATCAAAGTCCAATTAAGAAGTTTGCGGAATAACACTTAACTGTTTTAAGAAAAGCTTTCAAAATAAATAACACATAAATATAATCAACAATCACTTGTATTGCCAAACTCAATGATTACAATCACCTCTAATCTGTTTGATTAGACGAAGAACACAGATTGTTCTTAGGTTTTGCAACCTTAGAGGCTTATGAAAACTTATTCAGAAAAGCAATTACAATTGAAAAATAAACTTGTACATGCAGAACTTACAATAGAAAACCTATTCTATGTATATATAATGCTTTCTGATTTGTTTCCTTGAGAAACTCTGAATTCTCTGATAGTAGATATGCTTGAATCTTTGAATATATCTTTTCCTGAATTTCAGCACTTTCTGTTTATTGAGCTGTTGAGCAGCTTGAAGTCTATCTGTTGAGCAGCTTGAGTTTGAACACTGGCAGCTTGAACTTTTGAACTAGTAGCTCGAACCTCTTCAACTAACAGCTTGAACTTTGTAATTACACATAAAATCTACTAACAGTTTGAGAACTCTAACTAACAGCTTGACATACTTGGAATATTTCCCAACACAAATAGATTTGGATCCAGACTTGTTAGCGCTCTTGGGTACCCATTTCAAAACGGGTTTTGGTACCCACTTGTACTTGGGTTTAGGTACCCATTGCAAGTTATAACTATCAGCTTCTCTTTCAAAAGCAGAAAACAAATTTCTTTGAGTATTTGAAAATTTAATATCTGAGTGTTTAAAGAAACTTGACTTCGAATGATTAGAATTTTCTGAAGTCTTCTTCCTGAAAAACTGTCCGGTTTTGGCATGTTTTTGGTAATACGTGGTTGTTTTCTTTAAAAATGTTTTCTGATCAGACGGACCAGTATTTCCAAAAACTTTAAAAACATTAGGCTTTGAAGATTCACCTGTGTAAATCTTAACCGGAAGTTCTTCAATGATTTTGTCTTTGCCTTTATGTATCTTGAGAAGATACTTAAGTTTCACATCTGAAGATGAATCAAACTTAGCAGAGTTAGTTAGATTTACTTCACTTTCAGAAGACAAACCAGAGTGATCAACATTGGATTTTAAACACACTAAAGAAGGGGTCTTAACCTTTGACTCAGTTGATGAAGTAAACACATGTAATTGTTTTGTAAGATGAAGTATCTGATCTTCCAAACTTTTGATGATGAATAAATTTGAATTTCTGTCATGATCAAATGATTGGTAATCAGATTTAAAAGATTGTTCTTTGATTAAGAACATTTGTCTTTCATCTTCAAACAAATCAGATTTTGATTTAAAATCTTGTTCTTTAAGTAAGAACTCATGTCTTTCCTTCTCAATCAAATCTTTAGTTAAAGACAACTCTTGTTGAAGAGCAAAAATTTCTTCATTTTTGTTTAAAATACAATTCTGATTAGTTTGTTTTGTCTTAGAAAGTGTATCTTCAAGATCCTTAACTTTCTTGTTTAGTTCAGACCTTTCAGACACAAGACATTTTAGTTGAGTTGTACTTTGAAAATTTTCTTGTTTAAGCTCATCAAGTTCTTTATTAAACTCAGATATTTTCAAATTAAGAACAGGACTCTCAGAACTTTGTTTTTCTTTTAAGCTCAAAAAATTCTTCGTTCAGTAATCGTACGTCACGTAAAGCCAAAGATTTATCAGTATTTAACTGAACAAGAATGTCATAATTGTTCTTACTTGCAATAAGGTCAGACTTCTCCTCTTCAAGTATTTTTTATTTAAATCAGATATTTTTAACTGATAAGCAGAACTCTCAGACTTTTGCTTATCCTTTAAGCTCTGAGTTTTTAATTCCTCTTTTAAGATTTGAATTTCTTCGTTCAGTATTCTTACATCACGTAAAGCCAAATCTTTATCTGTATTTAACTGAACGAGGATATCATAATTGTTCTTACGAATCTTTTCAGATTCAGTAAGTTTGACAATCAGCTCAGACTTTGAAAATTGTTCAAACACTATTATGAATTGCAGAAAAATGAACTTCCAAGATCTTTTATGGAAAAATAAGTGAATTCTGATAAAACTTTGAGAATTATATCTGAAAATGATAACTTGTGAAAAAACAGCTTTGAATTGACTTTTTGACTTTGAAATTTCAGCTTTTCTACAGAAAAATGCCGGTAACTTTTTTCTCGAGTGGATTTGGGCCTCGAAAATTTACCAAACCGGCTTTGCCCATTCAAGAAATCGTAGATCTCTGTTCAAGCTTCGATTTGACGTATGGTAGGCCTTCTAACGATATTCCAGTCAAAAGTCATGGTCAATTTAAGCAGCTAAGGTCAAACAGTCAAAAGTATGATGAAACTCGAATGAATAAGTATCAAACTCGAACAATGAAGGCTCAAACTCGAATAAAGAATCACCAATCTCGAATGAAGAAGTATAAAACTCGAATGATTGAGAATGAAACTCGAATGAACTTGTAGTCCAACTCGAATTACTTTATATGAAACTCGGTTGATGAACAATGCAACTCGGATGACTCTCTTTGAAACTCGATTAAAGAAGCAATAAACTCGATCAATAAAGCATGAAACTCAGTCAAAGCTTGTATAAAACTCGGTCAAAGCTTTATAAAACTCGATCACTTCTTTGTAAAACTCGAATAACACTATGAATTCAGTGTTGCCCGAGTTTGATCAGATCTGATAAAAATCAAGTTCAAAAACACAATTTTTCAACAAAAATTCACCAAATGACCTCAAATTATGATCAAGTGTGCGTTTTTCACACAGAAACAACTTTTGTTAAACAACTTTGTCTAATTTCAGATTAAAAATCCAAATAAACAAAAAACGAGAAGAACACAAAAGTTTCCCAAAATCAGTAAAATTCAAATTACTTTCTGTGTGTTTGGAATTAGAATCTGAATTCGAATTTAAAAACGTCACCTTCGATCCAATTATTACTTCTTTTCATCCACAAAATCAAAAACCATAAGAAATTTTCTAAAATCTCAAAATTTCGATGAAACAGTGCTTTGGAGAATTCAATTTTTAGATTTAAATTCACTCAGATTTTTCCATACTTGGCTCTGATACCAATTGTGAATTCAACTTTCATGCAATTTATTCAACATTAAACATAAACATATGAACAATTAACATCAATCACAATATATTGAATGATTAAAGAGAGAATATTACATTGGAGGTTTCGGTGACTTGCACAACACTTCTATTCTCTCTAGATCCGTGTACTGCTTTTGTGATCTTTGTATTATTCTGTCAACTGAACTATATATATACACCATTTACAACTATTGTGTATTTACAATAAAGTCCTTGAACTATTACAAAATATTGTTTTCAACTCTATTTATAATTGTACCCAACACATCAAACGTCACGTGTCACCTCTACGTTCACCAAAAAGATAATTACAACTTATAAAAAATAAAAGATAAATACAATATAATATTTTTAAAGAAGATAAATATACTATATTTTTTAATCTGTAAATAATAAAAAATAAACACAATCATTTTTTTTGTATGTTCTCATTTTTACTCATATACATTTTATATAAATAAGTTTAATTAAAAATATCCACGTAAGACGTGGGTTATAAACTAGTTATAATTAAAAGGATTTATTATGAAAAAAAAACTAACATGTTTTCACGTTTTTGCGTTTTCGTCCATCCATATTATTTTTTTAAAATAAAATTTCTCAAGTCATTTATTTCTTTTATTTAGTAAAATTCAGATATTACAATCTCGTTTTTCAGTTTTTCAAAACCCGGTTTACTATTTATAATCGGTTCTAATATTCAAATTTCATAAAACTGAAAAAAATAACTTAAGGGTTTTTCTGAAAAAATAACATTAAGGGACGAAAAAGCAAAAACCATGAAAACATGTTGTTTATTTCCATAATAAACCTAATTAAAACCGTTTAAAACAAAATCAATGTTCATAATCGTTCAAACATGAATGACCAAACAACACTAATGAATATGAAAATAACGAATCCATGAAAACCTAAATCAAAAACATTTAACAACATTATTTAAGAAGGTGGTGCTCAATAACGCAAAGCTAAACATACCTGAAACCAAACATTGAGAACAATCAAACCTTAACTAAATAAAAAAACATAATTAATAGCATTTAAAAATTAATATATGGAGATACGAATGATAAATTAATTAAGTATATAAATAGATTGGAATATATTTTATCAGAAAATTAATAAAAAAAATAGATATTTTTCTTCAATACGAATGAATGTAGAAATAACTAAATATATTTTTAAAATTAATAGTTGTGAAACTTATTAATATGCAGGTAAAATACATAAATAAATTGTAGATAAATAATAAATAAAATATTATTTATTAATTAAACTTTTATAAATATACAAATATTTAAATATAAATTAAAGTTAATTAATTCATTATGGACCATAAGTGAAAATTAATTTCTAAAGAAAAAATTGGAATTTTTAAAGTGTAGGTAAAACATATTCTTCACTTTTTTTTTTTTTTTGAAATCCCGAGTTAAACATGACATAAAAATTTCTGGGTAATTTAGAAATTTCTGCTTGTATTTTATAAAAAAATATGGATTTAGTTCTTTTACTTTATTTATTACAATGTTCATCCATGTGGTTGAAGTTTTGTTATAGATTTTGTATTTTGACTGATCTATTTTTTAAATGAAAATTTTGGGCAAAAAACCCTTTAGTCAGACCATTTTTGCGATTAAAACTCTTAACCATTTTTCATTGCACAAAAAACATTCAACATGTAAAATCTTACAAATTTAGGGTGTTACAGTGTATAATAGGTTGTTATGCTTACGTGGCGTTGACATATCCGACTTACGTGGTGCCTAGGTGACATTATCTGTGTAATTTTTAATTCTTAATTATTGCATAAAAAACACCGACGTTGGTGACTTTTTCAATTGAAACTCTTAACTATTTTTTTCCTCACCTCTAACCGATAATCACATTCACCTCCTCCCTTCTCCTCTACCTCCGACGACTCCATCCCCTCTGAGATTGTGTTCATGGTTGTATTTTCGATTTGGTTTAGGGTTCTTCAAGTGTGTTTATTAGTTTGTTTTTTATTTCTTTTTTTGAAAATCGTTTATGTTTTTCACAAACTCTCAATTTTTATGTTTCGATTCACATTTGTGTAGGATGATACGTTTGACTATACTTTTGTGTTCATCGATTAGTTCATCTCGATGCAAAGGTTCCATATTTTGATTTTCGCTTCATTTTTGTTCAAACTGGTTTTCAGATTAGATGTGATCTTCTTTTTTGTTGTTGTTTGTCCAGATCTGTTTTAGGGTTCAAAGATGTTATTTTTCTATATGTATGTTCGATTAACTTTTGTCATTTAATCTTGAATTTCAACTTTGTTTGTGTAGATATAATTGATTTTGCTTTTTGTTCACGAGTTGTATTTTTAGGTTCCATTTTATGTTCGATTTCATTCATCTATGTGCTATTTTAGCTTCTGAATATTATCAACCATAACGGAGGAGGGGTTGTGTTCGCCGAAGAGTGGGGGTTTTGTCGTAAAAGGGATTCTTTGTTTAATAAACTAATAAAAAAAATTCATGTCATCAAGATGTGATTAGTGAATAAAACCCATTTTTGATGATTTTTTTGTTGGTTTGAGGTTTCTTGTGCAATAAAATGATTTGGAGTTTTAATTGAAAAATACCAACAAATCGTAGGTTTTTTACGCAAAAATTTTTATAAAAAATTTACATGTCATCAAGTTGCAACCGGCTAAATCTGTAGCAAGTCATTAATCTAAAAAAACCAAAATTTAATGAGGTTTTGTCGGTTGAAGATTTTTTATGCAATGAAAAATGGTTGGGGGTTTTAATCGCAAAAATGATCCACAACTAAGGTGTTTTTACGCAAAAAATTTTCAAAATGATATTTTGATTTTAACTTTTTTTCATATTTAGTCACTCATCAAATTAGTCTTTTATTTTTTTTTACTTTATCTTTATGTACTTTTTACTCTATCATTATTAATTACTTGAGAAGTTGTATTATAATTATTGTTAGTATCATTATTATTAATTATTTAAGAAGTTGTGTTATATATATATATATATATATATATATATATATATATATATATATATATATGTATACATACATATATATGTCAGGATCTGAAATTAAATAACCAAGACTAACTGATTTGAATTTATCAGAGTATAAATCAATAATATTGCTTTAAATCAAAGTTTAATTAAGAAGTTTGCGGAATAACACTCAATTATTTTAACAAAAGCTTTCAGACTCATAACAGATAGACATAAATAAGTAAATCAAAGTTGCTTGTATTGCTGACTTTAATGATTACAGTCACCTCTATTCTGTTTGATTAGACGAAGAACACAAACTGTTCTTAGGGTTTTACAACCTTAGAGGCTTATGAAAACTCAAACAAAAAGCAATTACGATCTTCAATACGCAGAAAACTCCTATACAATAGAAAGACCTATTCTATGTATTTATATTGCTTCTTGATTTGTTTCCTTGAAGGACTATGACTTCTCTGATAGTAGATATGCTGGAATCTTCGTGTAGATATCTTTTCCTGAATATCAGCACTTTCTGTTTGTAAAACTGTTGAGCAGCTTGAATCACTTGACAGCTTGAACAGAGCAGCTTGAGTTGATTTACTCTGGCAGCTTGAACTTTTACACTAGCAGCTCGAGATTCTTCAACTAACAGCATGAACTTTGTATTTACATAGAAATTCTACTAACAGTTTGAGAAGTCTAACTAACAGCTTGAACTACTTAGACTATTTCCCAACAATCTCCCCCTAACTTAAATTCTTTACACAAGACTTTAAGTTCTATACAAATAAGGAAATAAACAAGTAAACTGTTATTTACAAACCAAGGCTTTCAAAAACTTACAACTGTGCAAGTTTTCTGATTGACAGCCTTCAAAAACTCTTTCTTCATATCTTCTCTATCACAAGATATCTTAACAGATCTCATCTGAAGTAAGATAGCTTTTGGTAGATCATAGAATTCAAAATTGAAGAACATACCAGATCCATCTGTAAATTTGATTCTGTAAGTCTTTGATTTGACAAACAAATCAACTTGCTTGATCTTCATTCACTTTGCATTTGCATTCTCTATATCTTTCCTTATAGACTCAGGATCAGCAATGCTCTTCAGGTCTTTGATAGCTTGCTTTACTTGTGGTAGAGCCGATCTTACTTGTGTTACAGACCCAACATTGTGCACTCTTGTGAGCTCATCTCTGGTCATCCTTTGAGCCATATGCATGATGCTGTTATACTCTTCTTCTGGACCAGATTCCCTTCTTACTATAAACTGAAATCTTAAGTCAATGTTGTCCATTGACTTAGCATACCAATAATTAATAGGAGGTTTTGTAAAGTCATGCTGGTCTATCAATTTCTCTATCTCCATCACCTTTTGCAGTTGTTGCTCAAACAACACCTTCTTAACCTGATCCAACTTTGCTTGTGACATTGACTCTGATTCAGGAATAGAAGCAGCTGCTTGTACAGAAGGAGCAGGGGCACTGGCAGCAGTTTGAACATCACTTGTACCAGCTTGAACTGGTTCTTGAGATCTTTGGACTTCTTGGGAGACTTTGGCTTTCTTTCGTTTGTCCATCTCTTTGTCATGGATATCTTGTAGTCTCTCTGTGCTCATGGACTGAGCCATTTTCTTTGGAATACCTGCTGCAAAGGCAAAATTAATTAGAAATCTTCTATGCTCAGCCTTAGAATGCCCTGTTGGCATCTTCCTCTTCCTTTCCCCTTGCTTGACCACAAACCCTCTCAGGTAATCACCTAAGGTTTCATCATCTTCCATTGGGGGACTGGGTTTGCTGGTCTAACTCTTGATCTTGTTCTTCTGCTAATTTTCTGGCAATCTCAGCATCAAAAGCAATCTGGGCTTCTCTGGTAGAAAATTTGTGCTTTGGAGACTCAATAAGAATACCATTGCCCTTATCTTTTGTAGCAGGAGATGTTGCTTGGACTAAACTGCTGGGAGCCTGAGTTGTTTCTCTTATTACAACTCCAGTTGGTCTTGTAGAGGCAGCTTGAGTTTCTAGGCTAACAGCTTGAGAAGCTGTTGGGACTGCTAGCCTAGAATCTTGAACTGTTGGAGCTGCTTGGACTGATTCAGGGATTTGGCTCTCCTGATTCTCCCCCTTTTTGGAAGCATTGGTTTGGTCAGAAGGACCGACAACCGTTGCCAATTGGGTTCGAATAATGCGCTCTAATTGTATGATTTTATTTCCACAGAGGGTGAACCCTTTATGAAGATAATCCATTCGTTGATTCTGAGCAGCTTTTGTCTGTCTTAGTGCAGTAAGTTGTGCTTCCTGTGCAACAATGATGGACTTTTGGTATTCCAACATTGCAACAACAGGTTGCAGCTTAGGATCCGTTAATAACATAAGTTGCAGACTAGCCTCAAGATCAGCAAACGAAGTTGGTGCTTGTGATCTATCACTGGCATGAATTCCAGAAGTGAGAACCTCTGGGCCCCTCTGTTCTTGGTACTGGGGACTTCCAGATGGTGCTTGCACACCTTCTGTTGCCATGGGTGTGGTCTTGGTAATGTTGGCACTGTCATGTGCCTCTTGTGTAGAAGCAGCAGTAGTGTCAGCCACTGAACCCATATGAACAATCTCTTGTGAGATGTTCACCTCCTGATTGAGGATGGGAGTTTCCTCAATGGGTGCCCTTTGGATATTCTGTGCAGAAGTGTCCCCCTGCACAGGGTTATTTGGCTCTTGTATGAGGACTGAGGAGGAAGGAGCTCCTGGTCCTCTTTTCCTTTTATATAGATATTTGAGTGGGGATGTTGGCTGAACAATAGGAACTGAAGGCATTTGTGTATCATGAGGAGTGGGTTGGGGTCCTGGGGGTGAAGCAGTAGTGTTAGGCTGAGCCTGCTCAGGACCCTCTCCTCTGTTTCTTGGAATGATGTTCATCATTGCAGAAGGCAATAGAACATCTACACTCAAAAAATTGACACTTAGCTTTAAAAGCCTTTTAATAGAAGATAGTGAGTGCCTATGGGAAACATGTATCCTCTTATGTATATGAAAAGTGGTGCAAGTTTTTGCAATTATCTCTGCCAAAAATCTAGGATACATCAAAAATTTCTCATTCGTTAGGGAATGATGCCTTAACATCCCCTGAAAAATCATATTTGAAAAATTAAACTGTTGGCCTGTTGAAAAGCACACTAAGGAAGTAGCAATATTTGAGGAAAATTCTGACCAACCAGTTCTTTTAGGGCTAATACACTGATGAATAATATGCACAAGATATTTCCATTTAGGTGAAAAGTGTGCTTTAAGGAAAGTAAAAGAATCAGCAGGACCCCTATATCCAATATTATGAAGACCAGTATGTAACGCATTAAGGGATAGGTCTGTTATACCTGACGCATCTTGAAGATGCAGATGATGTCGAATGTATTCCTCAGTTACTGTGATGGGAGTCCCATCAATTTTGGAAATTAGAGAAGGAACTCCATTGATGGTTTGTACAGAAGCACGGTTCCAGAACTGCTCAATATGAGAGATGTATATGGTGAGATTGATATTGAGGGCATGATGGATATGAGAGTGTCTAAGAAAGTCCATCGTGTCATGGAACGGTTGAAGTTCAGAGTGCTTTAGAGATTAGGGCAGGCAGTTGTGTTCCTTGACAAACTCCATGGAAGATTAAACGGAGATTTTAGGGTTTCAAAGAAGAGTGTGGGAATCGTTCAGAGAGAAAAGAAGGCCGTGGTATGAGATTATGTAACTGGTAGTTACAACTGAACGAAACTGGGACCTTTAAAGGTTTTGAAAAGGTTGGGTCCCGCACACACATTTTAGAAATTACCTAATTACCCTGCACACTTTGACAGATCAAGTGAAATAACTAACAGTCCGAGAAAATGAACTAGCAGCTTGAGAAAATACTCAAGCTGTTAGTTGGAAATTAAGCATCTTTTAATGAAACAGTGACTCCCCCTTAAATAAGCATATAAAGTAGATAATAATGAAAACAAATTAATCCATGTTTACCATACCAATATTTGATACCAGGCTAGTGAACCTTCCTACATCAAAAGGTTTTGTAAATAGATCAGCTAACTGATCGTCAGTATGAATTTTGGTGACTTGGATTAATTTCTTCTCATTACAATCCCTTATAAAGTGAAACCTGATTTCTATATGCTTGGTTTTTGGAAATTTCACTGGATTTTGCACAATGCTGATTGCACTTGAATTGTCAATGTAGATAGGAGTGGATAAGAAGTTCATACCATAATCTCTCAATTGATTTTGAATCCACATTACCTGGGAGCAACAGCTTGCAGCTGCTACATATATAGCTTCAGTGGATGAGGTGGATACAGTTGTTTGCTTTTTGCATTGCCAAGAGACCAGTCTTGCTCCTAAGTATTGACATCCACCAGTTGTGGATTTTCTGTCAATGTTGCATCCTCCATAGTCACTGTCAGAGTAGGCTGTCAATGTAAGAGGAGAGTCTTTAGGATACCAGAGGCCTAAATGAGGTTGGCCTTTTAGATATCTAAAGATTCTCTTAACAGCAACCAGATGGGAATCCTTTGGTGAACATTGAAACCTTGCACAGACACAGACATCAAACATAATATCAGGTCTAGAAGATATTAGATACATAAGTGATCCTAAAAGAGATCTGTATAAATGAATATCCACATCTATTCCATCTTTGTCTGTATGAAGCTGCTTGTGAGGATCCATAGGAGTACTTGCAACTTTGGTATCTTGGTACCTAAACTTTTCCAGTATGTCTTTAACATACTTTGATTGACTTATGAAGAGACCAGTGGGCTTCTGCTTGACCTGCAATCCTAGAAAGAAAGTGAGTTCTCCCATTGAACTCATTTGAAATTTTTTGTGCATTAATGCCTCAAACTCTTTGCACAACCAATCATTTGTTGAGCCAAAGATGATGTCATCAACATAGATTTGTACAAGCAGAATCTCAGCTTTGATGGACTTTGTGAAAAGTGTTTTGTCCAGAGTGCCTCTCTTGAACCCATTCTGTAGAAGGTATGATGACAGAGTGTCATACATGCTCTGGGGGCTTGATGGAGACCATAGAGAGCCTTGTCCAACTTGTAGACTCTGTCTGGATACTTGTAGTCCTCAAAACCAGGAGGCTGACATACATAGACCTCCTCTTCAATTTTCCCATATAGAAAAGCAGACTTCACATCCATTTGATACACTTTAAAACCTTTGAAGGTTGCATAGGCCAAAAATAGTCTGATGGCTTCAATTCTTGCCACTGGAGCAAATACATCATCATAATCTATGCCTTCTTCTTGAGTGTACCCTTGTGCTACTAGTCTTGCTTTATTCTTGATGACTATCCCTCTCTCATCTTTCTTGTTTCTGAACACCCATCTTGTACCAATTACTCTCTTTCCTTTAGGAAGATCAACCAGTGTCCAGACATTTTGAATCTTGAATTGTAGCAGATCTTCCTGCATTGCCTCAATCCAGGATGAATCTTTCAATGCTTCTGATGCCTTTTTAGGTTCTAGCTGAGACATGAAACAGGCATGTTCAAAAGCAGCTAGACTGAATTCAGGAACTGCTTGTTCAGCAGCAGCAGTCTCATTGTTATCCATTTTCCTTGTTTGCACAGGTGTACGTGGATCACCCATTATTTGACTGAGAGGATGATACTTGTGAACTCTGAGTGTAGGCTCTCTTTCTGTCTGAAAAGAGGATCCAAGATTTGTATCATCTCCATCAGGACCAGTGGATGGTTCAGCTTCTAGAACAGCTTGACTTGAGTCTGGGACTGTTTCCCTTTGTGGTGGAGCTGTTTTCTCAGGACTTGGGAGTGACACTTCAGTGTCTGGATTTGTATCATGTTGAGCATTCAGAACCCCTGGAGGGTCACATGACAGAAGTGGTATAGGTGTGTATTCTACCCAAGCATTTGAATCTGTAACAGCTTGAGAGTTTGTGCCAACAGCTTGAGAATTTGTATTGACAGCATGAGAATTTGTGTTGACAGCTTCAATCCTGTTTGCATCAGCTTCTGCATTATACTCAACAAAGCTCAGAGAATTTGTTAGTGAATCTAAATCAAACAACCAATCAGGACCAGTGCCTTTGACATTTGCAGTATTTTCATTAAATTCAACATTTGCACTTTCTTCAATGGTTTTAGACACACTGTTATATACTCTATAGGCTTTGCTTTGATTTGAGTTACCTACAAAGAATCCTTCTTCAGCCTTGCTTTCAAACATCCCTAAGTGAGTCTTAGTGTGAAGAATGGTACATGGACAGCCAAAAGACTTGAAAAAGGCTATTAAGGGAATTCTATTATGGAATAACTCATAAGGAGTTTTCCCTTTAGTTTGAACAACCTGAACCCTATTTAGAACATAACAGGTTGTATTAACAGCTTCTGCCCAAAAAGTCATTGGCAGTTTTGAATCAGCTAACATTGTTCTAGCAGCCTCAATTAATGTTCTGTTCTTTCTTTCAGCTACACCATTTTGCTGTGGTGTTCTTGGTGCAGTATATTGTCTAGCAATACCCTTGGACTCACAAAAACTGTTTAGCATATGATTTTTAAATTCAGTCCCATTGTCTGACCTTATCACCTTAACTTTTGAGTTGGATTGGTTTTCTATCTTAAGAATAAATGATTTAACAAGCTCAGCAGTTTCATCTTTAGACCTAAGAAAGTAAACCCAAGTAAATCTGGTGAAATCATCAACAATAACTAAACAGTAGGCCCTTTTATTCAAACTCAAAACAGATGTTGGACCAAATAGATCCATATGAATCAGCTGAAGAGCAGATGAGATTGAATTTACTTCTTTGGCCTTATGAGAAGTTTTGTGTTGCTTGCCTTTAAGACATGCTACACAATGATCATCACATATGAACTCCTTTTGTGGTAAACCTCTTACCAGATTCTTTTTGATAGCACATTCATGGACTTGAAGTTCATGTGACACATCCTTCTTTGCCAAAGAGCAGACTCATTGGATGATGCTTTGGATATCAAACAGCTTAAAGTACTTGATTTGAATAAAAGTTCTGTGTCTAAACAGTTTACATTGTCCTTTCTTGGTGTTCTTAGTAAAACAAGATTTTCAGGAATATTAAAATCCTTTGAAAGAACAATGCACTCAGAATATGTAAACAGAACAATATTTTGTTTGTCACAGATTTGAGAGACACTCAATAAATTATACTTAAGCTGTTCAACATACAAAACATCATTGAAAACCATGTTGCCTGCATTAACCGTACCTTTACCTGTAACTTTACCTCCTTTGGAGTTGCCTCCAAATGCAACAAATCCTCCATCAAAGCCTTTGAAATTTGACAAGCACTCAGAATTGCCTGTCATGTGCCTAGAGCATCCACTATCCAAATGCCATCTTGTTTTATCAGGTGACCTGTGGTTGCCCTCAGATGGTAGTTCAGTGGAGGAGACATTTAATGTTTCTGCCATCAGAGCTTGATTTTGAAACTCTTCCTCTGTCTGATCACTCCAGTCAAACACATTGTCTTCTTGAGAGACAAGTGCTTGTGATGATGAAGTCTGATTAGTCTGTGGAGTCCTTGATGACTGTTGACCTTGAGATCTACATTCTCTGGCAAAGTGACCAAGTTTGTGACATTTATAACACTCAACTTTTGACTTATCAAAAGCTGGTTTGCCTTCTGTTCTGGCTTGAAAGTTGGTCCTGCCAGTTCTTTTAAGAAACCTTTTGGCCCTCATGGTCAGCATTGCATGTTGCCACTTCAAATCCATCTCTTCAAGATCATCTGGATGAATCTGTTCTAGATCTTCAGCATTTAGAGCAAACAGTCCATCATTGGCAACAAAAGCCTCATAGTGAGCTTCAGTAGAGTTGCCATCACCACCTGAAAAGGAATCACTGCCATTAGATTTTTCAGATGACAGAAGAGCAGTATTATGATTATATGAAAGAGATTTCTTTTTAGTATCAATCTCAGTCTCAAACACTCTCAGACTGTTGTACAGATCATCCAGTTCTATTTCATCAAGAGTGTCTTTTGTTCTCCATTGTGCAGCATAAACTGTCCATTCTTCTCCAAGAGATCTGAGAAACTTTCTGTTGACCTCATCTTGATCCAGGCTGACTTTTGCACTTTCCAGTTCACTGACCAGTTTGTTGAACCTGTCAAAAATTTGAGTAAGGTTTTCATTCTTGCCACCAGAAAAGTTCTCATACTGCTGTTTCAAAAGATCCTTTTGATTTCTCTTGGTACTGGCATTACCAGCAAATCTTTTCTCTAAAGCATTCCAAAGAGAATGAGCAGTATAAAACTTTTTGAACTGATGTTGACAAGCATTAGGAATGCCTATTTGTAAAAGTGTAAGAGCTTTCACTTCATTCATTCTAGCCTTTCTTTCAAGTTCAGTTTTTGGAGGAGTTTTGACTGGTTTTCCCTCATCATCAAGTTCTGATCAACTACAGGAGGAAATTCAACAGCTTCCCATATGGCATAATCAATGAATTGAATATGCTGTTGAATCCTGAGTTTCCACATCTCAAACTCAGTGGGCTTGAGCATAGGCACTTTGAGTCCTTGCCCAGATCCACTGCTGCTATTTTCAAATTCCATTGCAAAAGATTAAAAATTTAAAAGAAAGCTTTCGACTTTGAAAAACAAAGAACGACCTGTGGCTCTGATACCACTTGTCAGGATCTGAAATTAAATAACCAAGATTAACTGATTTGAATTTATCAGAGTATAAATCAATAATCTTGCTTTGAATCAAAGTTTAATTAAGAAGTTTGCGGAATAACACTCAATTATTTTAACAAAAGCTTTCAGAACTCATAACAGATAGACATAAATAAGTAAATCAAAATTGCTTGTATTGCTGACTTCAATGATTACAGTCACCTCTAATCTGTTTGATTAGACGAAGAACACAAACTGTTCTTAGGGTTTTACAACCTTAGAGGCTTATGAAAACTCAAACAAAAAGCAATTACGATCTTGAATACGCAGAAAACTCCTATACAATAGAAAGACCTATTCTATGTATTTATATTGCTTCTTGATTTGTTTCCTTGAAGGACTATGACTTCTCTGATAGTAGATATGCTGGAATCTTCGTGTAGATATCTTTTCCTGAATATCAGCACTTTCTGTTTGTAAAACTGTTGAGCAGCTTGAATCACTTGACAGCTTGAACAGAGCAGCTTGAGTTGATTTACTCTGGCAGCTTGAACTTTTACACTAGCAGCTCGAGATTCTTCAACTAACAGCATGAACTTTGTATTTACATAGAAATTCTACTAACAGTTTGAGAAGTCTAACTAACAGCTTGAACTACTTAGACTATTTCCCAACAATCTCCCCCTAACTTAAATTCTTTACACAAGACTTTAAGTTCTATACAAATAAGGAAATAAACAAGTAAACTGTTATTTACAAACCAAGGCTTTCAAAAACTTACAACTGTGCAAGTTTCTGATTGACAGCCTTCAAAAACTCTTTCTTCATATCTTCTCTATCACAAGATATCTTAACAGATCTCATCTGAAGTAACATAGCTTTTGGTAGATCATAGAATTCCAAATTGAAGAACATACCAGATCCATCTGTAAATTTGATTCTGTAAGTCTTTGATTTGACAAACAGATCAACTTGCTTGATCTTCATTCCCTTTGCATTTGCATTCTCTATATCTTTCCTTATAGACTCAGGATCAGCAATGCTCTTCAGGTCTTTGATAGCTTGCTTTACTTGTGGTAGAGCCGATCTTACTTGTGTTACAGACCCAACATTGTGCATTCTTGTGAGCTCATCTCTGGTCATCCTTTGAGCCATATGCATGATGCTGTTATACTCTTCTTCTGGACCAGATTCCCTTCTTACTATAAACTGAAATCTTAAGTCAATGTTGTCCATTGACTTAGCATACCAATAATTAATAGGAGGTTTTGTAAAGTCATGCTGGTCTATCAATTTCTCTATCTCCATCACCTTTTGCAGTTGTTGCTCAAACAACACCTTCTTAACCTGATCCAACTTTGCTTGTGACATTGACTCTGATTCAGGAATAGAAGCAGCTGCTTGTACAGAAGGAGCAGGGGCACTGGCAGCAGTTTGAACATCACTTGTACCAGCTTGAACTGGTTCTTGAGATCTTTGGACTTCTTGGGAGACTTTGGCTTTCTTTCGTTTGTCCATCTCTTTGTCATGGATATCTTGTAGTCTCTCTGTGCTCATGGACTGAGCCATTTTCTTTGGAATACCTGCTGCAAAGGCAAAATTAATTAGAAATCTTCTATGCTCAGCCTTAGAATGCCCTGTTGGCATCTTCCTCTTCCTTTCCGCTTGCTTGACCACAAACCCTCTCAGGTAATCACCTAAGGTTTCATCATCTTCCATTGGGGACTGGGTTTGCTGGTCTAACTCTTGATCTTGTTCTTCTGCTAAATTTCTGGCAATCTCAGCATCAAAAGCAATCTGGGCTTCTCTGGTAGAAAATTTGTGCTTTGGAGACTCAATAAGAATACCCTTGCCCTTATCTTTTGTAGCAGGAGATGTTTCTTGGACTAAACTGCTGGGAGCCTGAGTTGTTTCTCTTATTACAACTCCAGTTGGTCTTGTAGAGGCAGCTTGAGTTTCTAGGCTAACAGCTTGAGAAGCTGTTGGGACTGCTAGCCTAGAATCTTGAACTGTTGGAGCTGCTTGGACTGATTCAGGGATTTGGCTCTCCTGATTCTCCCCCTTTTTGGAAGCATTGGTTTGGTCAGAAGGACCTACAACCGTTGCCAATTGGGTTCGAATCATGCGATCTAATTGTATGATTTTATTTCCACAGAGGGTGAACCCTTTATGAAGATAATGCATTCGTTGATTCTGAGCAGCTTCTATCTGTCTTAGTGCAGTAAGTTGTGCTTCCTGTGCAACAATGATGGACTTTTGGTACTTAGACTATTTCCCAACAGCTTGAACTACTTAGACTATTTCCCAACAATATATATATGGAGAGGCTCTTTTAAGAACTTCAAAATTGGTGAGAACCTAAGAACATTTTAGAGCCCTTGGATCAAGAGGGTATCTTTGGAATAAAAAATATTATCTTTCTCTTTCCACAATTTTTATTGTATACATCTCTTTTTCACTTTCTCTCTCTTACTTTTTTTTTTCATTTTCATTTTCTCTTTCTTTCATGAGAATTGATTTTAATAGTATAAAAACATTTTTTATAAAAAAACTATTTTTTTATATAGATAATTATTCAATTGCTTAAACAATAACGTATTCTATATAGAAATATTATGTGTCTATATATAATGTTATATATTTCTATATCTTTTTATGTAGATTAACATTACTATTCATAATCTATATAGAATGTTATGTTTCTTATATATTTCATATATTTTTATGTTTCTTATACATTTCTATATCTTTTTATGTAGATTAACATTACTATTCAATGTGTTTTGGTATATTTTATATTAGTTGCATATCAATGTGTTTTTGGTATATTTTATTATGTAATCTACGTAGAATATATGATACTTGACATTCTACACGACATTCTACGTAGATTGCATGACATGACAATCTACGTAGATTACATGATAATCTACCTAAAATATGTTCGTCGATACTCTACATAGAATATGACATATTCATTTTTCATGTTTTATAACGAAGATTAAAAATGTGTTTTTGGTATATTTTATATCAGTTGCATACCAAGTGTTTGATAAAATGTCTAAATAAAATATTCTTTTTTTGTTTTAGTTCGTCTACGACACTCTATGTAGATTATCATATAATCTATGTAGATTATCATGTAATCTACGTTAAATATATGATACTTGACATTCTACACGACATTCTACGTAAATTATCATGTAATCTACGTAGATTATCATATAATCTACGTAGATTGTCGTGTAGAATGTCAAGTATCATATATTCTACGTAGATTACATGATAATCTACATAGAATATAATACAAGAAACACAACATTCTACATAAATTATGAATAGTAATGTTACATATAATCTATATAGATTATCATGTAATCTACGTAGAATATATGATACTTGACATTCTACACGACATTCTACGTAGATTATATGACAATCTACGTAAAATATAATACAAGAAACATAACATTCTACATACATCACATGATTATCATGTAATCTACGTAGAATATATGATACTTGACATTCTACACGACATTCTACGTAGATTACATGATAATCTACGTAGATTACATTAGAATACATGATAATCTACGTAGATTACATGATAATCTACGTAGATTATCATATATAGTCTATCTAGATTATCATGTAATCTATGTAGATTATCATATAATCTATAAAGATTATCATCTAATTTACGTTGTATATATGATACTTGACATTCTACACGACATTCTACGTAGATTATATGATAATCTACGTAGATTATATGATAATCTACGTAGATTATATGATAATCTACGTAGATTACATGATAATCTACATAGAATATATGTAGATTACATGATAATCTATGTATATAATCCATATAGATTACATGATAATCTATGTAAATTATCACATAATCTATATAAATTATCATGTAATCTACGTAGATTATCATGTACTCTATAAAAATCACACATAATCGATACTATAGCAATGATGTATTTTTAACGTTTATAACATTTTTGTTTTCTATTATTATTGTTATTATTATTAATATTAATTTTTTTTGCCAATTTAACTTTAAACATTCTAAATTTTGTTTTCCTAAATTATAAGCTATTAATAGGACAATGGTTTAATGTATTTAAAACCGCACATTTGACATATTCCCAGTTTCATACAAAAACCGCATCATGCATATCCGTATTTAGTGGAGTTTGTTAAAGAGAATTCAAATTAAGATATATTAGTCGTCTATAAGAAAATATGTATGAAAATTAGTGCGTTATCGTGTTTATTTTAGAACAGAATACCACAATATTAAATATATTTTGAATTTGTTTAAAATAAATAATCAGTCACGTGTAAAAAAATATTATTAACAAAAATCAAATTTTAACAATGGTTTATTTTTATAATAAGTTGTTATAAATCACTAAAATATTTCATTGTCACAATGTCACATATTTTTTATATTAAAAATTTCCCACGACTCGTCAAAATACACAAAATATATCCAATTAATAATTGTTTATTTTTTTAATTAATCCTATTGATAATTTATAATTTAGAGAAACAAAATCTAAATGTTTAAAGTTAAACTGGTAAAAAAAATTAATAATAATAATAATAATAAACAAAAATGTTATAAACGTTAAAAATATATAATTGTTATAATCGTAAACAAAAATTAAAGATAGTTGCTATTTTTTGCAGTATACCTGTTGGTAATAACATGTTAGTTGCTATAAACATTAAAAAAATGAAAGATGAATGCTATAAACGTTAAGAAAAAAAGATTGTTGCTATTATCATTAAAAAGATGAAAGATGGTTGTCATTTTTTTGCGTTTAACCCATTAATTTATAACAACTAACAAATATTATTTATTATATATTTTGATTTATTTTAATTTTCAAAATAGGTTATTATAAAAGTAACACACACACACACACAGATATATATATATATATATATATATTAAAAATAAAAAATAAATAGTATATATATATATTTGATACATCAAGCAAATTTTTTTTATTTTAGTTCAAGAAATATGTTTATATTTTATGTTTTTTATATATTGAAACTTGATAAAATGATGTTTAATGGCTAGCTGGCAAACATTTATTCTTGAATAATAATATTGGTCATATTTTCTTTACACTACCTCAAATACAATTGCATTATTATTATTATTTATATGATTTTTTTAGTTCCTCCAAACTACAAAGCCAATTATTTGTACATAAAACAGATAATGTGAGATAAGGATTCATGTCGATGAATGATGATCATGATTCATGAGTATATGAAAATTTTTTTATAAATATCGTATAAATATTTTTTTTGATGTTTAATAATAATTATGCAACTGTATTTCTATTTTTATTTTATATTGTGATCACTTTTTTATTTGTACAAGGTATTTTAAAGTAAAAAAATTTGAAATTACTCTATAAAGGTTTTTTTATCGTTATTATTATTAATTTACTTAATACATTAAATTTTAATTGATGTTGATAATTAATACTAAATGGAGTTGTGACGAATAACAAATTTCGAATAGACGGAATTTTATGGATGTGAAAAAGTTATAAAAAAAAAACAAAGTAATATAGAAGATTTTGTTGATTTTTATTCATTTTCATATTTTTTAATCGGCATTGATATTTTTAAAATCTTTTTCAACATACTTTGGATCGAAAGTTATATTATAGATGGACTGATGGTAGTTTTGTGAACAATTTTGGAATCGAACGTTGTATTCAAAGTTAATAACGCATAATTTTAAAAATTGTAATATGTTTAATTGAAATAACATAACATTTTGCTTCAAATATCAAATATGTATGTTAATATGTTAATTTTATATATTTTAATATTTTTTTTATATGACATTTAACCCCGCCACGAAGCACGGACAAATTTCCTCGTTACTACTATAAACCAAACATTACGTGAGATGCATAAAGAAAGCTTCTGACAAATCTAACAAGAGATTTAACTATTTAAGTATATAATTAAAGAAAGATACTCACATAGAATATTGTATTATGTGTGATCATATCCCAATAGTTTGATGATGATGCATTGATACGTGATGTTAAAATTTGAAAAAGAAAGTAAAAAATTTTAGATGTTAAGGTTTATTTGTGCACAAACTTCTGTCATCTTGTACAAAATCTCGTCGAGTTTATGCACCCATTAATCTTTCGTGTTTTGTATATCAACAAAAACATGTTTTTATAAAAAATAATAGTAAATGTGTAAACTAGTAAAAAATAAAAAACTTTTTTGATTAAAAATTAATATTCTAGGTTTCTCGTCCCCATTAAAAGTTATATGTTGTCATTTGAACACACACATATAGAGAGAGAGTTTTATGGAGTCTCTTAATAAAGTGCAGTAGGTGGAGTCTCATATTAAATATACATATTCGTTACGATAAAATGTTCAGTTTCATGCAAAAGTGCAATATAAGCATGTTCGAATTCCAGCGTACCCTAATGTAAATGATCATTCACATATATTTTTTTAATAGACATGTATAAGACAACATTATAAGACTTTTTTTTTTCAGAAGGAGCAATATCATAAATCTTATGAATGGTAAAAAAAACATCATGTGAATGATTATTCACTTTGATGACCATTCACATAAATATGCATTGAACATTCACATAATTTTTAAAGACACAGAAAGTGTGAATATATGTGAAATTCATATATCACGTGTATAGAATTAATTTAAACATGGTTATGAGAAAAAAATTTAAAGTTTTTTTTAAGGTTAGTACCTTCGGGTGCATTTGATTTCAAGAGGTACTTATATATATATATATATATATATATATATATATATATATATATATATATATATATATATATAATCAAGTTAATCAGCGTACCTATGAGATTCCAGCGTACTCTTATGTGAATGATTATTCACATATATTTTTTTAATAGACATGACGTATAAGACAACATTATAAAACTTTTTTTTCAAAAGAAGCAACATCATAAATTTTGTGAATGGTAAAAAAAATATCATGTGAATAGTGTAAATGATCATTCACTTGAATGACCATTCACGTAAATATGCATTGAACATTAATTTAAACATGATTATGAGAAAAAAAAATTTTTAAAAAGTTTTTAATGTTGGTACCTACGGGTGCACTTGATTTCGAGAGGTGCTTTTTTGAACCTGACTATATATATATATATATATATATATATATATATATATATATATATATATATATATATATATATATATATATATATATATATATATATATATATATATATATATATAGAATATGGTTCGTGTGAGTACCTAAAAAATGCAGAGTACCGTGAGTACCTGTGAACACACGGGTTTCAGATGTGAACTTGCTCTCGAAAAAAGTTTTTTTTTTGAATTTTTTTTCATATTCATTTAGATACATATAATATAAGACTATACGTAAAAAATTATATACATTTACACTTTCTATCATCTTAAAAGTCATGTGAACGTGAAAAAATTCATGTGAACATGCTTAGTTGTGAACACACGTTCACAACAGTACACTTCATGTGAACACACACGTTTCACATAGTTCTAGTGTGTGTTTAGGTGTGATTTTTTGCAAGTAGTCTTGTATTATTAATTTAAACATGATTATGAAAAAAAAATTTCAAAAAAATGATTTTAAGCGAGGTACCTCCGGTACTCCGCAAAACTAGTGGTACTCATTTGAACCCAAATCTATATATATATATATATATATATATATATATATATATATATATATATATATATATATATATATATATATATATATATATATATAGGTGGTTTCAATGGAAAACCAATATGCACCTGAAAACTATGGAAACCTACGCATACCGTCCGATTTGGTGCATTTATTTAAAAACGTGGTGCATTGGTGATGCATCACGTGGAATTTTGATGCATCATGCGGGAAATTTGATGCATCATGCGGGATTTTGATGCATCACGCGAGAAATTTGATGCATTTGTGGTGGTGCAGTGCGGTTTTCACAAGTTTCCAGGTGTACTGTGGTTTTCCATTGAACCCCACTATATATGTATGTGTGTGTATATGTGTGTGTGTGTGTCTATATATATATATATATATATATATATATATATATATATATATATATATATATATATATATATATATATATATATATATATATGTATATAATCAGGTTCATCAGCGTACCTATGATATTACAGCGTACCCTAATGTGCATTCACATATATTTTTTTTGAATAAATATGTATAAGACAACATTATAAGACTTTTTTTCAAAATGAGCAACATCATAAATCTTGTGAATGGTAAAAAAAATCATGTGAATGGTCATTCACACCATTCACATTCTCATAGATGACCATTCACATAAATATGCATTGAGCATTCACATAATTTTTAAGGACACAGAAAGTGTGAATCTATGTGAAATTTATATATCATGCGTAAAACATTAAATTAAACATGGTTATGTGAAAAAAAAATTTAAAAGAGTTTTTTAAGGATGGTACCTTCGGGTGCACTTGATTTCGAGAGATACTATATATATATAAAAGCATGAGTTTATGTGAGAAAGTTTTAACTTATGGGAAATATGAGAAATATTTAACAATAAATTTCCGACATTTACAATAGAATTTTTAGCATTTTATCAAAAATTTATTATTTTATGTCAGAAAGATGATATGAAAGTCGAAATTAAAGCAAAAAAGATGTTATGGTTTAGAAACCTTAGCAAATAATGTTGATGAACCTTATTAGTGAAAGTTTCTAAACCTTAATTGTACGTAAAGGTTTTTACATAACTTAATAGCAAGAATAATCCATTATTATTATTATTATTATAATATTATTTTGCAATTTAAAACTTAGGGGTTATTTGATAACAACTTATTGGTCTTAATTTGAAATTTTCGGTCAGCCCATTAAAATAAGTCATGTTTGTTGATGACTTATCTAATTTAGGGAGAAAAATCGCTCAGTCACATCATTAAGTTACAAATCCATTGTGTTCCCCATTAAGTCTATACATTTTCCAATAAAAATCCAAAAACAACACCGCTTCATACCTACGACGTTCATGCTTCAACTTCAATCGGTTCATGCTTCAACTTCAACTTCAACACTCTCCTTTGGGCGGTGCAATTCTTCTAGCCGGTAATCTTTCTCTCACTGGTGCAATTCCTCTCGCCGGTAGTCTGCCACTCACGATTCAACAACATCGCCCTTCTGGATATCCTCTTCTCGATCTACTATTCTGTTCATGGCTGCTCACAGCCGCTGCTGCTCAGGTGGTTGAAGGTTGCTGCTCACAGCCGCTGAAGGGCTTCTCACGGCGCATTTGAAGGTTGATGCTGCTCACAGCGGTTGAAAGGCTGAAAGGCGAAGGCGGTTGCTGCTCACGGTTTCTCTGTTGGATGAACGAGGCGAGATACACACGTGATGTGGATATTTGTTCTTCAGATTCTAAATAAATGTGAAATTTAATTTGTTCCTTCTTTCATTTGTAGAACAGTTGCGGCTGCAGCAACAGTTTCCTTCAAAGGAACGCTGCCAGCAGTTTCAATTGATAGCCGGAGTTTTTGCTGCATGTTGGAACTTTTGGATTCTGTGATTTTCTAACATTCTTTCTTATGGATTATTGCTGATTGTTTCTTTATAACTATGGCTCTAAATTTTCATTCAGATAGTTTCTTCAATACAAAAAAAATAAACAGATGGTTAAGCTAGATAAAAGGACAAAATAATCATTTTATCTCATTCAGACTGTTTATTCAGCAACAGAGCAACAAACATTCTGTTAATTCTCCAAACAACATTACTTAATCCAGACAGTCCTTTAAATTCACACAGGATTTAATGAAAAAAGTTAACAAACAGATCCTTAGAATATTATTATAAAAAAGTATGTTTTGGAGACAACTTAAAAGAATTAAAATTAAAGGATGTGAAATGCATTAGGAAGGTTTAAAAAATTTTCTTTTCACATTTCTCATAAAGTTCATATAAATTGATATTACTTAAATGAACCCAATACGTACACATGTATATATGTATATGTAGAATGAGGTCTAATAGAAATAAACATGTGTTTGTCGGATAACCATAATGCATTACTAATGAAATTATTATGCATCACACAAGAGCTATTGTATGTAACACAAAAAGAATTGTGCATCACACAAGATTTATTATGCACAATCCTCCCTGCGTGAGTCGGTATCACTGTGTGATGTATAATTCCCACATGTGATACACAATCCCTGCATAATCCTTCGTCTTGTATAAAGTCCACTCGTTTGATGCACTATGTAATTTTTTTACTATGTTTTGTGATTCTCCAAGGATCTCCTAAATACTGGTATATATAAGATATGATACTTATCATCATGTAAAAGACCATTGTTTAAAATCTTTGACTTAACACTAAGCATAGCTCATATATCTCTTTCTTTCTATTATATTATCTACATCTTATTAATTTATTTAAGCAATTTTGTATGCCATGCTTTTGGTACTCTTGGCATACATTTCATTTTTTTTTAAATGCTTGAAAATCTCTTAGATTGCTTATATTTCACAAGTTTGAAAGAACTCAACAATTGAAGTTATTCATTTCAACTCTAGCTAAAGGATAGAGAATATGTAGATGAAAATGATACTCTAATTATTTATAGGGAAAATTATAAAAAAAAGCAACGCACTTTTGATATTTTTTTGATTAAGTCTCTGTACCAAAAACGTTTTCATAAAAGTCCTTCAACTTGAAATTTTTTACGAATTGTGTTGTTTTATGGGATTTTTTAATGGATTTTTAGATGCTTTTCATAAAATTTCATTAAGTTAAAGGACTTAAATGACAATATTTTATGTACAGTGATTTTTACGAAAACGTTTTTAAGTTGGAAGACTTTTATGGAAACATTTTTGGTGCAACGACTTATTCAAAAAATACTGAAAGTACGTTGTTTTTTACATGATTTTCCCTAAATTAAAACAATTCAATTTAATGATACGTTTCTCTTCATTTATTTCATTTTAGACGATTTAATTGCAATAATGAGACAAGATAATCATCATGTCATAAACATATATGATAATTAACATTTTATTCATAAATTATTCCAGAACAGAAAATGTGGTCTTCTGTTGGCACCTTATTTGAAAACAAAAGTCCACCTTCCAAATTAAGGAAACATACATAAGATCAACTATGGAGTTTCTTAGACTGGATTAAATATCAATGACAATATATTAGACTTATTCACATGAGGACAACCATGTCCATCTCCTTCACCATGCATGAATTGCGCAATCCTTGCAAGGTTTGTGGCGAAGTCGATAAACTCATGTGAAAAACGTGAGTTTGCGAATGCTCGTTCCTTATTCAGTTTCTTCCATGTCTTGTTGATTAGCATTGTTATATGTCTTTTAGCTTCATCTTCACTAGCACCGGTTTCATGTATGTAACACTGCATTGCTTTTGGAATATCCCCTCTTGCCATTTCATCCTGAAAAGAATGAAAAATTGCACTTTTAAGTTTTAACTTGATAATTTATGTTTTATAGTAGAAAGATTTTCAAATTTTTTGATCTTTTGATACTAAATATGTCTGAATTTATAGCAATAGCTTCAAAAGAAAATAGGGATAATTATAAAAATTAAATACTCAAATTTTGGAATGATGTTATTGAAATACCCAAAAAAAAAAAAAAAAAAAAATCAAATGTGAATTAGTCTTTCTTTTAAAGGAAAATCATGTAAAATAACAACCTATTTTAATTATTTTTTGAATAAGTCATTGCACCAAAAACGTTTCCATAAAAGTCCCTCAACTTAAAAACATTTTTGTAAAAATCACTACACATAAAATGTTTCCATAAAAGACTTTTAACTAAACAAAATTTTATGAAAAACATCTGAAAAATCCTTTAAAAATATCATAAAACAACACAATTCGTAAAAAATTTCAAGTTGAAGAACTTTTATGGAAATATTTTTAGTACATGGATTTAATCGAAAAATATCAAAACTACGTTGGTTTTTTTGTTAGTGTTCCCTTCTTTTAATGCTAAAGTTTATGATCCAATAAATTATGTGATTTGTAATTTTTAAAGGTTTTTTTATTTGGTTTTCGTTGATGAAATTAAAACTACTTTATGATGTATGTTTGAAATTTTCATTAAATGTAAATGTCACAAAAAATTTGATCATCAGAAAAACACTTTCATGAAAATTTGGCTAAATTCGCATTAGATTTTGTTTTGGGGTTTTTTCAATGTTATTCGTTTAAAATTGGGGTATTTTGATCATTTTCCCATAATATAACACAAAATCTATCTTCTATCTATACTATTAAAAGAGTAACTAAATGCCACATGGCATGCTCTCATTGAATTTGCCACATGGCATACTCTCATTGAATTTGCCACATGTCGCTCTCTCCTTTTGCCACGTCATTTACTGATTTTATATTTAAATTTTAAAGCAAATCAAATCTATGTAAATCTAATATGGATTAATTTAATAACTAACTAACTAAAATTAAGCAAACTTTATTATTCATATAATTATTATATTATACATATATAAATATCAAATTCTAAAATTAACCCATGTAATACATGGGTAATAACCTAGTGTAATACTATATGAATACTGATAAACCAGAATAAGAAATGAATACCGAGGATGTAGCCAAGTCATCGACAAGTCGAACGATTGTTGATATGTATCGAGTTATATCATTAGTTTTTTCCATAAATTGTAGGATTTCTTCGGTGGAAGTAACCGAGGTTAAGAAATTAAAATGCATAAGTGCTATAGGAACCCCTATCGATACGCAAGCATTGTTCATGTATTCTTCGATGTCCAGTGTGGTACCATTCGGCTTCAAGTAGGTCTGCCTTGCATAAGTCTGCCCACTGCATTATTACAATTCGAAATAAGAAAAATTAGAATCAAATATAATTATCAGGGAAACATATTATTATCATTTAGATGACATTTGGTTCGTGGAATGAAATGTGAAAAAAATGGAATTTAAATTTTAGTTATAATATGTTTAATGGTGAATGGATATAAGATAGTTTTTACTTTTTAGTACTGGTTAAGGAAGTAAGTTGGAATCTAATTCATGAGCTGATAGGAATGTCAAATTCCTATAAACAAAGAATATGAGGGCAAATAACTAAAATTTAACTCTTCATTTTTGTTATCAAAAGTTAAAAACAAACTAAGTTTAAATTCTAATTGCTTTGAATTCCTTTCGGTGAACCAAACGCCACCTTAGTTTGAGAAAAATGGATTGGTTACAACATTCTTCAAGTATGAATGTATGAGGATTCTGAAAGTACGTTGTTTTTTACATGATTTTCCCTAAATTAAAACAATTCAATTTAATGATATGTTTCTCTTCATTTATTTCATTTTAGACAATTTAATTGCAATAATGAGACAAGATAATCATCATGTCATAAACATATATGATAATTAACATTTTATTCATAAATTATTCCACAACAGAAAATGTGGTCTTCTGTTGGCACCTTATTTGAAAACAAAAGTCCACCTTCCAAATTAAGGAAACATACATAAGATCAACTATGGAATTTCTTAGATTGGATTAAATAACAATGATAATATATTAGACTTATTCACGTGAGGACAACCAGCATGTCCATCTCCTTCACCATACATGAATTGCACAATCCTCGCAAGGTTTGTGGCGATGTCGATAAACTCGTGTGAAAAACGTGAGTTAGCGAATGCTGGTTCCTTATTCAGTTTCTTCCATGTCTTGTTGATTAGCATTGTTATATGCCTTTTAGCTTCATCTTCGCTAGCACCAGTTTCATGTATGTAACACTGCATTGCTTTTGGAATATCCCCTCTTGCCATTTCATCCTGAAAAGAATGCAATAATGCACTTTTAACTTGATACTTCATATTTTATAGTAGAAAGATATATAAATTTATTGATCTTTTCATACTAAATATGTATAAATTTATAGCAATATCTTCAAAAGAAAATAGGGATGATTATAAAATTTAAATACCCAAATTTTGGAATGATGTTATTGAAATACCCAAAAAAAAAAAAATCAAATGTGAATTTAGTCATTCTTTTAAGGGAAAATTAATCATGTAAAAAACCAATGTATTTTCGGTATTTTTCGAATAAGTCATTGGGCCAAAAACGTTTCCATAAAAGTCCATCAACTTAAAAACGTTTCGGTAAAAATCACTGCACATAAAATGTTTCCATAAAAGTCCTTTAACTAAACAAAATTTTATGAAAAACATCTGAAATATCCTTAAAAAATCTCAAACAACACAATTCGTAAAAAATTTCAAGTTGAATGACTTTGGTCGAAACATTTTTGGTACATGGATTTAATCGAAAAATATCAAAAGTTCGTTGGTTTTTTGTATAATGTTCCCTTCTTTTAATGCTAAAGTTTATGATCCAATAAATTATGTGATTTGTAATTTTAAAGGTTTTTTATTTGGTTTTCGTTTATGAAATTAAAACTACTTTATGATGTATGTTTGAAATTTTCATGATAAAATCTTTTAAGTCAAATAAAAAAGAGTAACTAAATGCCACATGGTATGCTCTCATTGAATTTGCCACATGGCATACTCTCATTGAATTTGCCAGATGTCGCTCTCTCCTTTTGCCACGTCATTTAGTGATTTTATATTTAAATTTTAAAGCAAATCAAATCTATGTAAATCTAATATAGATTAATTTAATAACTAACTAACTAAAATTAAGCAAACTTTATTATTCATATAATTATTATATTATACATATATAAATATCAAATTCTAAAATTAACCCATGTAATACATGGGTAATAAGCTAGTGTAATACTATATGAATACTGATAAACCAGAATAAGAAATGAATACCGAGGATGTAGCCAAGTCATCGACAAGTCGAACGATTGTTGATATGTATCGAGTTATAAAATTAGTTTTTTCCATAAATTGTAGGATTTCTTCGGTGGAAGTAACCGAGGTTAAGAAATTAAAATGCATAAGTGCTATAGGAACCCCTATCGATACGCAAGCATTGTTCATGTATTCTTCGATGTCCAGTGTGGTACCATTCGGCTTCAAGTAGGTCTGCCTTGCATAAATCTGCCCACTACATTATTACAATTCGAAATAAAAAAAATTAGAATCAAATATAATTATCAGGGAAACATATTATTATCATTTAGATGACATTTGGTTCGTGGAATGAAATGTGAAAAAAATGGAATTTAAATTTTAGTTATAATATGTTTAATGGTGAATGGATATAAGATAGTTTTTACTTTTTAGTACTGGTTAAGGAAGTAAGTTGGAATCTAATTCATGAGCTGATAGGAATGTCAAATTCCTATAAACAAAGAATATGAGGGCAAATAACTAAAATTTAACTCTTCATTTTTGTTATCAAAAGTTAAAAACAAACTAAGTTTAAATTCCAATTTCTTTGAATTCCTTGCGGTGAACCAAACGCCACCTTAGTTTGAGAAAAATGGATTGGTTACAGCATTCTTCAAGTATGAATGTATGAGGATTCTGAAAGTACGTTGTTTTTTACATGATTTTCCCTAAATTAAAACAATTCAATTTAATGATATGTTTCTCTTCATTTATTTCATTTTAGACAATTTAATTGCAATAATGAGACAAGATAATCATCATGTCATAAACATATATGATAATTAACATTTTATTCATAAATTATTCCACAACAGAAAATGTGGTCTTCTGTTGGCACCTTAATTATTTGAAAACAAAAGTCCACCTTCCAAATTAAGGAAACATACATAAGATCAACTATGGAATTTCTTAGATTGGATTAAATAACAATGATAATATATTAGACTTATTCACGTGAGGACAACCAGCATGTCCATCTCCTTCACCATACATGAATTGCGCAATCCTCGCAAGGTTTGTGGCGATGTCGATAAACTCGTGTGAAAAACGTGAGTTAGCGAATGCTGGTTCCTTATTCAGTTTCTTCCATGTCTTGTTGATTAGCATTGTTATATGCCTTTTAGCTTCATCTTCGCTAGCACCAGTTTCATGTATGTAACACTGCATTGCTTTTGGAATATCCCCTCTTGCCATTTCATCCTGAAAAGAATGCAATAATGCACTTTTAACTTGATACTTCATATTTTATAGTAGAAAGATTTATAAATTTATTGATCTTTTCATACTAAATATGTATAAATTTATAGCAATATCTTCAAAAGAAAATAGGGATGATTATAAACTTTAAATACCCAAATTTTGGAATGATGTTATTGAAATACCCAAAAAAAAATCAAATGTGAATTTAGTCATTCTTTTAAGGGAAAATTAATCATGTAAAAAACCAATGTATTTTCGGTATTTTTCGAATAAGTCATTGGGCCAAAAACGTTTCCATAAAAGTCCATCAACTTAAAAACGTTTCGGTAAAAATCACTGCACATAAAATGTTTCCATAAAAGTCCTTTAACTAAACAAAATTTTATGAAAAATATCTGAAAAATCCTTAAAAAATCTCAAACAACACAATTCGTAAAAAATTTCAAGTTGAATGACTTTGGTCGAAACATTTTTGGTACATGGATTTAATCGAAAAATATCAAAAGTTCGTTGGTTTTTTTATAATGTTCCCTTCTTTTAATGCTAAAGTTTATGATCCAATAAATTATGTGATTTGTAATTTTAAAGGTTTTTTATTTGGTTTTCGTTTATGAAATTAAAACTACTTTATGATGTATGTTTGAAATTTTCATGATAAAATCTTTTAAGTCAAATAAAAAAGAGTAAAATTAAATGTACACGTCACAAAAAATTTGATCATCACAAAAACACGTTCATGAAAAATTGGCTAAATTCACAGTAGTTTTCGTTTTGGGGTATTTTCAATGATACTCGTTTAAAATTTGGGTATTTTGATCATTTTTCCATAATATAACACAAAATGTAAGACTATATGAATACTGATAAACCGAAATAAGAAATGAATACCAAGGATTGTTGATATGTATCGAGTTATATCATTAGTTTTTTCCATGAATTGTAGGATTTCTTCGGTGGAAGTAACCGAGGTCAAGAAATTAAAATGCATCAGTGCTATAGTAACCCCTATCGATACGCAAGAATTGTTCATGTATTGTTCGAATGTCGGTATATGTCCAGTGTGGTACCATTCGGCTTCAGGTCTGCCTTGCATAAGTCTGCCCACTGCATTATTACAATTCGAAATAAGAAAAAATAGAATCAAATATAATTATCAGGAAACATACTATTATCATTTAGATGGTGTTTAGTTCGTGGAATAGAATGCGAAAGAATTGGAATTTAAATTTTAGTTATAATATGTTTGATGGTGAAGGGATAAAAGATAGTTTTAGTATAGGTTAAGGAAGTAGGTTGGAATCTAATTAATGTATGAGTTGATAGGAATGTCAAATACCTAAAAACAAAGAATTTGAAGGCAAATAAGTAAAATTTAACCCTTCATTTTTGTTATCAAAAGTTTAAAACAAACTAAATTTAAATTCCAATTTCTTCGAATTCCTTTTCGGTGAACCAAACGCCACATTAGTTTAAGAAAAATGGATTGGTTGCAGCATTCTTCAAGTATGAATGTATGAGGATTCCTGTGTTTGTGAGGGTGTTGTATGTGATCTCATTTATGGAGTTATAAACTCCAAGTAAACATATCTTCATATAATCTGGGAGTTCTTCAATTGCATTGATATCCCACCTATCAATTTCAAATTATATTAAAATATTATGAAATTTATATAGGGTTAATATAGAAAAAAAATCAACTTTCTTCTTCATTTTTCTTGTTTAAGTCGTTAGAATTTCTTTGTTATATTCAAAACTGTGTATTTTTAGGCTACTACCTGTTAGTTTAGTTTAGCGGATGACTTAACATTAGAAAAAAAAAAACAACTAAATTTTTTCATTTTCACGTTTAAGTCATTCTAATTTCTTTATACAAAGAATGGAGATTTTAATTAAATTAATTTTCATGCTTATTCTTTCATAAGGCATCACCATCAAGTCTCAAGTTAATGATAGAGAATTGGTTTTTAGTGTAAATAACTAAATATCATTTCTTTATTTTTCTCCTCAACATAGAGAGAATCAAAACAAAAGAAAGAGAAATGAGAGTGTATTGTTTTTTTTTTATTCTATGTGTCAAATCTTAATTGATATGTTATGGCCTTTTATCAACAAAACTTGAAAACTACGACAATTTCATTTTCTTTATTTCTTCATACCAAACGCAATCTAGGCCCTTAATTAGCGGTTGATAACGTGCTAAACAAGTCAAATATATAGTTTTGAAAATATCGAGAAAGATAAACATTAAAAAAAACCTGAAAATGAGAAAGGAAAGTTGGTTTTTTTTATATTAACCTAAAGGATGTAAAGAGTATTTTAGATTGAACCTGCTCATAACATCAGTGAACTTTTTAAGTTCGTCCAACGTACCATACACGTCATAAATATCATCAATTGTAGTTATCATGGCACAAACTTTTGTTATTGTTTTCCTCTCAAGACTAAAGTTAGGTTCGTAACCAATACCAATCGTCCATTGAAAACACTCTACTAAACGATCTCGACCAAAGCAAAGCTTCTTATCCCAACTCATTTGTCTCCACCACCTATGAATATGAACGGTTAACCATGAAGAAGATGAGTATTTGCAAATGATCTTAACTAGCATATATTGATATGTTCTTCATTTTTCTAGAATCTCGAATCGAAGTAAATGAATTGCTAGATAGATATGGACAATGAATATACAATTATGTGCATTCTCATACTTTATAGTGTGTATGACAAGTCACAATGAGATAGCATGGAATCCCATAGGATGGCTAATGAATTTAGGATTAAGATTATTCAATGATGATCATGAGTTCTACTCTCGTAAAGCTTCATTTCATTAGTTCTACTACCTTATTACGCTTCATTTCATTAGGGTTATCTGCCTTTAAAAAAGTGAAAAAATATGCAAAAAAGAAAACACTAACATACTTTTAGTATATGTTAATTATGTTCTTGTATTAAAACATTTCCATAAAAATTACTCAACTTAAAAACGTTTTCGCAAAAGTTCATGCACAAAATTGTCCACAAAAGTCATTTAACTTAACAAAATCTTCTACAAATCCCTAAAAACTTTTATCAAATATATTTGGTAGAAGGACTTATATCAAAACATTTTTGGTAGAGGGACTTAATCAAAAATTTTCGAACGTATAACTTTCCCTAAATAAACTATGATATATAGCACGAGAATAAGTGATCGGGAAATGTTACCTTGAACACTCTTTTAGATCTTCGAGGTGGATCGCTTCAAGCATGTTAAAATCCAATTTTGCAAGCTCATAATTTGTGGGATTCATGTCACTTTTTTTATCATAGAAATCAATAAACCACTTTGCCTCTACCCTTGGTGCCCTCCAATGCAATGGAAACTCTAAGGCATGACTTACTAAAGACAATACATTTCCATCAATGTTCTGTAAATTTTCTTTGAGACATTTTGTTGTAAAGTCTTTTGCATCATCCAATATCGTTTCATCTTCGAGTGCATGATAAGATGCCTCGTACAAGTTGAGTATGCCCACAATATCTTCGTTTGAGTATGGCTTCAGATTCTGAGCTTCGTCTTTAAAGTTGTTGAAGATATCTAAATATATACGAAGCAAGATAAAGCGTTTAAGTCTTGTTTGTTTAGGTAATTTTAGATCTTAGTTTGTCTGAAATTTTAAAATTCAAATGTTAAGTGATTTTAGTTAGTTTGTTAAGATTAAGACTTAAATGGATTTCAGTTCTTAACTGAAAATAGACTGTATGTTATATTTCAGATTTAAGATGTTAAAACCACTGAAATTAGATCTTAAATTTAAGAGGTGGGCATTTGAAGTATGAAATTAGTTTTAATAAGTTAAATTAATAAAAAAAATCAATTGAATTTTTTAAAAACTATTATTCTGTTTAATTATTTAAAACATTAAATTTCACACGTGATTTGAGACATCAGATTATAAAGTCACATCTTAAAATTCAAATATGATTTCAGACTTTAAACCTTTTAATCTCTTAAAAAACAAACAATACCGTAATATCTGTTTTTACAAAACCAAGGTCCATGAATTAAAAAATTCTAATACAAATTAGGTCACCAAAAGGTTTTCATGTCCTTTTTTTATTTTTTATGATTTAAATTCTCTATGAGTATGAAAAATAAAATCTAAATAAAATTCAATAAAAGATCCTTATCCAATATGATACCTTGAGTAATATGATAGCCATGTTGTCTTAGTAGTCTAAAACCAAGGGCTTTAAGGTTTAAATCCATTCTATTCCAATTATCGTGATTTTTGTAGTGATCGAAGTAAATCATGTCGAAGACATCACTTATTTCTTTCTCAAAGTGATATGATATTCCGAGTCTCCGCAAATCATCAACCAACTCTAGGGTACTCAATGAATTTTCCTTCTTATAATTTTTATGTATCATCATCTTTACTGTTTTCTTTACAATATCTGCTCTTTTCATGTATTCTTCTTCCTATAAAAGTTAAAAGTTCTTATATGAAACATAATGTATCATGATACATACTAGTATACTACCATAAATTAATGGAAAGTAATTTGTACACAACAACCTTTTGTCATCTATAACAATAAATGTTTTGTAGGTTTGTACATCATAAAAAATACAGCTATAAATTGTTGTGGAGAACAAAAAATTTATTGTGTACAAGTCACTACCTTAATTTAATAGAACTATAACAGTACTTGTACCTTGTATTTACTAGAGAGTGATTGAATATGATCAAAGGACCATAACGATGGTTCATAGTTTGCCGATCGTCTAGTAATGGGTTCAGCCGCATTGTTTGCCATGGGCGTGGATTGTGTTGAATATATTGGTTTGCAAATCAACAAGGTTACCTTTGATGAGAGAATTATTAGTAACATAGAATTTAACCCGTTAAACACAAAAGCATAGAAGCCATTATAAAGAGAGAAAGTGAGAAAGTAACAAGGGGTATTTGTATACGTAAACCTTCCATTTTGCTAAACATACACCCACGTCAGTATCAATATATATATATATATATATATATATATATATATATATATATATATATATATATATATATATATATATATATATATATATGAGTAAGAGGTGTATGATCAGTGAAAATTAAGAGGGGGTGTATGCATGTATCCTCGTAGTGATGTTGAATCATTGCATTTTGTAACCATAACACTAATTTATTTGGGTTTTTTATGTCTATTGCAAAACTTCTATGATTAAAGACATCATATTGTATGTTGTCGAAGATAATTTTCCCAAAAAGATATTAAAATTCGGCTTTTACATAAAAGTCGTCGCAAATTTAGCAACAACAACATGTCGTTGCAAATTTAAAGATTAGCGATGCAACTTTGCGACAGATGAAATTTGCAATAATCGTCGTCGCAAGCAAATGAACAATGATGTAGTGACAACAAGCTACTAAATAGCGACGACTTTTGTCGTTGCAAAAAGTTCAATTTCTTGTAGTGAACATCAAAGTCAATGAATTTGTCGACCTGAGTAACCAACAAATCATATACAAACTAGACCGTACTAAATCAGAATTTGTATCATACAATTGACTTCTTGTAATGGTTTCCCTTTTTTTGTATTGGTTTGGTTTTTTACTGTAAAAGTCGGTAAAAATCCCGACTGTACCTAGATAGAATAAGTATTAAACCAATGATATCCCGACTCGGTAAAAATCCCGACTGCACTACAAAAAAGGTTTAATCTCTCGAAAAAAATTAAAAAAAAAAAAAGAAAAGAAAAAAAGAGAAATTTATTTTGATAACAGTTATTAGTGTGTAAAAGAAATCAATTTTTATTAATATTAACAAATTGAAAATTCCACAATTAAAAATGTATAAATACAAAAAAAAAAAAAAAAAAAAAAAAAAGACATTTACGGATCTGAATGTAAAATAGCATTAGATGATTTGAACAAAATCATAAAGATTTGAACTATTTAAATTTTAGTCAAATTTCTCATTTTTCGAAATGTGGAATGGAGACAAAATTTCATCCTTTTAATGTTAAATTATAAACCAATTTATTCATAGTTTTAAGTGTTAAAATATAAATATAATTTGTCACAACACATTTGTTTGTGCAACAGAAGCATATTAACTATATATATATATATATATATATATATATATATATATATATATATATATATATATATATATATATAAAATCCAATAACAAAGGAATTGAAACAATTAAAATCCAAACGAAAATGAATTATAATAAATGTATATATCATATATATTTAACTAATTGAATATTCAAAAATAAAACAAGATTAGAATTACAAACCTTAGATATGACCACTCACTCAAACCTCAATCTCCTTAACACATTGTTGATCATTGTTATCAACTTATCATATGTATTTATAGCATTAAAATTGCCCCCATATACAAATACTTAAATCACAACTATTTAATTATAATTTGTATATATATACCATGTGGTATTTATCTACTTAAAATATGTAACCACACTACAAAAAGTTAGACATACTTTATAAACTTTAAAATACCATAGAATTCTATCATAAATATTTTTATTGATATAAATAATAACTTGTCAATATATTTTCTATATATCATAGAATTCGTTCACTGCCTTGGCGTTTGGTTTACGGAATAGAATTAAAAAAATTGGAATTTAAATTTTAATTATTATTATGATTGATGGTGAAGGTAGAAGATGATTTTTAGTATGTGTTAGAGAGATGTAGGTCGGAATCTAGTTCATGTATGGATGGAAAATTACTTTATGTATGAGTTAGAAGGAATGTCAAATTCTTATAAACAATGAAATTTGATGAAAATACATAAAATTTAACACTTTATATTAGTTATCAAAAATTGTAAACAAGCCAAATTTCAATTTTAATTTCATCAAATTTCATTACGTGGATAAAGTGGGCAGTTTGGGCTTAGAACCATAGAAAAAATAATTCTATGAAAATTTTATGTTTTGTATAGAGTTAAAGTAATCTAATTTTTTTAACTATGTAATGTTATCAAGATTTTGGATTAATGTTGGAAAAAAAACCCCTAAACTTATATTATTTTCATGATTAAGTCCTTAATTCTTTTTTCAACTGTTTAAATCCTTAGACAAATTTTGACAGATTTAGAAGTATATATATTTTTGACCGATTACCTGATGAACACATGTAAACCGTCACCGGTAAAACAAAAGGTTTAGGGATTAATAGTTTAATTGGGGAAAGATATTGATTTTCTCCAATATTAAATTGGCACCGCAAACGGATTGAATGTTCAGTGGATCGTTCGGTGGAAGTTTGTTTATGTTCATTCATTTATTAAATGAATAAATACAAACATATTATTTTTTAGTATAATTAAATAAACAAACTGTTGTTATAAATAACATAAATAAGTAGGATCGATATGAGTTACTCGTATATGCGTTGGCAATCACTTTAATTGAAGAGGCCATGGATGATCACATCAATAACTCTTTGATGTCAAAGTTATGACGGATGATGATATACCAAGTTATGTGTTCTTCTTTTCTCAAATTAGTAGTGCACAAATGTTTTCATGAGAGATTGAAAATGACATCAAGAGAAGTAAGTATGTGATAATCATAATATTTATAGTTAGTTACAGGGACCGATATCGTCCATCGAGATAGTCGGAGGACCTGTATGTAATTAAGTTTGAATACTAGGGTATAAATATAATCACATGTATCAGTACCCTAAATAAAGATTAACAAGTTAATACATAAATGGTCTAAGCCCCTTAATGAAATATTTCCGACATTCACCCACTTGACCCAATGACTATTTATATCAATTTAATAAGTTGGTCAAGTGTTAATCTATTTATTTATTACGTCACAATTAAGTACAAGTATTGAAGTAAAAAAGATACAATCTTACATGCCATTAACGAAATGTATACCAATGGGGTTTAGCCCATTTGGTAAGAGGGGTGTGATGTAAGTGTGAGGTCACGGGTTCGACTCCCGCGAAGGCAATTTAGAATTTAGGTGGCGGAAGTAAGTTCTGAAGTCCCCACTTGGGGTAAAGGAGTAGTTTAGAAGCAGTAGTAGGTTAGTTTGTTGTTCAAAAAAAAAAAAACTAACGACATGTGATCCCCATTAATTATACACTAGTTTTTCTACCCATGTAATACATGGGTATATTTATAAGTATTTATTGTTTTAAAATAAATATAGTCATTACATATTGCTATAAATTTTATAATAATGATAATGAAAAAAATTATAACTTTTATAATCATTAAAATTATAAAACTTCTATATGATAATCCTTTTATATTATTATTTTAGTAAAATTAGTTTTCTTACATAGTAATCCTTTTGTGTTATCATTTTAGGATAATTACATATATAATTATTAATTTTATAACCGTACAATTTTTTTTATAAATCAATGAGATGACAATTTTTATTAAATAGTTCATAATGAACATTCAATCTATAGATTTGTTAAAAGACACAATGCATGTAAAATAAATCCATGTATGATTTTAAAAAACAAAAAATTATGAATGTATGAATATACCTTAAACCATATTTTAAACAATTATTGATAAACTTTTATTCAATACCTATTATTAGTTTTGCTTTGAAATTGTATAATATATAAGAATCAATCCAACATATTTAATAAAACAATTGAAAAGAAATCATTTAAATAAGATTATGGGTTAAATCGGGAAGTTGTTAAAAGTATTTGGTTAGATTTCTTTCTAATGGTACTTTCATGATGGTTAAATTTACTTAGGTGGTAATTAATGTAACACCCTGCCCGAACTCGGAAATGCCACGTCAATACAATACACAGGTGGCACATCTCAATAACTCAATCATACACATGTCACAGGATAAGCTGGAATCACTGCTAATTTAAAACTTTCACATATACATTAATAACACATAATCCACTAATTTACATAACCCAAAAGGTGCTAACATAGATAAAACTGATCAGATCATTACACAACACTAACACCAAAGCTTCCCAAATAATCCTCGATCCCGGATCAACAAGAACAGCTACTAATCCTGCCACGGATACCCTGAACATGAAAGACTCGAATACGTAAGCTCGAAAGCTCGTGAGTACTCGAGGGTTAGACTCTGCACATTAACACATAACATGCATACACGTAGCACATACACACAACACAAGCTCAATCTCTGTCCCTGGCAAACAACATCTCAATACAGGTATGAACACATAGCATGAGATCCCAAGCCCTGCACAGAATCACTGAAGGAGGACCCTTCCCCAGCTAACGACCGTGCGCACCGGTGGTTAGCCCCAACCCTGTAGCACGGGCGCGAACCGGCTACAGGCCCTGCCGTGTATACACGCCCCAAGGACTGTTAGGGACAGTCAACCCGCGCGATCACCCATCGCGAATCACCGTCCGTATGGAACTCATCACGGACCCCGGACTGGATCTCATCTCATGCACATATAACACATATGTAGGAATAGAATCATACATGTGGCTCACGTCCCTGTCTCAAACACATTGCACAATATACACATACAACAACAGCTACACAACTACGACTCGCAAAACAATCCCGGGTTTGAAAAGGAACTCGGGTACTCACCTGATTAATCCACTAGTCCCGAAACCTTTGACTCGGCTCACCTCGCTGACTCGTCCCTGAAATCGCACGGATCCCAACCGTTAGCACAAACTCATTTCAAAAGATACACATAACAATTTATAACCCAACTCAAAACCGACCCGAAACCCAGAAATAATCCCGACCGAAAACCCCGAAAATCGGATCAAAACCCGACTCACAATATATCCGACCCAAAACAACCCAACGGAACTCCGGAAGCTTAATTCAAACCCAACCCAACAATCCCAAATAAAACTCAACCCTAAAACCCCCAAACCCGGCCCCCAAGAGCCCCGAAGGCGCCGCGACCCCATCCCGAGCGCGCCGCGCTTTCGTCCATCGCGACCACGCTCGCCCGAGCGCAGCCGCGCCCCCTGCGCTGTCTTCTTCTTCCTCTGCTCGACGATCAGCTTCTGCCCAGGGGTATAAAACCCCACTTCCACTCGATTTCCAGCCACCATACCACCTCAAATCCATACATAACTTTGCTACATGAATCTAAAACTATTTCCCACAACTGGGATAATACCCAACTCGATTTTTCACAAACAAAGGCAAGAATTCTTACCTCAAAATCTCAAGAACTTCAAATTAGAAGGTGAAGATCCGATTTTAGCTCCCAAATCTTGATTTAAGCCTTCTTCCTGCTGATGCTCCCTTTTGCACACACATAACACACTTTAAACACACACTACACAATTTCTATTTTAAGGAAAGGGAGGAGAAGGAAACGTATATATGCTATTTCCACTTTTAGCGGGTCCTAACCCAATAACCCGAACCCGACACCCCAATTTCACAATTAAAATCCACTTAACCCATTTAATTTCACGAACCCAAAGATGTAATTAATCCACTAAATTAATCACCCGGAGACACGTAACTCGCAACCCGACACGTAAAATCCACTACTCGGGTTCTCATTGGTCCAACACAAATATAATTATTTAAACATCCACTAAAATAATTCCACGCAATTATCACGAAAATGGGATGTTACAAATCCTCCCCTCTTAAAAAGATTCCGTCCCCGGAATCTATCGCAAGCCATTCGCAAATACACATCTCTATGTCAAATCCCTGAAATATTAACTCATAACTCTCGATATAATTATTAACAACTCTGATAAATTCGCATTTGAACTCTGAATGACACAATCATCACTAATACACGTCTCTATTTCAACTTTCGACGCAAGTCAACTCCCTCGAATCTTTAACTCAATTAGACAATCCACTAACAACCCGGTCAAATCCCCTAATTCACATATCTTCAACTGATAAATCCTCTATTCGCGAAATCTTCGCGTGGCGTCACCTCATAAGCCACTCAACCCACACATCATCTAAATCCATCGATCTTCATTCTCTTTCATCACATACTCGCATAGCTCTATATAGGTCATTTACTAACACAACACATAAAGACATCTCCATCGAATCACTAAACGCAAGCTCATAAACATGGTTAAACTCATAAAGGGATTAAATCCACTCTCAATAGATTAATCCTCTATCACAATAAAATTCTCAACTCTTTTCACCACAACAGATAAACATATCTCATAAAACGCAATATCGTAGATATGGATAGCACACACAAATTTAAATCTACTATCAATATGATAATCCACTATCAGAATTGATCAATCCACTAGCACATCACAAACACATTCACAAGGATTACTCATATAACTCACATAGCTCCACAAGATTAATCCACTAACATAGCACAATGCCCAATCCCAGAACTCTGATAACTCATCTTACCACAATATATCCCACTCTCACACACATATCCAGATATAACAATCTTACGATTACAGACACAACGAATCAGTCACACACAACAGAACACATACACTTATCACAGACATAACCCAATGACCCGCCCCACAACTGACACACACTCAAAGCAAGCTCAGAAAGATATACCCGAAACCATATCAGCATCATCTCGAGCTGCCTCTGCAGTCGCCTGAAATACCCGACCCCGCGCCCGAGAATCATGACGTCCGGATGACGACGGCTCCGCTCTGGCCCCACTAGAACTCACACTCTGCACCGCTGGCCCCGGTTCTGGACAGTCTCGCACTCTGTGCCCCGGCCTCCCACAACGGAAACACAATGGCTCTGGAACAGTACACGTGGCGGCAGCATGCCCACGCTGACCGCATCGATAACATCTGGGCACACACGGCCCACTATGGCGTCGGTGGCATCTCGGGCACTCCCGATCTCCTGCCGAACTATCTCCTCTATCTCCCCCATCTCGAGATCTCTGCCCTACACTACTCTGGCTCTGCCCTGTATATCTCGAACTCTGTCTCTGACTCTGACTACCTGATCACTGGCTTTGTCTCGGTCCACCCGACCTCTGCTCCCTGTCCCTGTCTCTGTCTCTATCTCTGTCTCGTCTATCTCTTGAACTCTGGCCCGAACGCCGCTCCCTGGAATCGTCTCTGGAATACCTCCGGTCTCTCGAAGACCGCTCGGGAGTCCTTGCACGTCGGTGCTGAAAGGATGGATCCTCTCTCTGCTTGGCTATCTCCCGCTCCCTTATGCGGGCCATCTCTAACGCTCTGGCGAAGGTAGGAGTCTCGTGCATCCCAACGAATTCCCTGATATCGGCTCGCAATCCATCAATGAACGCATCGGCCTTTCGCTGCTCGGTGGCGATGTGATGGGTGGCAAACTGCGAATACTCATTAAACTGGTCCACGTACTGCTGCACTGTCATCCCGCCCTGCTGCAAATGCAAAAACCGACGCTCCATCTCCCGCCTCTCGTCTCTGGGAATATACTGCAGCTCGAACACGGCTCTAAACTGATCCCAGGTCATCGCATAAGCTGCAGAAGATGTCATAGCTGACTCGATAGATTTCCACCACTGAGATGCTCCTCCCCTCAACAAATAAGCTGCATACCCTACCATATCTCTCGGCTCCACATGCGCAACTCGAAAAGCAGCCTCCACCTCACGCTCCCATGCCATAGCCATCCCTGGCTCACCCCCACCTCTAAACTCTGGCGGATTCCCGGTCATGAAATCCTTAAACGAACCCCCTCGCCGAGACGTAGATGAAGAAGAACCCGTACCTGTATCCTGACCACCCCCAGCACGTGGTCCCACACCCTGATCCTGTTCCCGCTCCTGCTCTCTTTGCTGCCTGTAAAACTCAGTCAATACCCCCAGAAGTTCTGACTTGCGAATGAACTAGTCTCCTGCCGCCTTGCCCGCACCGGATCCCTCACCCTGATCTGCCATAATTATTGCACAAACCAAAACAATTGAGAACCACAGATAGATCACCCAGCGTTATACACTAAGCCAGGTTAGTTAATTCCACTAAAATTAATCGCAATAGATCCCCCACGGATCGAAACAAGGTTTAAGTTAAGCATCCACTAATGATACTCAGACTTCAAACCACAAGCTCTGATACCATGCTGTAACACCCTGCCCGAACCCGGAAATGCCACGTCAATACAATACACAGGTGGCACATCTCAATAACTCAATCATACACATGTCACAGGATAAGCTGGAATCACTGCTAATTTAAAACTTTCACATATACATTAATAACACATAATCCACTAATTTACATAACCCAAAAGGTGCTAACATAGACAAAACTGATCAGATCATTACACAACACTAACACCAAAGCTTCGCAAATAATCCTCGATCCCGGATCAACAAGAACAGCTACTAATCCTGCCACGGATACCCTGAAAATGAAAGACTCGAATACGTAAGCTCGTGAGTACTCGAGGGTTAGACTCTGCACATTAACACATAACATGCATACACGTAGCACATACACACAACACAAGCTCAATCTCTGTCCCTGGCAAACAACATCTCAATACAGGTATGAACACATAGCATGAGATCCCAAGCCCTGCACAGAATCACTGAAGGGGGACTCTTCCCCAGCTAACGACCGTGCGCACCGGTGGTTAGCCCCAACCCTGTAGCACGGGCGCGAACCGGCTACAGGCCCTGCCGTGCATACACGCCCCAAGGACTGTTAGGGACAGTCAACCCGCGCGATCACCCATCGCGAATCACCGTCCGTATGGAACTCATCACGGACCCCGGACTGGATCTCATCTCATGCACATATAACACATATGTAGGAATAGAGTCATACCTGTGGCTCACGTCCCTGTCTCAAACACATTGCACAATATACACATACAACAACAGCTACACAACTACGACTCGCAAAACAATCCCGGGTTTGAAAAGGAACTCGGGTACTCACCTGATTAATCCACTAGTCCCGAAACCTTTGACTCGGCTCACCTCGCTGACTCGTCCCTGAAATCGCACGGATCCCAACCGTTAGCACAAACTCATTTCAAAAGATACACATAACAATTTATAACCCAACTCATAACCGACCCGAAACCCCGAAATAATCCCGACCGAAAACCCCGAAAATCCGATCAAAACCCGACTCACAATATTTCCGACCCAAAACAACCCAACGGAACTCCGGAAGCTTAATTCAAACCCAACCCAACAATCCCAAATAAAACTCAACCCTAAAACCCCCAAACCCGGCCCCCAAGAGCCCCGAAGGCGCCGCGACCCCATCCCGAGCGCGCCGCGCTTTCGTCCATCGCGACCACGCTCGCCCGAGCGCGGCCGCGCCCCCTGCGCTGTCTTCTTCTTCCTCTGCTCGACGATCAGCTTCTGCCCAGGGGTATAAAACCCCACTTCCACTCGATTTCCAGCCACCATACCACCTCAAATCCATACATAACTTTGCTACATGAATCTAAAACTATTTCCCACAACTGGGATAATACCCAACTCGATTTTTCACAAACAAAGGCAAGAATTCTTACCTCAAAATCTCAAGAACTTCAAATTAGAAGGTGAAGATCCGATTTTAGCTCCCAAATCTTGATTTAAGCCTTCTTCCTGCTGATGCTCCCTTTTGCACACACATAACACACTTTAAACACACACTACACAATTTCTATTTTAAGGAAAGGGAGGAGAAGGAAACGTATATATGCTATTTCCACTTTTAGCGGGTCCTAACCCAATAACCCGAACCCGGCACCCCAATTTCACAATTAACATCCACTTAACCCATTTAATTTCACGAACCCAAAGATGTAATTAATCCACTAAATTAATCACCCGGAGACACGTAACTCGCAACCCGACACGTAAAATCCACTACTCGGGTTCTCATTGGTCCAACACAAATATAATTATTTAAACATCCACTAAAATAATTCCACGCAATTATCACGAAAATGGGATGTTACAATTAAAATTAATTATTTACAAATCAATTAAAAATAAATTTAGATTAAATATATATGGAAGCTTTTTAGGCGGGAAAATTAAATTGTCATGAGCTAATAAGATGACACGTGGCACAAATTTCTTTTATTAATATACTAGTCTATAAACCCATGTATAACATGAGTATAAATTAAAAAATTATTTTCATTAATATTGTAGGATATTTTTTAAAAATATTTTATTAAATTTATAGTTTCTACTTACACAAGATAATATACTTAAATATAAATATAAATTCAAATTCAAATTTGAGTTTTATATATAAGTTCTATATTTGATTAGACATTTATATTATTTTTTATATGAATTAATTATAAATTTAGAAAATATAATTTACAAATGGAGGTAGAAAGTATGCCACGTGACAATAACAATAACAGATGACGACACATGATAACTTAGTTATTTTTTTAATAGCATATATTATAGATGGATGTAGTACATGAGTATATTTAATAAATAAATAATTTTTAAAAATATATAAAAACTTTAAATATTATTATAAATATAATAAAAGAATAATAGGATATTAGTGTTAAATAGGACACATAAAAATTTGAAATCATATAAACTATGTACTAAATTATAATTTGAATTGTGTTATATATATAATAATTCTAATATATAATTACGATTTAAAATTTAAATTGAAAGTCATATTTTAATTTAGGATAACATTTAAATTTGAATATGATACTTTTTTAAATTTCATATTATTTAGTAATATTTTAATCAAAAGTTAAGTAGCAAATTTAAATTTTATTTTTGTCTTTATTTATTTAAACATGAATAATTTAGAAAATTAATTGATCTATTTAAGGAAAAAAGGAGGGAAATTAAAAATGAAATTTGAGGAGGGAATATCATGTGTCATAAAATGTTCTCATTTATTAATATGTATAGATATAGATAGATTCATAGCTTTTACAAATTCCATGATTCATGTATATCATGATTTGAAAAATATTTTACTTGATCATTCACATAAAAATGCAAGAACAATCATAAATTTTAAATAATAATTTCTTTGTTTTCATGGTATAATTTTTTTGTTTTAATAATTAATAATTCTTATGTTATTGAATTATGTAAGTGTATGTTCACATTATTTTTAACGATTTAGAACATGTGAATTTTACATATTATCTTTATAATGTTGATTAAAACAGGTTTACAAAGAAAAAAATTTAAAGTTTTTTATATGTGGTACATCCTGGTGCGCTACATAATTAGTCGTACTTCTCATTTTTACATATAGATTCATCATTTTTTGAATATATAAATAGTGAATAATAAATTTTGGGCTAAATAAATCAACAATGCATTACTTTTTTACATTGATTCATTAGTTTTTGAATTTATAAATAATGAATCATAAATACAAAAATAAATGAATCAATGTACAAAATTAGTGAATCAATATACAAAATTAGTGAATCATAGTTATTCTCACGCTTCTCATGATAATTTTTATTTCTCACGATAACTTAAGCGTGTGTGTGTGTGTGTCTATATATAGGATCATTGCAAGACTTAAATTTAGAGTAGAACTGTAAAACCAATATCATCCATAGATTAGATTAATCTAATGATCTTGATTAAAACAATCAAGTTTGGAATTAATGAAGAAAAGATTGGTATTAGTGATATTTTAATACAGTAAAAAATGAAAATATTGAAAATAGCAAAAAGATTGACATTATCAAAATAAATATCATTTTTCTTTAAATTAAAATAACATTAATATGATTAATTTTTATATAAAAAAATATACCATAAAAACCAGAATTTATACTCTTTAAAACGATGCCAGTCATGATATATTTTTTTTTTTGAAAAAACTTTTACGTGTT
>JAANYP010000545.1:386696-431696 GCA_020465985.1 Centrapalus pauciflorus
TGCGCCCGAATGTACCAACCTTAAAAAACTTTTTAAATTTTTTTTTTTCACATAAGCATGTTCAATTTAATGTTATACGCATGATATATAAATTTCACATAGTTCACATTTTCTGTGTCCTTAAAATTTATGTGAATGATTAATGCATATATATGTGAATGGTCATCCATATGAATGGTCATTCATTTGAATGTGAATGGTGTGAATGACCATTCACATGATCTTTTTTTACCATTCACAAGATTTATGATGTTGCTCATTTTGAAAAAAAAAAGTATCATAATGTTGTCTTATACATGTCTATTAAAAAAATGTATGTGAATGATCATTCACATTAGGGTACGCTGCAATATCATGGGTACACTGATGAACCTAATTACATATATATATATATATATATATATATATATATATATATATATATATATATATATATATATAACACGCGTACACTTTAGTGGTTTGGAAAAGAATGAATGATGAGGCAGCTATGCAACGACACTCTTAATGAGCAAGAATGAACATTTTTAATAGTTAATAATTAACTTATTAATTAGGTGTGTTAAAGTACTTTTAGGTGTTGTTTGTTTTTTAAAAGGTTAATGTCTGTGTAACATCCCAAATTCGAGATAATTGCGTGGAATTATTTTAGTGGATAATTAGATAATTATATTTGTGTTGGACCAATGAGATCCCGAGTAGTGGATTGATACGTGTCGGGTCGCGAGTTACGTGTCTCCGGGTTATAAATTTAGTGGATTAATTATATATTTGGGTTCGTGGAGTTAAATGGGTTAAGTGGATTTTTATTGTGAAAATGGAGTATCGGGTTCGGGTTATGGGGTCGGAACCCGCTAAAAGTGGAATTAATATATATGTACGTCTCCTTTTCCTTTCCATCCTTATCTAAAGTGTGTGAAGTGTGTGTAAAAGTATGTGTGTGCGTATGTGTGCTCTGGAGATCAGCATTGAAGTGAATCAAGTTGCTGAAAAGTGAAGCCAAGGATTTGCATCTTGCTTGATCTTCTTCTTCATAGTGTTCTTAAGAGTGTTCAAGGTAAGGGTTTGATTTTTGGATGATTAAATCTTGAGATATGTTTGTGTTATGTTGGGGAATTTGATTCTTCTAGTAGTATGGGTCGAATTCATGTGTTTTGGTGTATATTTGCTGCTGGAAATCGAGTTTGGAGGGGTTGAAAACCCCTGGTTCGGCAATGGAGTTCGAAGGGCAAGATTCTGCTATCTGGCAAAAGCGCGGCGCGCAAATGAGAAAAGTGCGGCGCGTAAATCAGTCTGCTAGAGAATCTTGGTTTAGTTTTATAAAAGAGTTTTGAGTCGTTATTTGGTCGAGTTCCTTCGAGATATTATTGAATTGAATTATTTGGGATTTTGGGTCTCGATAGGGATCCCGTAAAAGAGTTTCGGGGATCGGTTATCCGTTCGGGAATGTGTTTCGGGTTTAGTTTAATTGTGATAATTGTGTCGGATTTTATTTGAGATTGTTGAGTTGGGTTTGAATTAAGCTTCCGGGGTTCCGTTGGGTTTGTTTTGGGTCGGATATATTGTGATTCGGGTTTTGATCGGTTTTTCGGGATTTCGGTTGGGATTAATTATGGGGGTTTTGGAGTCGGGTTTCGTTTGGGATTTTCGAGCCGGGTTTTGATCAGGCTTTCGGGTCGGTTATGAGTTGGATTATAGATTTGTTATGTGTATCTTTTGAAATGAGTTTGTGCTAACGGTTGGGATCCATGCGATTTCAGGGACGAGTCAGCGAGGCGAGCCGAGTCAAAGATTTCGGGACTAGTGGATTAATCAGGTGAGTACCCGATTTCTTTTCTAAACCGCGGGACTGTTTTCCAAGTCATGATTGTGCAGTTAGCTTTGTATATGTGTATATTGTGTACTGTGTATGAGACAGGGACGTGGGCGCCAGGTATGATTCTGTTCTTACATATGTGTTATATGTGTGCATGAGATGAGATCCAGTCCGGGGGTCCGTGATGAGTTCCATACGGACGGTGATTCGCGATGTGAGATCGCGTGGGTTGACTGTCCCTAACAGTCCTTGGAGCGTGTATACACGGCAGGGCCTGTAGCCGGTTCGCGCCCGTGCTACAGGGTTGTGGCTAACCACCGGTGCGCACGGTCGTTAGCTGGGGAGGAGTCCCCTTCAGTGATATTGTGTGCAGGGCTTCGGATCTCATGCTGAGTGTTCATTCCTGCTTTATACTGCTGATTGCCAGAGACAGAGATTGAGCTTGTGTTGTGTGTATGTGCTATGTGTTCGCATGCTATGTGTTTACTGTGCAGAGTCTAACCCTCGAGTACTCACGAGCTTCCGAGCTTACGTATTCGAGTCTTCCGTGTTCAGGGTTTCAGTGAAGGGTTCAGTAGCTGTGCTTGTAGATCTGGGAGCAGGGATTATCTAGAAGGCTTTGTGCTAGTTTCGTGTAGCGATCTGTACAGTTCAGCTTATGTGATTAGTGGATTATATGTTAACAGTGTTTATGTAAAAGTTTTAAATTATCAGCGAATTCTGTTTATCCTATGACATATGTGCAATTGAGCTATTGAGATGTGCCACCTGTGTATTGTATTGACGTGGCATTTTTGAGTTAGGGGAGGGTGTTACAGTCTGCGATGTGCGAACTTAGCTGAGAAAGTCTGCAATTAGAAGAGGTGGCCTAAAAGTCTGTGGTCTGCGAAGAGAAGACTGTTTGTTTTTTAAAATCTTAAAAAATGTCTGCGAGAGTTCAATTTTAATTTTTTTTCATCAAAAAACTTACATAGTTGGATTTATGTAGAAAATAAACTGAACAAAAAGACAAAAAAATATAATTTCAAAGTTTAATTGGTTTATACAAAATATGTAACAATGGTTGCAAAAAAGAGATGTGTTTTTTGGAAGACGTCTGCGGAATTTAGAAGACGCAGGCAGAGGTAAGGCTTCTGAAAAAAAACAAACACACTTCTCGCAGACACCTCTTCCCGCGTCTGCGAGAAGAGGTTCGAAGTGCTTCTGAAAAAAAAAAAACAAACACCCCCTTAGTGGGGCGGATATTATTAATTAACTCATCGTCTCATTCAATTGTTGACTTCTCAATTAATCAACAATCTATCTATCTATATCTATTAATTAAGGAAAATGATTTTGACACATGTCACTTTTTAGTGGCATCTCAATTTTATTTTCCCGCCTATTTTATTACCATAATTTCAATTTTAATGTTTAGAAAAGTAAATTAATAATTCTAAATATTTTTTATAAACTATTCAGAATATTTTATTTTCATATTAATTAAACAATTTAATAAATTTACACATATAGTTAAAAATCTATGGATCAACATTCTAATACAGTCAGTAAAATTTTTATTTCACCGTATATTATGTATTTTAATTTTATAGTTTATATCGTTTAGATAATTTATTTTGAATTTTAATATCATCATTTAATTATTAAAAAATTATAATTGTAATATACTAATTTAATTATATATGTATTTAAAAAAAAATATTATTTTGTAAATATATACATGTAATACAGGGTAAATAACTAGTATAGTGGTAAATTAACTCATTCAATGGTTGACTTTTCAAATAGAAAACAAAGTAAAGAGTAAATTACATAAATGGTCCCTATGATTTATAGCAAATTACAACTTTCATTCCTAACTTTAAAAAACTACACTGATAGTTCATATTTTAAAACTTTGTCACGCTTTCAGCCCCTAAATTATTATTTGTATATTTATAATTTCATTCTTTTTATGGAAATATTGACTTCTTTTATCAATTTTTGTCTTATAAAATTTTTTTCATCTACCTATATATTTAAGGGTTTAATATTAAAAAAAACCAATATATTTTTCATGTTTTTCCAGTTTAGTCCTTCAATGTTATTATTTACAAATAAAATTCTTAAGTAATATATTTGTTTGTGATTTTTATAATTATTCTTTATTTTTTAAAAAATGTCTTCAACTTTGTGGACTTTTCGAAAGAAAATTGTAAAAATATGTTGTTTTTTGTAGAAAAGACAGGGTTGATTATGAAAAAAACAAAAAGTTTTCGAATACCGGATTAAATACAATAACTTGAGGACTTTTTTAATAAAAAATAACACGGATGGACTAAATCGCAAAAAACACAAAAAAATGTTGGTTTTTTTTTTCATATCAAACTCTATATTTAATTAGTTTATCCTTTTTATTTTCACATACTAATTTTTAAATGTTATTTCGTTTTTAAAATTTTACACATGTAAAATATGTACATTCATTTGTAAATTTTAAAAATCATTTGTTCTTATTTCATAAATATTTATTAGTAAACATTATAAATTGTACATACGAAATGATGTTGGTAATATTATATTACTTTCAATAATCTTTAACAAGCTTGTAGTGTTTTGGGCATTCTAAATTTATTATGAGTATATCATATCATTTTTTCTTATTGTTTGAATAGTATAAAATAAATGTTCATTATTAAATATAAATTCTACTTTACTTTTTTCTCTTCCTTTTATTTTTATTTCATAAACAAAAAAGTATGAGAAACTTTTTAAATTATTTCTTGATAATTTTAAAAAAGATTTTAACATATATTAAATGTCATAAAATAATGTTATATTTTTTAATATTAAAATAATTCATATTTTTTACTATTAAAATAGTGTCATAAAATAGTGTTTTTAAAAAGAATCTTATTTAAACTTATCAATAGCTTTTTTGAAATAATTTAAAAGTTTCTTAGATTTTGTTGTTTGTGAAATAAAAATAGAAAAATAGAAAAAACTTAAAATAAGGATCCGTATTTAATAATTGAACTAGTATTTTATACTCTTCAAACATTAAAAAAATGATATGTTACATCCATTAAAATTGGGTGATATGCTGAAAATAGGAACCACTTTTTGCAATTTTAGCCGCATTATTTAATTTTTATCATTAATAGAACTAACTTTTGTTTTTTTAACCAAAAATAGCAACATGTGACCTGGTAACCTGCTATCTTAATTGTATACCAATTAAGATAACTTTCTAACTTTTACAAATAATAACAATTAATTAATATTCTAAGCAAAATATATAAAATAGTTATCCAAAACTCTAGAACCTAAGTAAAGTACATGAATTTTTGTAGAACCCAACATATTATAATTAAAAGGGTTTATTATGAAAAAAACTAACATGTTTTCATGTTTTTTGCGTTTTCGTCTATCCATATTATTTTTTTTAAATAAAATTTCTCAAGTCATTTATTTCTCTTTTATTTAGTAAAATTCAGATATTAGAATCTGGTTTTTCAGTTTTTCAAAACCCGGTCTACTATTTATAATCGGTTCTAATATTCAAATTTCATAAAACTTAAAAAAATAACCTAAGGGGGCGTTTGGTTCGTAGATTTTTTCTCTGGGATTTGCATTTTGTCAAAGGATTTGTATTATGCAGCATTTGCATTTGTCAGGATTTTGTCAAAAAATTTGCATTATCTTATAGAAAAAATTTGTTAATCTGAAAAATGCAAGGTAACTGGGATTTAAAATCCTAGGGGGGAGGCTGAGATTTTAAAATACAAAGAAAGGAGGGATTTAAGAAATCCTGGCATTTTAAATTCTTACTGAAATCTGCGAACCAAACACAGGATTTTAAATGCAAATCCCAGGAAATCCCAGAAAATCCGCGAACCAAACGCCTCCTAAGGGTTTTTCTGGAAAAATAACATTAAGGGATGAAAACGCAAAAACCGTGAAGACATGTTGTTTATTTCCATAATAAACCTAATTAAAACGGTTTAAAACAAATTCAATGTTCATAATCGTTCAAACGTGAATGACCAAACAACACTAATGAATATGAAAATAACGAATCCATGAAAACCTAAATCAGAAGCATTTAACAACATTTTTTAAGAAGGTGGTGCTGAATAACGCAAAGCTAAACATACCTGAAACCAAACATTGAGAACAAACAAACCTTAACTAAATAATAAAACACCATTAATAGCATTTAAAAATTAATATATGAAGATACGAATGATAAATTAATTAAATATATAAATAGATTGGAATATATTTTATAAGAAAATTAATAAAAAATAGATATTTTTCTTCAATACGAATGAATGTAGAAATAACTAAATATATTTTTAAAATTAATAGTTGTGAAACTTATTAATATGTAGGTAAAATACATAAATAAATTGAATATAAATAATAAATAAAATATTATTTATTAATTAAACATTTATAAATATACAAATATTTAGATATAAATTAAAGACTTAATTAATTCATTAAGGACCATAAGTGAAAATTAATTTCTCAGGGAAAAATTGGAATTTTTAAAGTAGGTAAAACATATTCTTCACTTATTTTCTTTTTTGGAAATCCCGAGTTAAACATGACGTAAAATTTCTGGGTAATTTAGAAATTCCTGCTTGTATTTTATAAAAAAAATATGGATTTAGTTCTTTTACTTTATTTATTACAACTAGATTATGACCCACGGACACGTGGATAAATTAAATTAAGTTACTTAATTAATATTACAATAATTTTTTCGGATAGACCCTACCTGTAAAATTATATTTTACAATGTTTGTTTTTATCATTTTGATATTTTTGTGACACTAATTGTCACTAATTTTACGTCATGTGTCAATTTGATATTTTTGTGGCACTAATTGTCACTAATACAGATAGGACTTGAACATCATAAAATATCCATGTCTATTATTGGCAAATTATATTATATGCACTTGAACACTATATGTGACTTTCAACCAGTTTCAATTGTAATTTAATTTTTTATAATATACTCATTTGACCCATTGGAGACAAAAATATAACCCTAATAATCCATATATAGGTAATGAGTTGAATTTGGTAACTTCATAAATAATTATGAGTTGAATTTGGTAACTTCTAATAATTAATATATGGCATAGGTGTAATTATTTATTTTAGTTAAGGGTATAAAAGACATTTCATAAATAATTATGAGTTGTCATTAATCTGGACCATTGATTTATTTCCATCCAATGGTCCAGAAACTCCAAGTAATTTTCTTATTATATATAGTATAGATGTTCATCCATGTGGTTGAGGTTTTGTTATAGATTTCGTATTTTGACTGGTCTATTTTTTAAAAGAAAATTTTGGGCAAAAAACTCTTTAGTTAGACTATTAATTATACACTCAACCAATGAATTAATTAAACCTTTAGTTGGTACTTTAACATCCTCAAATTTAATTGATTAAACTATTAATTATACACTCAACCAATGAATTGAGTGATTTATTTACGTTAATTGATAGGCAAGAATTTATGTTCTTAATCATTTAAAGGGAATATTGTATATTAATTAACGCTACCTTATAATACTATAAATTAAAAAATGACACTTATATATGTTCGAGTTAGTTGGACTCATACATTGTTATGATACCTTCGTATAAAGGTACTAATTCAATTTGTCAAATTTTCAAATGAACTATTAGTGAATAATTTAATTATTAGTGTTGTAAAAAACTAGCCACATTCTATATTCATTTGTACAATATGCTTTACTTACTTGTAACTCTTAATTCCTACCATTACGTAGTCAATAATATTAGTAGCTGAAGTTGTGCAAAAATAATATGTTTGGGGGCTGGAAGTAAAAGCAATGAACCTTGAGGGGTTAGATGGAAAAAAATTTAAGACCAATTGGGGGTTAGACCCCTCCCCAATCGGTTTCCCCTCTTTCTCATTTCTTGCTTTCTAATTTCTGCAAATTCACACTTTGAGAAGGGCCTTAGGGCTGGAGAAAAAGTTGCTGCAAGTTTGGGCAAGAAATCTAAATCACTATTGTGTAGCAAAGTTAGTAAATTCAAGATGAGTTCAAGGTAATTCCTAGTTTACTTTTCAATACATGTATTCATATGTTTCGTCTCCACTTTTGGGATATAACCATACATAAGGAGGTGGAAATAACAAATGGTTTAATGAGTTTCTATGTCAATTGGTAAATAACCAGTGATTCTGAAAGTACAAATAAAAAGAAACCCAAGAAAAACCATCAAAACTTGAATTAGTTCTTTTGAGCAAATATAAGAAATTGATAATTAAAGTAGGTGAATTCGTATGTTATGGAAATTAGTTGCAAGTGAATATGTTCGTAATAGATTTTCTGAAATCTATCTATACTATTAAAAGAGTAAATATACTCAACTCTCGTGAAGCCACGTGTCATCACCATGAATCGACACGTGACATTTATAGTTTTAAAAAATCTATGAATAAATTTAAACTATATTTATCCATATCTAATATAATCTACTTTTAAGTTCAAATCAAATCAAATCCAACAAAATCTAATACTCTAATAACTTATTAATTATAATATAATATAATAAAAGCTTAAAATATTTAAATAAATAATTATATTCATGTGTGTATAGAATTATACAATATTAATAGGTCAAAATAAATAATAATATCATTATTATATATTGTTGTATAAAAATAATATTTATATCTTTACCTTTATTTTATTATATTTTATATATATTAAAAATATCCGTGTAATACGCGGGTAATAAACTAGTATATAAACTAAATAAATAATGAAATCCAGGAAGTGGAATTGGGTTTTAAATTGAATGAAATCCAAGATTGAGATTGTTTAGATGCGTTGAATTCTGGTATAAGGATGCTAAAATATGTTTATATATGATTATATTAGTCTTATAGTATAAAAAAAGGCTATTGCAATGTTTATACAAGTTGCAATTGAGTTGGTTTGTTTAAATTTATTCAAAGAATGGAGTGATTAAAGATGTTGGATTTCCATGTTATGTATGTTAAAGTATGTGTATATATGTTATACTTATTGAAAATAACATAAAAGTAGTCATTTTTATAGGTATATTGGCTAAAAATCGTGTTTGGGACGGAACAACGTCGAGCCCATGTTCCTTTAAAATTCATGTTTTTAAGCCTTATAAAAAGTAGTATAACCTCATGTAAACATTATATACTCATATAACACTTAAATTAACAGTAAATACTACGAAAAAGGCTATAAGAGCCATCAAGTATACAATGGTATTAATGAAACCCAACAACTCAAATCAGGAACAATTGAACCGCTCAAATTGCCTTTAAACCTTATAATTCAATACAATAAACTTATAAATGTTTTGAATATTGACATTTGATAGGTTTCAGCAATAAAGGAGTGTCGGTTCCGGATTGAGGAGCTAAGGGCAAAGTTGAACCTTACGAGGCCTTTTGGGCAATTTAATACTTAAAGGCTAATCTTAGCCTATTTCAGTGAGTTCTAGCATTGATGTGTGCGTTGCATACATATTTACATGTTTCTTTTAATTATGACATTGTGCATATCTACTGAGTATCATTTTTTTATGGCATCTTGCCTAAGTTGACAATTTATTATACTGCCCTATTGGCGGTCTCTTACCTAATCAGGGCCTATGGCCAGTATACCTTACTTGATACCGCTCAGTACATATATTCATTTTCATGCTATACTTGGAGATCATTCATTTCATGCTTTACATGATCACATTTGACTACCCTATTGTGAGTTATGCTCATTATTGACGTCCAGATTATTATTATATACAACGCCTTACTACGTGTTTGTGCGTATAAATCCCTGCTTCCGGAAGCTTACGAAGTAGGTGGCCGGACATGGAAGCCGGTTGGAGTTGCACAGCTGGACATGGAAGCCGGTTGGTTGGCAACGACGGGTTAGCGGGTTATGCCGGTTGGTTGGCAACGACAGGTTAGCGGGTTATGCTTGTGACCTATGCAAATTAGTGGGCTATGCCCACCCCATTTTCTAACAAAAATTGCACTTGTCATTTAATTATCAATTTTAATAATACTACATGTTATACGTTTCCACTCCATATCGATCTAGTAACTCACTTAGCAAGTTTTATTTGCAAACCCCTCATATTTCATGTAATACAGGAAGTGTTGATAAAGGCAAGGAGATTGCCGACTTTGGTCCCAAAATTTGAACGGACCATTTCTGAAGTTGACCTTTTTGGTAATGCTAGTGGCTTATGCCTTGGTGGAATTTTGGGTAACTGTCTACCATCACATTTTGATATGTAATTATATATACCCTCGATGTCGTTTGGGTTGATGATAGTGATTGTAAATTAGTTAGAAGTATCTTCTAATTTACTTTATGTTTCAAATTATGGTATATATATATATATAAAATCAAGTTCATCAGCGTACCTATGAGATTCCAGCGTACCCTTATGTGAATGATCATTCACATATATTTTTTTGAATAGACATGTATAAGACAACATTATAAGACTTTTTTTTCCAAAAGAAGCAACATCGTAAATCTTGTGAATGGTAAAAAAAGATCATGTGAATGGTGTAAATGATCATTCACTTGGATAACTATTCACATAAATATGCATTGAACATTCATATAATTTTTAAGAACACAGAATGTGTGAATTTATGTGAAATTAATATATCAAGTGTATAACATTAATTTAAACATGGTTATGAGGATAAAAATTAATTTTTTTAAGGTTGATAGTTTCAGGTGCACTTGATTTCGAGAGATACTTTTTTGAATCTTACTCTCTCTCTCTCTCTCTCTCTCTCTCTCTCTCTATATATATATATATATATATATATATATATGTATGTATGTATATATATATATAAGCATGAGTTTATATGAGAAAGTTTTAACTTATGAGAAATATGAGAAACATTTAATAATAAATTCTGACATTTTCAATAGAACTTTTAGCATTTTTATCAAAAAATTATTATTTTGTGTCAGAAAGATGATATGAAAGTCGAAATTAAAGAAACAAATTTAGATGTTATGGTTTAGAAACCTTAGCAAATAATGTTGATGAACCTTAATAGTGAAAGTTTCTAAACCTTAATTGTACGTTAAGGTTTTTACATAACTTAATAGCAAGAATAATCCATTATTATTATTATTATTATTATTATTATTATTATTATTATTATTATTATTATTATTATTATTATTATTATTATTATTTTGAAATTTAAAACTTAGGGGTTGTTTGATAACAACTTATTGGTCTTAATTTGAAATTTTCGGTCAGCCCATTAAAATAAGCCATGTTTGTTGATGACTTGTCTAATTTAGGGAGAAAAATCGCTCAGTCACATCATCAAGTTACAAATCCATTCTGTTCCCCATTAAGTCTATACATTTTCCAATAAAAATCCAAAAACAACACCGCTTCATACCTACGGCCTTCATGCTTCAACTTCAATCGGTTCATGCTTCAACTTCAACTTCAACACTCTCCTTTGGCCGGTGCAATTCTTCTCGCCGGTAATCTTTCTCTCACTGGTGCAATTCCTCTCGCCGGTAGTCTCCCTCTCACCGGCAATCGATTCAACAACATCGCTCCACCCTTCTGGATATCATCTTCTCGATCTACTATTCTGTTCATGGCTGCTCACAGCTGCTGCTGCTCAGGTGGTTGAAGGTTGCTGCTCACAGCCGCTGAAGGGCTTCTCACGGCGCATTTGAAGGTTGATGCTGCTCACAACGGTTGAAAGGCTGAAAGGCGAAGGCGGTTGCTGCTCACGGTTTCTCTGTTGGATGAACGAGGCGAGATACACACGTGATGTGGATATTTGTTCTTCAGATTCTTAATAAATGTGAAATTTACTTTGTTCCTTCTTTCATTTGTAGAACAGTTGCGGCAGCAACAACAATTTCCTTCAAAGGAACGCTGCCAGCAGTTTCAATTGATAGTCGGAGTTTTTGCTGCATGTTGGAACTTTTGGATTCTGTGATTTTCTAACATTCTTTCTTATGGATTATTGCTGATTGTTTCTTTATAACTATGCCTCTAAATTTTCATTCAGATAGTTTCTTCAATACTAAAAATAAACAGATGGTTAAGCTACATAGAAGGACAAAATTGTCATTTTATCTATTTAGACTGTTTATTCAGCAACAGAGCAACAAACATTCTGTTAATTCTCCAAACATCATTACTTAATCAAGATAGTCCTTTAAATTCAGACAGGATTTAATGAAAAAAGTTAACAAACAGGTCCTTAGATATTTATTATAAAAAAGTATGTTTTGGGGACAACTTAAAAGAATTAAAATTAAAGGATGTGAAATGCATTACGAAGGATTAAAAGATTTTCTTTTCACATTTCTCATAAAGTTTATATAAATTGTGGACCCAATACATACACATGTATATATGTATATGTAGATTGAGGTTTAATAGAAATAAACATGTGTTTATCGGATAACCATAAAGCATTGCAAATGAAATTATTGTGCATCACACAAGAGCTATTGTATGTCATACAGAAGGGATCGTGCATCACACAAGATTCATTATGCACAATCCTCCCCGCGTGAATCGGTATCACTGTGTGATGTATAATTCCCACATGCGATACACAATCCCTGCATAATCCTTCGTCTTGTATAAAGTCCACTCGTTTGATGCACTATCTAATTTTTTTTACTATGTGTTAGTGTATGGTGTGTAAAGATGACATTACTACTGCATCATGGCTGATTTCATAAAACACTTGAGGGTCACACCGATGAGCACAACTGAGCAGATGCAGTTAAACTATTGAATAAATGATATTGGATATTGTTTATGACACGAAATGATCATTGAGATTAAAATTAATGGATGATTAATTATATCTCAAAGTACCGGGACTAAAAGTGCAATATCAGATATTGTAGTGATTTAATTGTCATTGGATGATAATTAAATTATAATTATCTAGTCTTTTAATTATTATTAGATATTAAATAAAAGATGTATTTATTTGAATTGGTATTATCATCTAATTATTGGATAACTAGATGGATAATTATAAACAAATAAATAGAGATAATCATAAATAATTATCTAGTCATTTATATATTATTAGATGATATATAAAAGATAAATATTATTTAATAGATATATAATTATAGAGATAATTATATAATGTTTAAATAATAAAGATAATTATTATAATATATATTAATATATTAAAGTTTAAATTTAATATATATATATATATATATACACACACACACGGCCATATGTATATATAAGAGGTGTAAATATATTCACACAAAAAAAGGTTTTTTTTTTGGGTGATAAGCAACACGGCACACACACATGAAGGTGTGTGTGTGGTGTTCAAAAGCGTCGTACACACATAACTGTGTGTTTTGCCGTTCTTCATGTGTTTGATTACATGTCTGGCGCCGCTCAATCGTGTCATCACCGGTGGATACCGAAAGCATCCTGTTCGAGTATTTTTGTCATCAAATACAAAGGTACGGATTTCAAGTTTACTTATCTTATGTATACTTGATGATCCGTGTACGGAATTCGTGATTTTAAAAAGCTTCTGTTGTGCATTTAATGTGATTAAAGTTTATGTTTTTATGAAAAACGATACGAATTCCCAACAGTGGTATCAGAGTCACCTCAAGTAACATAATGATAGTATTATTCGTGTATTTATGTCCAACGTTCTTAAAGTTTTGATTTTTTTAATTAAACGTGTTTAAACGGTCAAAATCAATGATTAAAATGTTTAAGGTTTTGATTTGACTTGGAGAAAGTCGACCAAAGGTTTTGGAAACCCCATGGTGATTCTCGGCCAACCTTGGAGTTTCTCGGAACTCGGTATTTTGAAACATTAGTTCGTTTTATTTAGTTGATGTTTGATTGTTTAAAAGTGTTTAATTGATTAAAGTCGAAAACTAACGTTTCGGTTCGCGAAATCAAACCTAGAGATTTCGGCCATGGGTTGAGACCCATGACATCTCGGTTGTGATGTGGTAACCGAGGTGATGGATTATTTGTTCCGTCATGTCGTTTAATTCACGGTTAAACTCGAACGATTAAATTAAATATGTTAAAATCGAATCAATAAATCAAAAGTGTTTGGTTATTAATGTTTAGACATTTGTGACAAAATATATGTAAATATGTTTTCGGTTTTATAAAATTAAAGTGGAGACTTTATTAGTTTTTTTTTTAAAATTCGCAAATCGGTTTAAATATAATTCGATTCGCTAATTAAACGATTAATTGGAATATGGAAATCGAAATAATCAAAGTGAGTTGATTAAAGGCTTCGATTAATTTCAGCCGTCAAAGGGTTTAACACCCTACTTGTTTTCGGTTCATATGGGTTATTGAACCCGTGTATGAGTCGGTGAACTAAGTTGGTTCGTTTCCGTTTTCCGGTAATTCATCGTTTAAATTAAATCAGTTTTAATTAAAAGTTAAGTTTTAATGTTGAAATTAAAATTAATGGTGAATTTAATTTATAAACAAGATTTAGTTTATGCATTTAATATTTAGTTCCATAAAATGCATTATAAAATTAAAGAGAGTTTAATTTAAGGATTCTGTTTTCAAATTGATGAACTCGTGACTTTGAGTTTCATGCTCGCTCATGGTTTAAGGTTTTGAGATTTGATCTCGACATTAAAGTTTTTGGTAGAAATCGTTTAAAACCATAAATAAAAGTTTTTGGTGTTATTTAAAGATGGTCAATTTCCTTTAAAAATTTTAAAAGACATATTTTATTGGTAAAATTGTTTATTTAGAAAATTGACATTTTAAATAAAGTTTATTTTTTTGAAAAGCATTTCAATTAAATAATAGTTAATTGATAATTATTTAAAGGAAGTTTAAATTATTTATCAATATATTATTTGAAAATAATAACTATATTTATTAAAGGTTGTTTAATAAAAAGTTTCTTAAAATAGTAAGTTTAAGTTTCAGAGGTGTTTGAATTGTAAATTGAATATTTTGAGAAAAGTGTAGTTTTGAATCCAAAGAAGAAATTGAATTTGAATTTTTCGGGAAAAAGTTTCTAATTTTGGAAAGTGTTCCTGAATTTCGAGTTTACGAACCGTATTTAATTTAAGAACGATATTGGACATGAATACTTCAATAATGGTAGATTAATTGGTCTTGTAATTGTTTTCATGGCAATATGAAAATGAATTCTGGATTATTAATATGCTTTACTGCTTTATTTATGTTTGTGACATGGCCGAGCCTTGAGACCCCTTGTTTGTGATGGTTGTTTGTTTAATCTCAATGTTTGCTATTTTATTATTGGTTATATTTTTGGGAAGGCCTGCGTGCCATTGGAATCCCAGTTTCATGATGTAATCTGTAATAGGTTAGAAAATAGGCAAATGTATTTAGATTAAAATTATGTAAAAATCTTTGCAAAGATGTCCATCAAGAAGGATGTCATTCATCAAGGACGCTCGGAGACATCATCGGATGCTAAGGCTAGTGGGAGCTGAAAGAGTTCAACCTTCTTGCCTTGTGTGTTGATTTTGTCCCTTAGGTTTTTGACCTAATTGGTTTGTCCGTATGGCTCTCGGAAACCAATTTAGTTTTCGGCAAAGCTATGTCACCATGTGATTGTATGTTTTAATTCTTTATGCTTTATTTATATCTGCGTGGTTGTGGTGACAAAGTAGATAAATAAAAGTAATTAAAACTACAATTATTTTTAATGAAAAATTAAAGTATTTAAAAGGAAGTTTAAATTGGAAACTTTAATTATTTTGTCAGGTGTTAGATATGACATTTTTATGAAATTAGTTTTTCAAATAAAAGGAGATTTATTTTTAAAATGTCATATGATCAAAGAGTTGAAGTTCTCAAAACTGGTACATTAACCCGATTGTTTACCAGAATAGGTGGTGTCTATGACAGTCACGCTAGGGCTTTGGTTGTAGGAATTTCCGAGAGGTTTAGAACCGAAAGGATCCTGCCCACTGACTAACCTGACTGGCCACTAGTTCTTGGTAAGAGACTGGTTATAAACCCAAATTAAAAAATCTGACACAACACACCGTCCATAGAGTGGCACTCACGGTGACCGGTCGTCGTAAGTAGGTTCAGCTTTCGTTGGGTGCTTACGCCGCAAACTCAGAGAGCTGTGAGGTAAGCACTACGGATCCTAAGTGAGACTTGGGTCAGTGACTTGCAGTTGTTATATGGTGTGTGTCAGTGGTGGTTCCTGTTGCCCAAGGTGTGGATGAGATTAAACATGATCAATTTAATTGAAAATCTCATAAGATCTAAGAGTTGCAAAAAGGTTGTAAATAGTAATAAATTGCCTGCCTAAGTAGCTTATTCATGTAGGTTCAGCATCCGTTGGGTGCATGAATAAGTAAAATGGTTCTTAGGATTAATAAATCATTTTTTAAATTTTGGGTTATTGATTTATTAATGGTTAATCAAATACTAATATTTGAAAAATTGTTTAAGATGGTTGAAAAAGACAGAGGTAGAAGCGGTTTAATAATAACAATGACAATAACAGTAACAACAACAATGATAACGTCAATATCCTTCCCCCACTTGAAAATCCTCCCCAAAAGCACATGTTGCTACTTTGAGGTCCATTCGGGATATGGAGAACTCAAAAGAGGCAACTTCCTGAACTGGGAATAAGATTTGACAAATGTTCTGAGTTAGGGGTGGCAAAACGGGCGGGTTGGGCGGGTTTGGGTAACGGGTCAAAACGGGTGCGGGTTAAAATGGGTGCAGGTTAAAACGGGTTCGGGTCACAACAATTACGGGTTAAAACGGGCTCGGGTTGAATGGGTTCGGTTAACCCGTAACCTCTTTTTCAAATCATAATAATTAACATTTTTATATAATTTATATAAAATGAAAATACTATTACTAATATTAGATAAAAACACTTTAAAAAAATTATAAATCTTACATTTTATGTTTATTTTATAAAAAAACTAACCTTCTTATAAGTGTGTGTATATAAATCATTGTTATATATGTGCGTGTAACGGTGTGCAACGGTCCAAAACCGAACTAAACCGAGAAACAAAAAATTTAAGACAGTGAATCGAAACGAAGTGTACCGGTTCCCATTTGGTTCCCGTTTTTTCCACTTTTTCAATGAAAGATTACGAAATTCGATCGGATCTAACCGAACCGAAAATCAATTTTTATAAATATGATGTACCAGAAACCGATCGGTCCGGTCCGGTCCAATTTTACCGATTTGAACCGTTGAATGTATGTGTGTGAATATATGAATTTTTATAAAAGTTTTTCTTATGGATTAATAACACTGCATTTGATACATAATTCTTAAATAACTTCGTAGTTTTTTACTTTATTAATTTTCATAATCTATTTTTAATATAGTTATAAAAATAAGATTCCTTATTGATACCGTAAATTACTTAAACTATTGAATATTTATATATCAATAATAATTTTTTTTGGAATATAATAATGTTTTGAAAGATATATAAATTCCAAATTAATGTCAACTCCTTTCTTTTAATGTTTCTCCATTTGATTGTATGAAATTTTCCAACCCGCGGCGTTTTGCTTAAACCCATTTCAACCCGCAAATATTTTTTTTCCACCCATATCAACCCATATATAAAATTAGGGGAACCCAAACACACCCATTAGAGTTAAAAAAAAAGTCCAATACAACCCAATTTGAAGCAAATGGGTTTGGTTTGGCACCCCTATTCTGAGTACAGAGTGAAAGTCGTATATTCTGGAAAGGGCACCAGAACCTGCTCCTGCAGAGACTGCTACAGTTGAAGAGAGAAATCTCCACAAGAAGCACTCTGAGGATTCAGTCAATGTTGCCTGTCTAATGCTAGCGACCATGACATCTGAGCTGTGGACTAGTCTTATGAACGTCTCAGCTTGCCAGATGTATCGCCAGCTAAAGGATATGTTCCAGACTCAGGCTCGGACTGAGAAAGATAAACGACTAGGGCTCTGAGCTCCTGGCACAAGGAACAACTGTTATACCCCATGTGCTGAAGATGAAAGGTTATCTGGATCATCTTAGCAGACTTGCCGTGACACAGGACATGACCACGAATCTAATTCTCAATTCCTTATTGAAGGAATTTTGGCAATTTGTAATTTGTTACAATATGCATGGAGAAGATGATCAGTGGGCTGCATCAGATGCTATAAACTGCTGAGGGAGTGGTTTAGGAGAGAAGATAGGGAAAGAGACGAAAAGGAAATTAAGTTTTCAAGCCGGAGGTTAAAGCTAACAAGTAGCTAAAACCTAGAACCAGAGAAGTCAAATCCAAGGATGACAAATTCTTTGAGTGCTAGGAAACTGGGCACTGGGAAGGGAACTGTCCCAAGTACTTGGAAAGGGTCAAGGTTGACCGCATTGAGACTTCGTGTATCTGAATCAGTCACTTCTATTGTTCTTAGATATGTGATACCCAATTGAACAAAGTTTTATGCATAATGTCTGCAATGGATAAAATGAAGTGAAAAGAGATGACAGATTCAGTGGGAGCATAGAGACATCTTAGAGAATACTCTACTGGACACTATTTTCATGTCATCAATAGTTTATCATGGTGTAGTAAAACACTTAGGGTCACACCGATGAGCACAACTGAGCAGATGCAGTTAAACTATTGAATAAATGATATTGGATATTGTTTATGACACGAAATGATCATTGAGATTAAAATTAATGGATGATTAATTATATCTCAAAGTACGGGGACTAAAAGTGCAATATCAGATATTGTAGTGATTTAATTGTCATTGGATGATAATTAAGTTATAATTATCTAGTCTTTTATTTATTATTAGATATTAAATAAAAGATGTATTTATTTGAATTGGTATTATCATCTAATTATTGGATAACTAGATGGATAATTATAAACAAATAAATATAGATAATCATAAATAATTATCTAGTCATTTATATATTATTAAATAATATATAAAAGATAAATATTATTTAATAGATATATAATTATAGAGATAATTATATAAGGTTTAAATAATAAAGATAATTATTATGATATATATTAATATATTAAAGTTTAAATTTAATATATATATATATATATATATATATATATATATATATATATATATATATACACACACACACACACACACACGGCCATATGTATATATAAGAGGTGTATATGGGGTGATAAGCAACACGGCACACACACATGAAGGTGTGTGTGTGTGGTGTTCAAAAGCGCCGTACACACATAACTGTGTGTTTTTCCGTTCTTCGTGTGTTTGATTGCATATCTGACGCCGCTCGATCGTGTCATCACCGGTGGATACCGAAAGCATCATGTTCGAGTATTTTTGTCATCAAATACAAAGGTACGGATTTTATTGCTTTCAAGTTTACTTATCTTATGTATACTTGATGACCCGTGTACGGAATTCGTGATTTTAAAAAGCTTTCGTTGTGCATTTAATGTGATTAAAGTTTATGTTTTTATGAAAAACGATACGAATTCCCAACACTGATACTTATCATCATGTAAAAGACCATTGTTTAAAATCTTTGACTTAACACTAACCATTGCTCATTCATCTCTTTCTTTCTATTACATTATCTACATCTTATTAATTTATTTAAGCAATTTTGTATGCCATGCTTTTGGTACTCTTGGCATACATTCCATGTTTTTTTTAAATGCTTGAAAATCTTTGGGCGTTTGGTTCGTAGATTTTTTTCTCTGGGATTTGCATTTTGTTAAAGGATTTGCATTATGCAGCATTTGCATTTGTCGGGATTTTGTCAAAGAATTTTGCATTATATTATAGAAAAAATTTGCTAATCTGAAAAATGCAAGGTAACTGGGATTTAAAATCCTTGAGGGGAGGCTGAGATTTTAAATAACAAAGAATAGAGGGATTTAAGGAATCCTGAGATTTTAAACCCTTACTGAAATCTGCGAACCAAACACAAGATTTTAAATGCAATCCCAGTGAATCCCAGGAAATCCGCTAACCAAACGCCCCCTTAGATTGCTTATATTGAAGTCTAATCTATTTCACAAGTTTGAAAGAACTCAACAATTGAAGTTATTCATTTCAACTCTAGCTAAAGAAGAGAGAATATGTAGATGAGAATGATACTCTCTAATTAGTTATAGGAAAAATTATACAAAAAACCAACGTACTTTTGATATTTTTTTATTAAGTCTCTGTACCAAAAATGTTTCCATAAAATTCCTTCAACTTCAAAATTTTTTACGAATTGTAATTTTTTACGAATTGTGTTGTTTTATGAGATTTTTTAGATATTTTTCATAAAATTTCATTAAGTTAAAGTACTTTCATGGAAATATCTTATGAGCATTGATTTTTACGAAACATTTTTAAGTTGAGAGACTTTTATGGAAACATTTTTGGTAAAATGACTTATTCGAAAAATACTAAAAGTGCGTTATTTTTTTCATGATTTTCCCTTAATTAAAACAATTCAATTCAATGATATGTTTCTCTTCATTTATTTCATTTCAATCAATTTAATTGCAATAATAATGAGACAAGGTAATCATCATTTCATCATAGTCATAACATATATGATAATTAACATTTTATTCATAAATTATTCCACAACAGAAAATATGATCTTCTGTTGGCACCTTATTTGAAAACAAAAGTCCACCTTCCAAAGGAAACATACATAAGATCAACTATGGAGTTTCTTAGACTGGATTAAATATCAATGACAATATATTAGACTTATTCACATGAGGACAACCATGTCCATCTCCTTCACCATACATGAATTGCGCAATCCTTGCAAGGTTTGTGGCGAAGTCGATAAACTCATGTAAAAAACGTGAGTTTGCGAATGCTCGTTCCTTATTCAGTTTCTTCCATGTCTTGTTGATTAGCATTGTTATATGCCTTTTAGCTTCATCTTCACTAGTACCGGTTTCATGTATGTAACACTGCATTGCTTTTGGAATATTCCCTCTTGCCATTTCATCCTGAAAAGAATGAAAAAAAAATGCACTTTTAACTTGATAATTTATCTTTTATGGTAGGAAGATTTTCAAATGTATTGATCTTTTGATACTAAATATGTATAAATTTATAGCAATATCTTCAAAAGAAAATAGGGATGATTATAAAAATTAAATACCCAAATTTTGGAATGATGTTATTCTAATACCCAAAAAAAAAATTAAATGCAAATTTAGTCATTCTTTTAAAGTAAAATCATCTAAAAAACCAACCTATTTTAAGTATTTTTTTTTAATAAGTCATTGCACCAAAAACGTTTCTATAAAAGTCTCTCAACTTAAAACCGTTTTCGTAAAAATCACTGCACATAAAATGTTTCCATGAAAGTCCTTTAACTAAACAAAATTTATGAAAAACATCTGAAAAATCCTTCAAAAATCTCATAAAACAACATAATTCGTAAAAAATTTCAAGTTGAAGAACTTTTATGGAAATATTTTTGGTACATGGATTTAATCGAAAAATATCAAAAGTACGTTGGTTTTTTTGTAGTGTTCCCTTCTTTTAATGCTAAAGTTTATGATCCAATAAATTATGTGAAATGTAATCTTTAAAGGTTTTTTATATGGTTTTTGTTGATGAAATTAAAACTACTTTATGATGTATGTTTGAAATTTTCATGATAAAATCTTTTAAGTCAAATAAAAAAAAGAGTAAAATTAAATGTACATGTCACAAAAAATTTGATCATCAGAAAAACACTTTCATGAAAAACCGGCTAAATTCGCATTAGTTTTTGTTTTGGGGTATTTTCAATGATAATCGTTTAAAACTTGGGTATTTTGATCATTTTCCCATAATATAACAGAAAATGTAAGACTATGAATACTAATAAACCGAAATAAGAAATGAATACCGAGGATGTAGCCAAGTCATCAACAAGTCGAACGATTGTTGATATGTATCGAGTTATATCATTAGTTTTTTCAATGAATTGTAGGATTTCTTCGGTGGAAGTAACTGAAGTTAAGAAATTAAAATGCATCAGTGCTATAGGAACCCCTATCGATATGCAAGCATTGTCCATGTATTGTTCGAATGTCGGTATCTGTCCAGTGTGGTACCATTCTGCTTCAAGTAGGTCTGCCTTGCATAAGTCTGCCCACTGCATTATTACAATTCGAAATAAGAAAAATTAGAATCAAATATAATTATCAGGGAAACATACTATTATCATTTAAATGACGTTTGGTTCGTGGAATGGAATGCGAAGAAATTGGAATTTAAATTTTTAGTTATAATATGTTTGATGGTGAAGGGATAAAATATAGTTTTTAGTATTGGTTAAGGAAGTAGGTTGGAATCTAATTCATGTATGAGTTGATAGGAATGTCAAATTCCTATAAACAAAGAATTTGAGGGTAAATAACAAAAACTTAACTCTTCATCTTTGTCATCAAAAGTTCAAAACAAACTAATTTTAAATTCCAATTTCTTCGAATTTCTTTCGGTGAACCAAACGCCACCTTAGTTTAAGAAAAATAGATTTGTTACAGCATTCTTCAAGTATGAATGTATGAGGATTCCTGTGTTTGTGAGGGTGTTGTATGTGATCTCATTTATGGAGTTATAAACTCCAAGGAAGCATATCTTCATATAATCTGGGAGTTCTTCAATTGCATTGATATCCCACCTACCAATTTCAAATTATATTAAAATCTCATGAAAATTATATAGGGTTAATACTTTCTTCTTCATTTTTCTTGATTAAGTCGTTAGAATTTCCTTGTCTTATTCGAAACTGTATATGTTTGGCCTACCACCTGTTAGTTTAGTTTAGTGGATGATTTAATATTAGAAAAAAAAAACAACTATTTTTTTTTTCATTTTCACGTTTAAGTCATTCTAATTTCTCTTTACCAAAAATGGAGATTTTAATTGAATTGATTTTTAAGCTTATTATTTCATAAGAGAATTCAGAGATTAGAATTGAATTGATTTTCCAGCTTATTTTTTCATAAGATATCACTATAAATTCTCAAGTGAATGATGAAAAATTGTTTTTTAGCGTAAATATCATTTCTTTAGTTTTCTCCTCAACAAAGAGAGAATAAAAAAAATTTGTTTTTGAGAGTCTATTATTTTTTCTTAATTCTATCTGTCAAATCTTAATTTGATATGTTATGGTCATTTATCAACAAAACTTGAAAACTAAGACAATTTCATTTTCTTTATTTTTTCATACCAAACGCAATCTAGATTCTAGGCCCTTAGCGGTTGATAACCGGCTAAACAAGTCAAATATATAGTTTTGAAAAATATCAAGAAAAACAAACATTAAAAAAAAACCTGAAAATGAGAAAGGAAAGTTTGTTTTTTTAAAATTAACCTAAAGAAAGTAAAGAGTATTTTAGATAGAACCTGCTCATAACATCAGTAAACTTTTTAAGTTCGTCCAATGTACCATACACGTCATAAATATCATCAATTGTAGTTATCATGGCACAAACTTTTGTTATTGTTTTCCTCCCAAGACTAAAATTAGGTTGGTAACCAATACCAATTGTCCATAGAAAACACTCTACTAAACGATCTCGACCAAAGCAAAGCTTCTTATCCCAACTCATTTGTCTCCACCACCTATTAATATGAATGGTTAACCATGAAGAAGAAGAGTATATTCTGATTATTAACTTGTATCAAAAACGTTTCCATAAAAGTTACTAAAGTTAAAAACATTTTCGTAGAAGTTCATGCACAAAAATTGTCCATATAAGTCATTTAACATGACAAAATTTTATGAAAAAACCCTTAAAATCTTTATTATTGTAATTCGTAAAAAAGTTCAAGTAGAGGGATTTTTATCAAAATATTTTTAGTACATGGACTTAATCAAAAATTTCAAACGTATAACTTTCCCTTAAATAAACTATGATATAGCACGGGAATAAATGATCGGGAAATGTTACCTCGAACACTCTTTTAGATCTTCGAGGTGGATCGCTTGAAGCATGTTAAAATCCAATTTTGCAAGCTCATAAATTGTGGGATTCATGTCACTTCTTTTATCATAGAAATCAATAAACCACTTTGCCTCTACCCTTGGTGCCCTCCAATGCAATGGAAACTCTAAGGCATGACTTACTAATGACAATACATTTCCATCAATGTTTTGTAAATTTTCTTTGAGATATTTGGTTGTAAAGTCCTTTGCATCATCCAATATCGTTTGATCTTCGAGTGAATGATAAGATGCCTCGTACAAGTTGAGTATGCCCACAATATCTTCGTTTGAATATGGCTTCAGATTCTGAGCTTTGTCTTTAAAGTTGTTGAAAATATCTAAATATATATGAAGTAAGATAAAGCGTTTAAGTCTTGTTTGTTTAGGTACTTTTAGATCTTAGTTCGTCTAAAATTTTAAAATTCAAATTTTAAGTGATTTTAGTTAGTTTGTTAAGATTAAGATTTAAATGGATTTCACTTCTTAACTGAAAATAGACCGTTTATTACATTATACTAAAACCACTGAAATTAGATCTTAAATTTAAGAGGTGGACATCTGAAGTCTGAAATTAGTTTTAATAAGTTAAATTAATAAAAAAAATCAATTGAATTGTTTAGAAACTATTATTTTGTTTAATTATTTAAAATACTAAATTTCACACGTGATTTGAGACATCAGATTATAAAGTCACCTCTTAAAATTCAAATATGATTTCAGACTTTAAGCATTTAATCTCTTAAAAAATAAACATTACCATAATATCTGTTTTTACAAAACCAAGGTCCATAAATAAAAAAATTCTAATACAAATTAGGTCACCAAAAGGTTTTCATGTCTTTTTTTCATATTTTTTATGATTTAAATTCTCTATGAGTATGAAAAATAAAATCTAAATAAAATTCAATAAAAGATCCTTAACCAATATTATACCTTGAATAATATGATAACCATGTTGTCTTAGTAGTCTGAAACCAAGGGCTTTAAGGTTTAAATCCATTCTATTAAAGTTATCATGATTTTTGTAGTGATCGAAGTAAATCATGTCGAAGACAACACTTATTTCTTTCTCAAAGTGATATGATATTCCGAGTCTCCGCAAATCATCAACCAACTCTAGGGTACTCAATGGATTTTCCTTCTTATAATTTTTATGTATCATCATCTTTACTGCTTTTTTTAAAATATCTTCTCTTTTCATGTAATCTTCTTCATGTAAAAGTTAAAAGTTCTTATATGAAACATAATGTATCATAATACATACTAGTATACTACCATAAATTAATGGAAAGTAATTTGTACACAACAACCTTTTGTCATCTATAACAATAAATGTTTTGTAGGTTTGTACATCATAAAAAATACAGTTATAAATTGTTGTGGAGAACAAAAAAATTTATTGTGTACAAGTCACTACCTTAATTTAATAGAACTATAACAGTACTTGTACCTTGTATTTACTAGAGAGTGATTGAATATGATCAAAGGACCATAACGATGGTTCATAGTTTGCCGATCGTCTAGTAATGGGTTCAGCCGCATTGTTTGCCATGGGCGTGGATTGTGTTGAATATATTGGTTTGCAAATCAACAAGGTTACCTTTGATGAGAGAATTATTAGTAACATAGAATTTAACCCGTTAAACACAAAAGCATAGAAGCCATTATAAAGAGAGAAAGTGAGAAAGTAACAAGGGGTATTTGTAAACCTTCCATTTTGCTAAACATACACCCACGTCAGTATCTATCTATATATATATATATATATATATATATATATATATATATATATATATATATATATATATATATATATATATATATATATATATATATATATATATATATATATATATATATATATATGAGTAAGAGGTGTATGATCAGTGAAAATTAAGAGGGGGTGTATGCATGTATCCTCGTAGTGATGTTGAATCATTGCATTTTGTAACCATAACACTAATTTATTTGGGATTTTTTATGGCTATTGCAAAACTTTTATGATTAAAGACATCATATTTTACGTTGTCGTAGATAATTTTCCCAAAAAGAAATTAAAAATCAGTTTTTACTTAAAAGTCGTCGCAAATTTAGCGTCAACAAACTGTCGTTGCAAATTTAAAGATTAGCGATGCAACTTTGCGACAGATGAAATTTGCAATAACTGCCGTCACAAGCAAAGATGTAGTGACGACAAGCTACTAAATAGCGACGACTATTGTCGTTGCAAAAAGTCCAATTTCTTGTAGTAAACATCAAACTCAATGAACTTGTCGACCTGAATAACCAACAAATCATATACAAACTAGACCGTACCAAATCAGAATATGTATCATTCAATTGACTTCTTGTTTCTAGTGTTTTCCTTTTTTTTTGTATTGGTTTGGTTTTTTAGTGTAAAGTCGGTAAAAATCCCGACTGTACCTAGATAGAAAAAGTATTAAACCAATGATATCCCGACTGTAAAAGTCGGTAAAAATCCCGACTGCACTACAAAAAAGGATTAATCTCTGGGAAAAAAAAAATTTTTTTTTAAAGAAATTTATTTTGATAACAGTTATTAGTGTGTAATAGAAATCAATTTTATTAATATTAACAAATTGAAAACTCCACGATTAAAAATGTATAAATACAAAAAAAAAAAAAAAAAGGCATTTACGGATTTGAATGTATTAAAATAGCATTAGAAGATTTGAACAAATTCATAAAGATTTAAAAAAAAAAGAAATTTATTTTGATAACATTTATTAGTGTGTAATAGAAATCAATTTTTATTAATATTAACAAATTGAAAACTCCACAATTAAAAATGTATAAAAAAAAGACATTTACGGATTTGAATGTATTAAAATAGCATTAGAAGATTTGAACTATTTAAATTTTAGTCAAATTTCTCATTTTTCGAAATGTGGAATGGAGACAAAATTTCATCTTTTTAATGTGAAATTATAAACCAATTTATTCATAGTTTTAAGTGTTAAAATATAAATATAATTTGTCACGACACATTTGTTCGTGCAACAGATGCATATTTACAGGATATATATATATATATATATATATATATATATATATATATATATATATATAAATATAAATATAATCCAATAACAAAGGAATTGAAACAATTAAAATCCAAACAAAAATGAATTATAATAAATGCATATATCATATTATATTTAACTAATTGAATATTCAAAAATAAAACAAGATTAGAATTACAAACCTTAGATATGACCACTCACTCAAACCTCAATCTCCTTGACACATTGTTGATCATTGTTATCATATATGTATTTATAGCAATAAAATCGCCCCCATATACAAATACTTAAATCACAATTATTCAATTATAATTTGTATATATATACCATGTGGTAGTTATCTACTTAAAATATGTTACCACACTACAAAAAGTTATGCATACTTTATAAAGTTTAGGGTAAATTACAATTTTCGTCCCTGTGGTTATACGCAAATTATGGTTATCGTCCTTCTAATGATTAAATTACGATTACAGTACCTATAGTTGGCAATTTATTATGCCTTTGGTCCCTTTGTCCAATATTTTTTTTAAAATGACGATTTTGCCCTTTCATTATTATTTCAGTTTTGGTCCTTGATCAAATTATTTCTTTTTATTTAATTTATTAATAGTTTTTTATTTTTTACTATTTATTTAATATATTTACTATTTGTTAAACAAAAAATATAGTTTAAAATCAACAAGACTTTACATATTTATATGTATAAATTAATTTAATTTTTTAACTTTATGAAATAATTATATATTTCATTAAGTTATAATTACAACAATTATGGGTTTCCTTAAGTTATATGTATAAGGTTTATCTGACCATTAACTTTATGGTATAACAAAATTAGAATAGAAAACACGTTAAATTATATGTTTGATTAAGATAAAAACAAAATAATTAAATTAATTTGAATAAAAAATTATTAAATATATAAGTATTTATGTGAATGTAACATATAATAAATACAATAGATAAATAAATTAAATGCATAAATAGTTTCACTTTTTACAAATGAAAAGTAATATACATTTAGAAAAATAAATATATAAATAGTTCAACGTATATCTAAAATCAATATGTATGAATGATAATAATAATATTTATAACAATAATTAACAAAAATACGACATGTTAAATTAAGTCATATATAACTTATTTTCATTAATTACTACTTAGTCATGTAAATACTTAAATCATAACAAAATAATAATATTAATATTATTACTAATAATATCAAATAAATAAATAAATAAAACATATTGAATAACCTTTTATTTCAATTGAATTTTAATAGTAATAACTAGACAATATAATAGAAGAATAGAAAATATATTAAATAAATAGTAAAAGAATAAAAATCTATTAATAAAATGAAATAAAAGAAATAATTTGATCAAGGACCAAAACTGAAATAAAAATAAAAGGGCAAAATCGTCATTTTAAAAAAAATATTAGACAAAGGGACCAAAGGCATAATAAATTGTCAACTATAAGTACTGTAATCGTAATTTAATCATTGCAAGGACGATAACCATAATTTGTGTATAACCACAGGGACGAAAATTGTAATTTACCCTAAAGTTTAAGATACCATAGAATTCTATCATAAATATTTTTATTGATATAAATAATAAATTGTCAATATATTATCTATATATCATGGAATTTGTTCACTGCCTTATGTGGTGTTTAGTTTATGAAATAGAATTCAAAGAAATTGGAATTTAAATTTTAGTTATTAATATGGTTGATGGTGAATGTATAATGATTTTTAGTATTTGTTAAAGATTAAAGATACAGATCGGAATCTAATTCATGTATTAATGGAAATTTAATTTATGTATGAGTTAGAAGGTATGTCAAATTCAAATAAACAATGAAATTTGATGAAAATACATAAAAGTTAACACTTAATATTAATTATCAAAAATTGTAAACAAGCTAAATTTCAATTTCATCGAATTTCATTACATGAATAAAGTTGGCAGTTTGGGCTTAGAACTATAGAAAAAGTAATTCTATGAAAATTTTATGTTTTCTATAGAGTTAAAGTAATCTAATTTTTTAACTATGTAGTTTTATCAAGATTTTGGATTAATGTTGGAAAAAATCCCCTAAACATTTATTATTTTCTTGATTAAGTCCTTCATTTTTTTTCCTAACCGTTTAAATTCCTAGACAAATTTTGACATATTTAAAAGTTTACATATTTTTAACTGACTACTTGATAAGCAGGTAAACCGCCACCATTAAAACAAAAGGTTTAGGGATTAACCTTCTAATTGGGAAAAAATATTGATTTTCTTCAATATTTAATTGCCGCTGCAAAGGGATTGAATGGTCATTGAATCGTTCGGTGGAAGTTTGTTTATGTTCATCCATTTATTAAATGAATAAATAAAAACATATTATTTTGTTCGTATAATTAAATAAACAAACTGTTATTATAAATAACATAAATAAGTAAGTAGGATCGATATGAGTTACTCGTAGATGCGTTGGCAATCACATTAATTGAAGAGGCCATGGATGATCACATCAATAATCTCTTTGATGTCAAAGTTATGATGGATGATGATATACCAAGTCATGTGTACTTCTTTTCTCAAATTAGTAGTGCACAAATGTTTTCATGAGAGATTGAAAAATGACATCAAGAGAAGTAAGTATGTGATAATCATAGTATTTATAGTTAGTTACAGGACCGACATCGTCCCGACATCGTCCATCGAGATAGTCGGAGGACCTGTATGCAATTAAGTCTGAATACTAGGGTATATATATAATAACATGTATTAGTAGTTTAGTACTCTAAATGAAGATTAACACGTTAAGACATAAATAGTCTAAGCCCCTTAAAGAAATATTTCTGACATTCATTCACTTGGCCTTATGACTATTTATATCAATTTAATAAGTTCGTCAAATGTGAATCTATTTATTTATTACATCACAATTAAGTACAAGTATTGAAGTAAAAAGATACAATCTTACATGCCACTAACGACAAGTGATCCCCATTAATTATGCATTCAAAGCTTTTACAAATTCCATGATTCATGTTTATCATGTTTGCTCAATAAGATAATTAGTTTCTTTTTTTACGGCAAAAAGAATGACGGGAAAGAGCTTCGGCATGGCCATCATCCAACCCGCGCACCCCCAAATATTTTATTACTAGCATCTAGCCAGAAGCTAGAACATAAATGTACAACTTTACGAAACCAAATAATAAGCTTACAAAGAAAGAGCTATCAAAGGATTACAACACCAATCATTCCAATTAAGAGAAGAACTCTTAGCTCTAAAATTCATCCAAGTGAAGAGATTAGTTTGCACTTAATCCGCCACCGAAAATGGGTTAAAACGAGCCCCATTGAACACAACCTTATTCCTTGCTTTCCAAATTGCCCAAAACCACCCACCGCGGCTTGAAGAAATTTTCTCTTTTCCTTAGGCTTTCCGCATGCAATAATTGAGTTCATAAATAACTCAATAGAAGTATGAGAGGCAACCGAGATCCACACCAAGCTAAGAGCCAATCCCAAACTTTTTTGGAAAAAGAACAAATGACAAATACATGATCTATCTCTTCCAACGAAACTCCACATAATGGACATAACCCATAAAAATAATTTACTTGTACGTAGGAGTGTGCAAAATAACCGAACACGAATAACCCACCCGAACCGAACCTTATTCGGGTTAAATGGGTCGGGTTATTTGGTTTTCTGGTTTGTTAATCGGGTTAAATGGCGGTATCGGGTGAGATGTAAAAAATTCAAGTTACCCGATTAACCCATACATCAATAATTAAAAAATTAATAATAATAACATATCATCCCATCTTGGAATCTTGCGTCTACTTTAGTAAAGATGTAGGTTTTTATATTTTACAAATAGAAAACACGTCTCTTTTCGACTCTTCCACGGTTCCCCGTATATAGAATATGAATATTTAAATACTTAATTTTAAACTTTTTAACCCGTTTAACCGTTCTACCCATTTTACCCAAATAACTCATTTAAACCATTTTATAGAGAATTCTATTGTTATACTAAAACCGATTAACCCATTTAACCCAAACCGAATAACCCGTTAATCATTTAACCCAAAACCGATTAACTCGTTCTCTTATTTGGTTCGGGTTCGGGTAGTTAACATATACCCTCATACCCGAATAACCCGAAACTCGTTGCTTGTACGGTCATTCACATAAAAATCATGAACAATCACATAATTTTAAAGGATGTAGATAGTATGTAGGGCTGTCCACGGTTCGGTTCGGCTCGGTTCGGCATGAAAATGTGAACCTAAATGGCGGTTCGGTTTTCTGGCACAGGGTAACCGAAACCGAGCCGAAACCTTTATGAAACCGAACCGAACCGAACCGAAATTAACCGGTTATCCACGGTTCGGTTTACGGGTACCCACCTTGACACCTGTTGGCTGGAAATTATAAATTGTAACCTGAATTTATATATTGTTTACGAAAAAGCCAAAAGCTTAACTAAAATATAAAAGATCAAGTCAACACTTCATACAAATTACAAAACAAAATATCAAACCATACTTAAATATCCTTAATCGATTACAACAAAACATTCAATATAACTTTAAAAACAACTAATATAGAAATCTTCCATTCGTGGCACCTAGAGTCTTCAACAATCTTGGATCTTATTCTTCCTACAAAAATAAAAACCAATGAGCTAATTAAAAAATGAAGCTACTTACTACAACTTATTTCAAGATCATTCTTTCATCATTTGAGACTACAAACCAATAACAAATACACAAAATTACCTCAACCATTCGAAACTTCATATCTTCACATCGACCAAACTTTAATCGTCCACCGTAATAGTCGAGATACCACTCGGTAAATCTTTCAAATCTAAATAATAAAAGTAAGGCATTAGATAGAATAAGAGATATAATTTAAAGGTTAAGAGAACATTCAACTTATTGAAGTAAAAACATACCGGCTTCGAAATTTTCGAGTTCTTCAAGTTTTTCTTCAATATCGAAAGGAACCTTTTTGGACCTAAGCCAATTTTGTGCACATATCAACGCCTCAACCAAAGTAGGGGTTAGTGAGCTACGAAATGCATCAAGAACACGCCCTCCGGTACTAAAAGAAGATTCAGAGGCTACAGTTGAGGCGGGAATTGCCAAAACATCTCTAGCCATTGCTGCCATGACCGGGAATCTTGATTCATTGTTTTTCCACCAACACAATAAATCAAATTTGTTCTCTATGGTCTCACATTTCTCACCCAAATACCTATCCAACTCAGTCTTATCATTCTCATTACCACCCGACGCCTGTTCCATAACCTTTTTGTATTGATTCTTATAATAATTCACCGGGTCCTCATCAACATCCATCATATTTTCTTCCACAGATGCTTGAGAATTGGTTGCACTACCCTCATGTACCACTCCAACTTCCTGTGAATAATGATCGAACAAACCTCTCAATACTTTTTCTATTTGATCACACAAATTCTTTGCTTTTTGCTCATCATAACTTTGTTTCACAATGAAGGTCACATAACCTAACTTGTGTCTTGGATCTAAAACCGGTGCAACAAACAAAAACATGTTCATATTCGACACATTGCTCCAATATTTGTCGTATTTCCCTTTCATTCTAGCAACCATCTTTTGAAGATTTTCATCCCTAGCAAGCAACTTATTAGAAATCATTGCTCCAATTCCAAAAACTTCATGAAAGTAGCTATCACTGGTTACATATAATGAGCCCAAAATCCATAAATCGTGAGTGTAACGTTAGTTTAATCATGATTATGGAGCAAATTAAAAAAAAATTAAAGGTAGTATCTTCGGATACACTTGATTTCGAGTGGTAATTTTTTGAACCCAAATATGTGTGTGTGTGTGTGTGTGTGTGTGTGTGTGTATGCAAGATCAAATGAGAAGCTAAATATATATTGAAAAAGTGTGAGAAACACTGTGATTTATTTTTTTAGGTATTAATTCACCAATTTTTTAATATATAAATAATAAATCTAAAATTACGAATTAAGTGAATCAATAATTCACTATTTTTAATATTGATTCATTAGTTTTTAGATATAAATAACAATTCACAAATTTAAAAATAAGTAAATCAGATATATTTAGTTTCTCACGATAACCTAAGCCTACATATATACATACATACATACATACATACATACATACATACATACATACATACATACATACATACATACATACATACATACATACATACATACATACATATATATATATATATATATATATATATATATATATATATATATATATATATATATATATATTATAGAAAACCTCCATGCACCAACACTAATGCATCACAATTCCCGCGTGATGCATCAAGTATGTTGGATTACCTAAGCCTACATACATACATACACACACACACACACATACATACACACACACACACACACCTTGGAAAACCTCCATGCACCACCACAAATGCATCACAATTCTCCGCGCGATGCATTAAATTCCCCGGGTGGTGCATCAAATTCTCGCGTGATACATCGACTTTCTGCGTAATACATCACCTGATCCAATGGCTATAAAGTGGTTCCCGGGTTTTCCAATGCATATAGATTTTCCATTGAATCCACCCCTATATACTATATATGGGAGAATTTCATATACCTCTCCAAAACTTCATAATATCATATATGCCCAACTTAAAATTTTAATATTATATATATCCCTCCTAAACATTATAATATCATATATACCAAATTTTAATAATTAACATCACATATATCTCTATTAAACATCATTAATATCATATATGAATTTAATTATTTTTAAAACTTTTAAAACTCATATTTAATATTGATTATTAATTAATGACCATTATACCCTTACTTATTTCTTTTCTCAACTAGACCTTCAAAAATATCATATTTAACCAACTTAAATTAAAATATCATATCCTTTTAAATAATTTTATATATTTATTTTTGTAAACTTTAATTTGTAGATTCTTCGTAGTAAAATAAATTAACACTAAAATTAAAAAATTGTATTATATTTTTGTTCGTTTCTAATCAAATCGTATCGACTTATTATATTTTCTTATTTATTTTTTCCTGCAGTTTTCTATATACAATTAACTGAGTATATATTATGTTATTTCTTTTCTGTTTCTTTTCGAATTTATAGTTGTATTGCATTTTTTTTAATTTAGTATATATCTTTTGTTTTCTATATATACATTAGTTTCTATTTTTTTTCAAGTTTGATTTTGTTTTATAATTATTGTTTTTTCTAGTTTACTTTTTTAATTTTTTATATTTAATCTAGTATTTGAATTATAACTTGTGATCCAATTTTATTAGTTGTGTATATTTTGTGTATAATTAATAGGATAAAATATATATAGTCTTATTGTTAAATTATTATATTAACTTCGAATGTTATTTTATATGTTTAAATATATAGGATAAAATATATATAATCTTATTGTTAACACAAAATATACACAACTAATAAAATTGGATAACAAGTTTTAATTCAAATACTAGATTAAATATAAAAATTTAAAAAAATAAACTAGGAAAAACAATAATTATAAACCGAAAGCAAACTTGAAAAAAATAGAAACTAATATATATATAGAAGACAAAATATATATACTAAATTAAAAAATGCAATACAACTATAAATTCAAAAAGGAAAGAAAAATAAATAACATAATATAACCAGTTAATTGTATATAGAAAACTGAAAGAAAAAAACAAATAAGAAAATATAATAAGTCGATACGATTTATTACAAACGAACAAAAATATAATACAATTTTTTATTGTTAATGTTAATTTGTTTTGCTATGAAGAATTTACATAGTAAACTTTACAAAAATAAATTATATAAAAATATTTAAAGTGATATGATATTTTAATTTAAGTTTGATAAATATGATATTTTGAAGGTTTAGTTAAAAGAACATATAAATAAGGGTATAATAGTCATTAATTTTAATCAATATTAAATATGAGTTTTAAATATTCTAAAAGTAATTAAACTAATAAATTTGGGTATATATGAAATTAATGATGTTTAAGAGGGATATGTGTGATATTAATTATTAAAATTGGGTATATATGATATTATGGTATTTAGGAGGGATATATATAATATTAAAATTTTGAGTTGGGTATATAAGATATTATAAAGTTTTAGATGGGTATATATGAAATTCTATGAAATTCTCCACCCACACACACACACACACACACACACACACACACACACACACACACATATATATATATAATATATATATATGTATGTGTGTATATATATATATATATATATATAGATATATATATAATATATATAGTGTGTGTGTATATATACATACATACATATATATAATATATATATATATCTATATATATATATGATATGATATATCTATGTATGTATGTGTGTATCTATACATACATACATACATAGATATATAGATATATACATACATATATATGTATATCATATATATATATATATATATATATATATATATATATATATATATATATATATAGGTTCTAGTGAGTACCACACATTATAGAAGGTACCACTCTTAAAGGTAATTTTTTCGAAAAATATTTTCATGAACATGTTTTAATTAACATTACACAGATGATATATAAATTTCACGCAATTTCGAACACCCTAAGTGCATGAAATCATGCATCACATAAATACATGTTCACATATATTCAAATTTATGTAAGTGTCCGTTCACATCACTTTTAAGAGCTAGGATATGTGAATGTATGTGAAATTTACATATGATCTTCATAATGTTAATTAAAACATATTTATGAAAAAAAAATTAAAAGAGTTTTTTTAAAGGTGGTACCTTCTGGTGCGCTGCATAATGGGTGATACTCTCTCGAACTATATATATATATATATATATATATATATATATATATATATATATATATATATATATATATATATATAGAGGGTTGGGATCATTGCAGAACCTTAATTTAGTACAGAAGTATAGAACCAATCTAAGTCATTTGATTATAATATAACACTAGGGATAAGATGGTAATTAAGCAACTAACATTGAATTAATAGTAGCCTACCAAGTTTAACTGCCCACTTTGACCATTTTTTACTCTTTGAATATCGAATGTACATGCAGTGTTGCATATATGATATATTGTATTACTTCGACGTTGTATATGTGATATAAACTGTAATTCGACATTGAATGATCTCAATATAATATATTGAATGGTCGGGTAAAAAAAAATTTACGAAAAATAAACACGTAAAATGTTTTTTGAAAAAAAATATCATGACCGTTCTTGTTAAATCCACCAACTTTGACTACTAATTTTGATCATTATTTTGGCTTTGTTAATATTGAATGTACATGCAGTGTTGCATATATGATATATAGTATTACATTCGATGTTGAATATATGATATCAAGTGTTCCTTCGACATTGAATGATATCGTCATGTTATATTGCATCGTGGTCTGAATAATTTTCTTAACGAAAAATAAACACGTAAAATTTTTTCGAAAAAAATATATCATGACCGGTCTCGTTTTAAAGAGTATAAAATTCTCGTTTTTATAGTATAATTTTTTTGATTTAAAAATTATTCATATTAATGTTATTTCAATTTAAAGAAAAATGATATTTACTTTGTTAGTGTCAATCTTTTTGCTATTACCAATCTTTTCCATCTTTACCAAAATTAAATTATTACTAATACCAATCTTTTTTCACTAATTCCAAACTTGATGGTTTTAATCAAGACCATTAGATTAATTTAATCTATGGACGATATTTGTAACACCCTCGAACTAATCCACAATGCCACATAATTACCACATCAGCAACGATATAATATAATAATCTCTACGCTATTCCCAATATATACATGCAGAAACCCGATAATTTAAAACATTAATTACACAACAACAGTCACGGAAATCTCTGAATAAACTACAACCTATCCGAAATATATACAACAATCCCCAAAATATAACTACCTCTATGAAAGGTAGCTAACTCCTCGATCACAGATAATGTAAACCTACTTTGGTGCAGCAGGCCTACTAGCAGTCCGGTCACCTGGGATACACACAACAACACACACGGTCAGCTAAAGCTGGTGAGAATGCAAGGGTTAGTGTACGATTATAAAGCTCAGTAAATAAATAACTCAACAATAAAACGTTCAGCGTTCTCTACTGAACAAGTATATGAGATCCCACAAGATAGCTCAATAGGTACTCAACTCGCGTGGATAGGTCCACGTACCCAAATCCCTAGACCGCACAAAGCAGTCATCGGGAACTCAAAAGGGAATTGGGAGCGACCCAACCCCTGCCCAGCCGTACGGTTTAGTATCTCAACAGCTCAAGTGTCCCAAATCTCATATTTAAAATAAAGTTCATAATAGCTCAGTAATACAAGCATGATAGTATCTCAATGAAAACTCGTAAGAAAACTCATGATATCTCGTAAAAAGCTCAATAAAGATCATGCAAGTATCAGTAAAATAATCGTACAAGTATCTCAACGAAAAACATGCAAACTCACCTGCTCAGCTAGCTACACTAAGTCTCGGTTCCCTGCCCTTTCCCTACCCTGTCAACGCGAGACCCTGAAAATACAATAACACAATCTCAATATCACAATCTCAGCCCAACAACCCTATACACAATTCCCGACAACTCACAGGACCCCAAAGACTCGAACACAAGACTCACAGAACCCGAAAACCCGACCCGAACCTTCAGCCGCATCGCGGCCGCACTCAGCCAATCGCGGCCGCACTGACCCTATTGCGGTCGCGATGGCCTCATTCTCGGCCGCGCTCACATCGCGGCCCGAGCTCGGACGCCAACCGTCTGCGATCATCTCAAGAACATCGCGGCCCGCGATCAAGGGATCGCGGCCGCGCTCACGGACGAACAGTAGCAGATTGCTCTGTTTTTCAGCAGACCAGGGGAAATCTCCCCAACACCGATTTCACTCGATTTTAGCCACACTTAATTACTCGAATTTACTCAGAAACAGATATAAACCCAATTCAATTACATAATCACAATCCACAACAATTAATCCGTGAATTCAACTCGAAATTACCTCTAATATGGTTCCAATCTCAAAAGAAGAAGTTAAGGCTGAAATTGGAGGCTTGAGTCACAATCAGGAGCTTCAATTTCTGATTAAAGTTGCTGAAATTCACAAGCATACACGTATATACCTTAGCTCTGGCTTTAGGAATGATTTGAGAAACAAAGAGGCATGCTATATATACGTTTTGTGTTTAACTCGGTCCGATACCCAAAAATCCGATCCCGATACCCCAAAATACAAATTTATATCCCCGGGTCCCAAATTAAATAATTAATCCAATGAAACAATTCCACGTACCTATCTCAAAAACGGGATGTTACAAGTCCTCCCTCCTTATGAAGATTTTGTCCTCAGAATCTAGCTTGAAGCAAAGAGGTGAGGATAGCGGCTGCGCATCTCTGACTCTGGCTCCCACGTGGCGCTGGTACCCTTATGATGCTTCCACTGCACCAACACTAATGCCACCTCTTTATTACGCAGTCTCTTCACCTTCCGATCTGTCACTGCCTCAGGCTGCTCGGCGTACTGCAGTCTATTATCAACCTCAATCTCTGACAATGGCACTCGCTGATCATCACGGGCTAAACACTTACGAAGATGGCTGACATGGAAGGCATTATGAACACCCGATAGCTCTGAAGGCAAATCTAGACGATAAGCCTGATCCCCAATCCTCTCAACGACCTCAAATGGCCCAATATAACGCGGACCCAACTTACCTCGCCTACGAAATCGAATAATCCCCTTCCCGGGTGAGACTTTAAGCATCACGGAGTCTCCGACCTGAAACTCTAACTCGGACATCCGGCGATCCGCATAACTCTTCTGGCGACTCTGAGCTGTCCTAATCCGCTGCTGAATCATAGCGACCTTGTCGCTAGTCTCCTGAAGAACCTCTGGCCCGCTAATAGGACGCTCCCCAACCTCTCCCCAACATACTGGAGTCAGACACTTATGCCCATAGAGAGCCTCGAATGGAGGCATGCCGATAGACGCATGGTAGCTATTATTATACGCAAACTCAACAAGCGGCAAATGTAAATCCCAGCTACCCCCGAAATCAATAACACAGGCCCGCAGCATATCCTCCAAAGTCTGATTACTCCGCTCTGTCTGACCCCCTGTCTGCGGATGATAAGCCGTACTCAACTGAACTCGGGTGCCCAACTCTCTCTGGAAGCTCTGCCAGAATCGCGATACAAATCGGCTGTCTCGGTCAGACGTAATAGATCTCGGAACTCCATGCCTTGCAACGATCTCACTGATGTAGAGGCGCGCTAACTGATCCATCGTAATAGTCCCACGAACAGCTAAGAAGTGGGCACTCTTCGTAAGCCGATCGACAATAACCCAGATCATGTCATTTCCACGAACAGTCCGCGGAAGTCTCACTATGAAGTCCATGGTGATATCATACCATTTCCACTCTGGAATCTCTAACGGCTGAAGTCTGCCATGCGGCTTCTGATGCTCACTCTTAACTCTCGAACATGTCATACACGCCTCCACATACTTCCCCACATCCCTCTTCATCCCTGGCCACCAATAATAAACTCGCAGATCTCGGTACATCTTCGTGCTGCTCGGATGGATCGATAATCTAGATTTATGAGAATCATATAGAATCAGCTGTCTCAAATTCCCTACTCGAGGGACCCAAACTCGATCACGAAAGGTCATTAAACCTCTATCATCTCTGTTCAACAACTCCAACTGACCAGCTAACCGCTCTCTCTGCACATTTTTGCCCCTCAACCCCTCCTCCTGAGCTAACCGCAGACCATCTATCAAGGTCGACGTGACCTCTAATCGAGAAGCTCTGGATACAACCGTCTGCTCATAGGATCTCCTGCTTAATGCGTCTGCCACCACGTTAGCTTTCCTCGGGTGGTACTGGATATCACAATCATAATCTTTCAGAAGCTCCATGCTACGCCTCTGCCTCATGTTCAGCTTCTTCTGACTGAACAAATACTGCAAACTCTTATGATCGGTAAACACTGTGAAGCGCGACCCATACAAATAATGCCGCCATATCTTCAAAGCAAAGACTATGGCGTCCAACTCCAGATCATGCACTGGCCGACTCAACTCATAGCTCCGAAGCTGTCTCAAGGCATAGGCAATCACCTTGCCTCTCTGCATCAGTACACACCCCAATCCAGTGAAGGAAGCATCACAATGCACAGCAAAATCCTCCGAACCCTCTGGCAATGCTAGAATCGGAGCTCTACATAATCAATTCTTCAACTCTAAGAAGGCACTCTCCTGCTCCTCAGTCCACACAAACGGCACCGACTGCCTAGTCAACATCGTCAATGGCACTGCGATCCACGAGAAATTCTCTATAAACCGCCGATAATACCATGCCAAACCCAGGAAGCTGCGAACCTCAGACACCGATGTGGGCTGGCCCCAACTCATAATCGCCTCAATCTTCACGGGATCCACCTTAACGCCCTCACTCGTCACCACGTGCCCTAAGAACTGCACCTCTCGAAGCCAGAACTCGCACTTCGAAAACTTGGCGTATAGCCTCTCTCGCTGCAGAGTACTCAGGACCTCTCTCAGATGCTGACTATGCTCCTCGCTGCTCCTCGAATAGATCAGAATATCATCAATAAACACAATCACAAAACGATCGAGCATCGGCCTGCAGACCCTATTCATCAGGTCCATAAATGCTGCTGGGGCATTAGTCAGCCCGAATGGCATGACTAAGAACTCATAATGACCATATCTGGTCCTAAACGCAGTCTTAGGCACGTCCCCGTCTCTAACTCGCAGCTGATGATACCCGGAACGCAGATCAATCTTCGAGAAGAAACTTGCCCCCTGCAGCTAATCAAAGAGATCATCAATCCTTGGCAAGGGATAACGGTTTCTCACCGTTACCCTATTAAGCTCTCTATAATCTATACACATACGCATCGTCCCCTCCTTCTTCTTCACGAATAACACTGGGGCTCCCCACGGAGAAGAACTGGGGCGAATAAAACCACGGTCTAACAGATCCTGCAACTGCGTCATCATCTCGCGCATCTCGGTAGGAGCTAACCGATACGGCGTGCGCGCAATAGGAACGGCCCCGGGAACTAGGTCGATCCTGAACTCAACCTGCCGGTCCGGCAGCAGACCCGGCAACTCATCCGGAAACACGTCCGGGAAATCTCTAACCACTGGCACATCACTAACCTCCCTCTTCTCCTTCTTCGCATCTACTATATAAGCCAAGTAAGTGGCACACCCCTTCGCCACATACTTCTGCGCCTGCGCCATCGACACTATGCTCATCTCTCCCCTACACCTCTCACCATACACAACTGCTGACTCTGACTCAGAAACGGGGATACGAATCAATTTCTTAGAACTGCCAACAATGGCATCAAAACTACTAATCTCCATAGGCATCAAGTCTATGGAAAACCGATGGCCATCTATCTCTAATACACAATCTCTATAGATACGGCACACTAATACAGTACTACCATCAACACGCTCAACAAAAACAGGCACAGATAACTCAGATGAAGACATAGAAAAATAATCACAGAATGAGGCAGATACATATGAACGATCAGATCCCGAATCAAACAAAACAAAGGCACGCAGTCCATTAAGGATAAACGTACCAGATACAACATCGGGCGACTCACGCGCCTCCTCTGCAGTAGCCTGAAAAACTCTGCCGCGAGCCCTCGATGCTCCACCTCCCCGAGGTGCCTAAGATGACCCAGACGGCCCAGCTCCACTCGAACTCGACCCCGGAAACCCCGCGCTCGGGTTCGGACAATCCCGAGACATATGACCCGGCTTCCCGCACCGGAAGCAAAGAGACTCCTGGGAGGTACATGCAACAGCAGTGTGACCGAACTGGCCACATCGAAAACAATGAAGATGCTCTCGGGCACACGGCCCTGCATGACGGTGATGGCACCGCTGGCAATCTCTCTCCACCGACGCCGAACTCTCAACTCGGCTCCCAGAATCCCGAGATCCCCTCCCAACACTCCCCTGGCTCTGGCTCTGCCTCTGGCCCTGACCCTGCTGTCGCTGCCCCTGCTGCCTCTGACCACCCTGACCCTGTCCCTGACTCTGACCGGCAACTGCCTATCATCCCGGCCCTGATCTCGCTGGGCTCCCGAACTCTGTCCCTGCTGCTCGGAATACCCGCCCTGGCGGCTCTCTCTATAGAATCTCGAAGAACCGGAACTCTGGCCCTGACCCGATGGCTCGATACGCTGTCTCTGGGGAGCCGACTGCTCCCGCTGTCTCTCCACCTCCCGCTCTCGGCGGCGGGCATACTCCATTGCTGAGGCAAATGTGGGGTCACGCAGCATCCCCACGAACTCTCGAATGTCCGGTCTCAAACCCTCAATAAACATAGTGACCTTCCGGTCCTCGGTAGCTACCTGATGCGGCGCAAACTGAGCTCTATCATTAAATACATCGATATACTCTTGGACGGACCTGGATCCCTGCTGCAGATGGATAAACTCTCGCTCCAACTCTCTCCTCGTGTCCAACGGACAGTACTGTAGCTCAAACTCTGTACGGAACTCCTCCCAAGACATCAGATAGGCCTCATCAACTCCACGAGCACTGACAACTGAACTCCACCATCTCAAAGCTCCCCCCTTCAAAAGGTAGGAAGCATAACTCACCCTGTCCGCTCGAACCACATGAGCTATATGAAGCTAAGCTCTGACACCAAGCTTGTAACACCCTCGAACTAATCCACAATGCCACATAATTACCACATCAGCAACGATATAATATAATAATCTCTACGCTATTCCCAATATATACATGCAGAAACCCGATAATTTAAAACATTAATTACACAACAACAGTCACGGAAATCTCTGAATAAACTACAACCTATCCGAAGTATATACAACAATCCCCAAAATATAACTACCTCTATGAAAGGTAGCTAACTCCTCGATCACAGATAATGTAAACCTACTTTGGTGCAGCAGGCCTACTAGCAGTCCGGTCACCTGGGATACACACAACAACACACACGGTCAGCTAAAGCTGGTGAGAATGCAAGGGTTAGTGTACGATTATAAAGCTCAGTAAATAAATAACTCAACAATAAAACGTTCAGCGTTCTCTACTGAACAAGTATATGAGATCCCACAAGATAGCTCAATAGGTACTCAACTCGCGTGGATAGGTCCACGTACCCAAATCCCTAGACCGCACAAAGCAGTCATCGGGAACTCAAAAGGGAATTGGGAGCGACCCAACCCCTGCCCAGCCGTACGGTTTAGTATCTCAACAGCTCAAGTGTCCCAAATCTCATATTTAAAATAAAGTTCATAATAGCTCAGTAATACAAGCATGATAGTATCTCAATGAAAACTCGTAAGAAAACTCATGATATCTCGTAAAAAGCTCAATAAAGATCATGCAAGTATCAGTAAAATAATCGTACAAGTATCTCAACGAAAAACATGCAAACTCACCTGCTCAGCTAGCTACACTAAGTCTCGGTTCCCTGCCCTTTCCCTACCCTGTCAACGCGAGACCCTGAAAATACAATAACACAATCTCAATATCACAATCTCATCCCAACAACCCTATACACAATTCCCGACAACTCACAGGACCCCAAAGACTCGAACACAAGACTCACAGAACCCGAAAACCCGACCCGAACCTTCAGCCGCATCGCGGCCGCACTCAGCCAATCGCGGCCGCACTGACCCTATCGCGGTCGCGGTCGCGATGGCCTCATTCTCGGCCGCGCTCACATCGCGGCCCGAGCTCGGACGCCAACCGCCTGCAATCATCTCGCTCACGGACGAACAGTAGCAGATTGCTCTGTTTTTCAGCAGACCATGGGAAATCTCCCCAACACCGATTTCACTCGATTTTAGCCACACTTAATTACTCGAATTTACTCAGAAACAGATATAAACCCAATTCAATTACATAATCACAATCCACAACAATTAATCCGCGAATTCAACTCGAAATTACCTCTAATATGGTTCCAATCTCAAAAGAAGAAGTTAAGGGTGAAATTGGAGGCTTGAGTCACAATCAGGAGCTTCAATTTCTGATTAAAGTTGCTGAAATTCACAAGCATTCACATATATACCTTAGCTCTGGCTTTAGGAATGATTTGAGAAACAAAGAGGCATGCTATATATACGTTTTGGGTTTAACTCGGTCCGATACCCAAAAATCCGATCCCGATACCCCAAAATACAAATTTATATCCCCGGGTCCCAAATTACATAATTAATCCAATGAAACAATTCCACGTACCTATCTAAAAAAACGGGATGTTACAATATTGGTTTCACAGTTCTACACTAAATTTAGGTTCTGCAAAGATCTCATATATATATATATATATATATATATATATATATATATATATATATATATATATATATATATATATATATATATATATAAAGAGAGAGAGAGAGAGAGAGAGAGAGAGAGACACACACACACATATACAAATTCAAGATCAACGGTGTACCATGTTAGACTGGGGTACCGGGGAACCATTTATAGCCAATCATTTATCATTAAAATCATTAAAATATAATATAAATTTTGCTTAAAATCCTTTCCCACATTAATTAATGTTGGGGGAAAAAATGATATTAAAAAGTTTAAATTAGAATCAAAGATTGTGTGTATTTCATGAAAATCTCAATTTCAGTTAATATTATTCCTTACACCCATACTGAACATGTGCAATGATGATCAATAAACCAGGATTGAACATGTTCAATACCGTCAATATTGATTTATCACCAAAACGGTTAACAGCGACTAAAAACACAATAAACCCCAATTGCACATGTTCAATAACGTGTAAATGAAATTGAACATTCACAAACGGTTTGAAGAAAATAATAAATACATTTACTTGACACCTCTGGTTGAACATGTTCATTAAAACCCATTGTCGAATTCAATTGTACATG
>JAANYP010000545.1:436696-468873 GCA_020465985.1 Centrapalus pauciflorus
TAGAGGGGGGTTCAATGGAAAACCAACATGTATCGGAAAACTTTGGAAAACCTCCATGCACCACCACAAATGCATCACAATTCCCGCGTGATGCATCGAATTCCCGCGTGATACACCGTCTTTCTGCATAATGCACCTGAAAACTTGTGAAAACCGCACTGCACCACCACAAATGCATCAAATTTCCCGCTTGATGCATCAAAATCCCGCTTGATGCATCTAATTTCCCGCGTGATGCATCAAAATCTCGCGTGATGTATCACTTTATTTACGATCATGCCACCGCGTTTTTCATGAAATGCATCAAATCGGACGGTATGCGTAGGTTTCCACGGTTTTCTGGTGCATAGTGGTTTTCCATTGAACCCACCCCTATATATATATATATATATATATATATATATATATATATATATATATATATATATATAACACTCGTACACTTTAGTGGTTTGGAAAAGAATGAATGATGAGGCAGCTATGCAACGACGTCTACAAGAATGAACATTTTTAATTGTTAATTAACATATTAATTATGTGTTATCTTGGTGTTAAAGTACTTTGAGTGGGGCGGATTAATTACTAAAATAGCCAAATCTCACAATTTTATTCACTTTTTAGCCACTTTATATACATTTTACCAAAATAGCTACAATTTACGTTACCACTTTTACGTGATAGCCACAATTTACGTGATTTGTACTTTTTTCATTTTTTAATACATTACGTTACAAAAGGTGTCTGGTCACGTAAATTGTTGTACTTTACGTGACCATTTTTGCTCCTTCCCCATGAATGTTTGGTGGGATGTCTTGTCACACTTTACGTGACCAAGTACAACAATTTACGTGACCAAACACCTTTTGTCACGTAATGTATTAAAAAAATGAAAAAAAGTACAAATCACGTAAATTGTGGCTATCACGTAAATGTGGTCACGTAAATTGTGGCTATTTTGGTAAAATGTATATAAAATGGGTAAAAAGTGAATAAAGGTTTGAGATTTGGCTATTTTAGTAATTATCCCTATTAAATAATATTAATTAACTCATTGTCTCATTCAATTGTTGACTTCTCAGTTAATCAACAATATAGTGGTTAATTAACTCATTCAGTAGTTGACTATTCAAATAGAAAACAAAATAAAGAGTAAATTACATAACGGTACATGTAGTTTATAGCAAATTACAACTTTCCTTCCTAACTTGAAAAATTACACTGATAGTCCATATTTTAAAATCTTGTTGCGTTTTTAATCCCTAAGCAATTCAATTTTTTTTCTAAAAATACCAATTTTACCCCTAAAATGAATTTCACATATGATCCCTAATCAATTAAGTTAGTTTTTGATTTATAAATTAGTATTTGGATATTTATAACTTCATTCTTCTTGATGGAAATATTTATTTCGTTTATCAATTTTTGTCTTATAATTTTTTGTTCATCTGCATATATATTTAAGGGTTTAATATGGAAAAAAAAACCAAGATGTTTTTCACGTTTTTGCGGTTTAGTCCTTTCATGTTATTTTTTACCAATAAAATCCTTAAGTAATATATTTGTTTGTGATTTTTAAAATTATTCTTTATTTTTTTCAAAAATGTCTTCAAGTTTGTGGACTATTCGGAGAAAAATAGTAAAAACATGTTGGCTTTTTGTGGAAAATGACAAGGATGATTATGAAAAAAAAAACAAAATTTTTCCAATAACCGGATTGAAAACAATAATTTGAGAGCTCTCTTAGTAAAAATAAAACGGATGGATTATATTGCAAAAAATAAGAAAATACGTTGGTATTTTTTCATATTAAACACTATATTTAATTAGTTTAATCTTCTTATTTTCACATACTAATTTTTAAATGTTATTCATATTGTTTCTAAAATTTTATACATGTAAAATATGTACATACATATGTTCATTATTAAAACAATGTTATTCATGATTAAATATGTACATTTAAAATATTGTTTTCATTAATAATTTTTAAAAATCATTCGTTCTTATTTCATAAATATTTATTAGTAAACATTATAAATTGTACATATGAAATGATGTTAGTAATATTATATTATTTTCAATGATTTTTAATAAGCCTTGTAATTTTTTTTAGCATTCTAAATTTTTTATGAGTATATCATCTCATTCTTTTTCTATTTTTTGAATAATATAATACATATGCTCATTATTAAATATAAATTTTACTTTACTTTTTCTTATTTTTATTTCATAAACAAAAAAATATGAGAAACTTTTTAAATTAATTCTAAAAAAGCCTTTGATAAATTTTAAATAAGATTTTAATATATATTAAATGTCATAAAATAATGTTATACTTTTTAATATTAAAATAATGTCGTATTTTTTACTATTAAAATAGTGTTTTTTAAAATAAATCTTAATTAAAATTATGAATAGTTTTTTTGAAATAATATTAAAGTTTCTTACATTTTTTGTTTGTGAAATAAAATTAAAAAAATTAAAAGAAGGATTCCATATTTAATAACTGGACTAGTATTTTATACTCTTTAAAAATTTTAAAAAATGATATGTTACATCCATAAAAATTGGGTTATACGTTGGAAATAGCAACCACTTTTTGCAATTTTACCGATTATAGCCACATTATTTAATTTTTATCATTAATAGCATCAACTTTTGTATTTTTTTTACCAAAAGTAGCAACATGTGATCTGGTAACCTGCTAAAGCAAGTCACCTGCAACCAAACATTCTTTAATTGTAAACCAAACACCCAAAATTGTAAAATAACATCTTTTTAACTTTTACAAATAACAACAATTAAATAATATTTTAAGCAAAACATATAAAATAGTTATACAAAACTCAAGAATATAAGTAAAGTACGTGAATTTTTGTAGAACACAAAATATTATAATTAAAAGGGTTTATTATGAAAAAACTAACAAGTTTTCACGTTTTTTGCGTTTTCTTCCAACCATGTTAATTTTTTTTAATAAAAGTCCTCAAGTCATTTATTTCTTTTTTATTTTTATATTTTTTGAACGACAAACTATCCTACTTTTACTCTTAAACTATTCCTTTACCACAAGACTTACTTTCACCACCTAAATATCAAACTGCCTCCCACGGGAGTCGAAACCGTGACCTCTCACTTTTTTATTGAAATTTAGATATTAGAATCCGTTTTTTCAGTTTTTAAAAAATTATTTATAACCGGTTCTAATATTCAAATTTCATATAACTAAAAAAATCGACTTAGCGGTTAGTCTAAAAATTAACATTAAGGGACGAAATCAATGTTCATAATCGTTCAAACATGAATGATCAAACAACACTATGAAAGCATCGAATCCATGAAAACTAAATCAGAATCATTAAACAACATATTTAAGAAGGTGGTGCTCAATAATGCAAAGCTAAACATACTTGAAACCAAACATTGAGAACAAACCTTAACTAAATCAAAACACCATTAATAGCATTTAAAAATTAATATATGAAGATACGAATGATAAATTAATTATATATATAAATAGATTGGAAAATATTTTATTAGAAAATTTATAAAAAATAGATATTTTCTTCAAAACGAATGAATGTACAAATAACTAAATATATTTTTAAAATTAATAGGTGTGAAACTTATTAATACGTAGGTAAATACAAAAATTAATTGTAGATAAATAATAAATAAAACATTGCTTATTATTTAAACATTTAAAAATATACAAATATTTAAATATAAATTAAGACTTAATTAATTCATTAAGGATCATAAGTGAAATTAATTTCTAAGGGAAAATTTTAGTTGCTTATGGATTGAAAACGTGACAAAGTTTCAAAATATGGACTACCAATATATTTTTAAAGTTAGGGACGAACCTTGTAATTTGCTATAAACCACAGAGAACAATTATGTAATTTACTCTAAAGTAAATTACAAATTTCGTCCCAATGGTTTATTTAAAATTATAGGTTTCGTCCATGTGCTTTAAAAATTATAAAAATCATCCCTATCTTGGGAATTATGCACAATGACAGTCCCTTTAATTTGTTGGATGCCGTTAATTTATTCCGTTAAAAGAAATGACATTTTCATCAATTTTCATTGATCATCTTCAACCTTTTAAATATAAGGATTTCGTCGACAAAGGATGGTTGGGACCCTTAAGTCAATGTTTGTATGTTTCTTTCTTCCTCCCTCTGTTCATTGCGTGCACGATGGTTGCCATTAAGTACTTCACTGGGTTCGATTGCATGGTGTTAGCCTTCGAGGTTCTGATTTTGGTTTATTTTATTTGAGGATTTGGTTTTGATTTTGGTTCTTTACTGTTTGGTTTGGTTTGGTTTCTGATAAATGATTTTCGATTAAGAATGACATAATGTAATTAGATCAGATGTCGTATTCATTATGAAGGGTGGTCGCACTCATAATGACATAATGTAATTAAATTTGTAATTTACTTTAGAAAATAACTTTATGAGTAAATTTACAAATTTCATCCATGTGGTTTAGTCCAAGTTGCTACTTTTGTCATTTATGTCCAATAAATACAAAGAACATAACCAAGGTTGATGTTTTTGCACGCTTTTAATCCCCACCATGGATGTCATTTTACTTATCCGGTTACCTTCATCACATGCCTTCCATGTGAGGGTAGTTTAGTCTTTCTCCCTCTCCCCCTTTCATTTACCTCTCCCATTTTCATTTACCTCCCCCCTTTCATTTATATACCAAACCAAATTAACTCACATTTTTATTTCTTTCTCTTCATCACACCGTCACCTAACCCATCATCTTCAAAATCAAGATTGAAGATTGCAGAGAAGTGTAATTTTGTATAAAAAAATCAAGATCGAAGCTATGGTGATATGCTGGTGTGGAAAAAAACCATTATTAATACATCTTGGACCTCTAACAATCCATGTCGTCGGTTAGAAATGCTTTAATGCCCTACAAATCTATTGAAGGTTTCTTTCATACCGTTGTTTCTACTCTGTTCAAATATGTTGCCCTATAAATCTGTTTCACCTTAATATCTTTCATTTATATGTTAACAGGGGTCGAAGTGTAGATTTCTTGGTTGGTATGATCCACCAATGTGTCCACGTTCGTCAAATATTATACCTGGATTACTAAGGTCAAAGAAACATCTGGAAGTAGTGAATGAAGCAAGTCGATATCAAAATTATAGACTCAAGTTATATTTGGTTATAAATTGGGTGTTTTTCCTAGTTTTTATGTGTTTCATGTGATTGACCTAATGTGTTGTAGTGACAAATGATGGATGTACTTGGCATTATTAATGGATATTTACTTATGTTGTTAAATTTGTGTAACAGAAAATATGCAGAAGAGTTGTAATGACTATCAGATTCGTCATCAATTTTATTAAATTCACGATTTTCAATACATAAACACAGTGGTAATGACAGTTGTAAAGTATTCATAGCAAAATAAATACTTAAATACCCATGCATGATTTTCCATAGATAATCTATTAATCGAAAAGTTGCAACATCAATGTTCATATGACCAAAAGAGATGGCAACCAGATTACATCGTTACTGGATCGAAAGCATAAACCTCTTCTGGTTCAAAAACATCGTTATTGGTTTGTATAGTCCACATCTTATCCACTGTGTATTGTTTAAGATGGACGAAGTTGATGACAGTGTGGTGATAAAGAAGATGACATAAAGGACAATGACTTGAATTAAGACAAAGGAGAAGGATCATCGTTGAAGTAAGTATGTGATATTTTTTCAGTAATTTTATACATAGGGGGAGGGGGAAATCAATAGATTAAGGTAAAGGAAAGGGGGAGAGGGAGAAAAACCAAATTACCCTCACTTGGAAGGCACATGATAGAGCTTAATAGAATAAATCAAACAGCATCCATGGTGGGGACCAAAAGCGTGCAAAACATCAACCTTGGGTATGTTCTTTGTACTTATTGAACATAAAGGACGGAAATAGCAACTTGGACTAAACCACATGGACGAAATTTGTAATTTACTATAACTTTATTAAAGGAGCTGACATATTCATATGTAGTAGACGTTGGTATCATCATTTGATTAGTGTGTCATATGCATTTATGGAATACGAAATGAAATGAATTATTATGATGAAATAAAAAAAGATAATTTGTTTGTCATGTGTAAATATAATTTAGGGTAAATTACAAATTTCGTCCCTATGCTTATACAAAAATTATACATATCGTCATTTTCATGTTAAAATTACAATTCCAGTACTTATAGTTGGTGTTTTATTACGCATTTGGTCTCTTCCTCCAATATTTTTATAAAAATGACAATTTTGCCCTTTAGTTTTATTTCAGTTTTAGTTCCTAATTAAATATTTTTATTCTATTCCACTTTATTAATGTTTTTTTTATTCTTATTATTTATTTAATATAGTCTTATTATTACTATTAAAATTTAAGTGAAGTAATAAGTATTTAATAAATTTTTTTTAATAATTTTTTTCTTTTTTTTTTATTAATTTGATATTATTATTACTATTATTTTATTATAGTTTAAGCATTTACATGACTAAAAAGTAGTAATAGATAATAACTTGTATATTACTAAATTTAAATTGTTAATTTTTGTTATTAATACTATTATTATTATTCTTACATATTAATATTAAATATATATTGGACTGTATATATATATATTTTTAAATGTATTTATTTATTTTAATACTTTTCATTTATAAAATTTATAACTATTTATACATTTAATTTATTTATCTTTTGTTGTAACACCCCTCCCGATCCCGAAAATGCCACATCAACCCAATATCATAAGTGGCAATAACGCAGAGAATCTATAACACACATGCCATAGGATAATGCAGATTATGGCTAATTAAAACTTTAAACGCATAGTTAACAACATATGATTACATTCCAGAATATTCGCAAATCCTGTTCAAACTAACATACATCCCAAAACAACTATCACAAATAGTTCTAGACATTTCACAAACAAGCAACAGATCTTCAAGTCAGCCCCGAACCTATCTCTGCGGCTGCTGAGGTCTCTTCTGATTCCCTGAACATGTTAGACTCGAAGACGTGAGCTATAAAGTCCGTGAGCACACGAGGGTTTGACACTGCACATAACACATAACACATAACACATAGCACACAGTCTCTGTCCCTGTCCCTATTCCCCAGCACACATCTCAGGTATAATATCACAAGTATGAGATCTGGATGCACGCACGATCCCTGTGGGGACCCTTCCCCGGCCGACACACCGCACACAGCAGTGAGCGGCAATAACCCTGTAGCACAGGAGCGACCCGACTACAGGCCCTGCCGTATATATACGCCCCTTTCACGACTTATTGTCCGTATGGGACACATCACGGACCCCTGGAATAGATCTCATAACTCATACATAAACACGTATAAGGATAGAATATACCTGAGGTTCACGTCTCTGTCTCATATATATATCACGCACAGATAATAACAACACCGCTAAATATTCAAAAGAAAGCGCGCGTTTAGAAAAGTCTCGAGTACTCACCTGATTGAGTTCCCGAAGTCTGGCCTCCCTGATTAAACTCGGCCCGCTATCGGCTCGTCCCTGAAACACACGGAGCCTAACCGGTTAATCACAATCCCAACTAGCACATATCACATATCATAATAATCCGAACTCAATTCGAACCCGACAACCCCACGGAACCGAAACCCGATCGATACCCAAACCCGACCCAAAACCCGACTCAAAGTAACCCCAACGAGACCCTAAAAACATACAAGATCCATCCCGAACAATCCTGAAGAAACCCGACACTAATTCGACCCAAACCCATTTCATGAGACCCAATTCAGGTTTCACCCGCAGGCTCTTGGTCGCGCTGCGGGCCCTCTGATGGTCGCGCCGCGACACCGCGAAATCCTCATTTCTGACCTGCGATTTCAGCCTCAACCCAGGAGTATCAAACTCCTTCCAACACAATTCTCAGCCTCAATACTCATATATAATTAATACACAACAGCCCTTTATAGCCTACGAACTTTCTTGCACAATTTCATGACATATAACTCAAATTGAAGCCATGAAATTGAAGTATCCTTACCTTGAAGCTTCAAAAACACAAAGGAAGAAGAAGGAGATAAGGTAATCAGATTCTCAGCAACCAATTCACTTAAAGGATTGCAACTTGCTGCTGGAGATGCTCCAAACACACATAAACACACACACACTTAGGGTTGTCTCACAATGGATAAGGAAGAAAAGAGGATGAGCATATATGTACGTCTCTATTTTAACCGGTCCCGAACCCAATAATCCGAACCCGATATCACATTTTCATAATTAATGCCCATTTAACCCATTTAATCCCGTGATCCCAAAAACATAATCCATCCGAATTTATTACCCGATGACACGCAAGCCCAATCCCGACATGTATCAATCCACGAAACGGGATATAATTGGACCAACCCAATATTAATAGAATAATTATCCACTAAAATAATTTCACGTACCAGGTCCAAAAAACGGATGTTACATTTGTCTCTACTATATGTTACTTCATATAAATACTTATAAATTCAATCATTTTTATCCTAACTTATGCATTTTAATTTAAATATTTTATATTTATATCAACATTATATGTTGAATGAAATTTTAAATTAAGAAAATATATAATTTAACGTGTTCTCTATTCTAATTTGTTTATTTCTTAAGTTAATGTACAGATAAATTACAAATGTTCAAAGTATTAATCCATTAAGCATAACAAGAACTACATACGAAATTATAACAAAACTTAACAAATTAGTTTAATTTATGCATATAATATGTCAAGTTTATATATTGCGTTTAGTGTAACTACATTTAAATATATGCATTTTATATATTTGCTAAAATAAATCAAATTGTATTGACTTAACAAAATTAATAAATTAAAGATAATAAGTAGAGTTAATTACAAAAATGGTCCCTGTGCTTTGTCCTAAAATTTGGATTTGGTCCCTGAACTTTCAAATTTGCAGAAACGGTCCTTATTTTCATAGTTTGTTTGCAATTTTGGTCCCTCAACCTATTAACTTTTCTAATATGACCAATTTACCCTTAATTTGATGGACACTACAAGGACCATTTCTTCAATTAATTTTTTTAACTTTTTTTTTTACTCTTAATTAAATGATTTATTTTATAGTGTTAATTAACTTTAATGAATTATAAAAAAGAAAAGAATTTTTTTTATGTTAGTTCCTAAATGATTTAAATATTTTTAGTCTTAATTAAATTTAATTAAAGTGTAAACCTCTAAAAAATTAAAATAAAAAATAATTTATGTTTAGAAATTGTTTTTTAAAGGTTTCATAAATAAGAAATTTTTCCTCTATAATTATTTATACTGGTTCATAATTTATAATAAATAATATTTATGTTGATCAAACTAAAAAGACCATTTATGTAATTGCCTCTACTTTATTTTTAGTGTTAATTAACTTTAATAAATTATTAAAAAATTATTTATGTGCCAACAATTTAATTAAAGTTAAAAATATTAAAGAACTTCAATAAATAAAAATTTAACGTTTAATTTGACCGAGTTAAAAAAACTTCCAAATGGTCTAAGCCAACTCAAATTTTTTATTTAACGTATCACTTATTTTATCGTTTTAATTTTTAATTACACCAAAAACGATTTAAAAATTTAGGTCCATATAACATCTTTGAGATTCATGATTAACAACTTTAATCATCAAACTTTGGTTTGTCAGACCTTTACATACAAGTCGAGAAATATAAATAGGTTTTTAATCTTTTTCGTCTTTCAATTTGACTTTTCATTTTAATCCGATTAAATCAACACCTTAAAAATTTAAACCATTTAGATTTATCACCTTACTTTGATACAAATGTGAACGAATTATAAAATAGAATCTTTGGCCGTTTTATTTAAGAAGAAAGTAATATATATTTGACCAACAAACATACTTTTATTAAAAAATTTATGAACCAACATAAATAATTATAGAATCAAAATATTTTTATAATATTTTATATATGAAACCTCTAGAAAATAGTTTCTAAACATAAATGATTTTTTCGATTATAAAATTTGATTGGTTTACACTTTGATTATAGTAAATTAAAATTAATTAAGACTAAAAATATCTAAATCATTTATGAACCAACATAAATAATTAAATAATTCTTTTCTTTTTTATATTTTATTAAATTTAAGTAACACTAAAAAATAATTTATTTAATTAAGAATAAAAAAAGAGTTAAAAAATTAATTGTAGAAATTGTCCCTATAGTTTGCATCAAAATAATGGTAATTTGGTCATATCAGAAAAGTTAATAGGTTGAGGAACTAAAATTGCAAACAAACCATGAAAATAAGGACCGTTTTTGCAAAATTTAAAGTTCAGGGACTAAATTCAAATTTTAGGACAAACCACAGGGACCATTTTTGTAATTAACTCTAATAAGTATCTATACGAAGGAAATCTAATATTGAAAAGGATAAATAAATTAAATATATAAATAACTATAATTTTTTGAAAATAAAAAGTAATATAAAATCATATAAAAGTTTAAAAGTATATATACATACATACATATATATATATATATACACACACACACACACACATTTGATTGTATATTTGAATTTAATCGTAATAACAACAACAACAATAATAAAACTTATTAATATACAAATTTATATATACAAAAGTTATTTTAACTAAATCCTTTTAATAAATAAATAAAAAAGAATATATCAAATAAATTATTACATGAATTAATAATAATAATAATAATAATAATAATAATAATAATAATAATAATAGACAACATATTAAAAAAGTATTACATTAGTTAAATTATAATAATAAGAAAATTATTAAATATCATTAAATAATAGAGTTAATTACAAAAATGGTCCCTGTGGTTTGTCCTAGAATTTGGATTTGGTCCCTGAACTTTTAATTTTGCAGAAACGGTCCTTATTTTCATAGTTTGTTTGCAATTTTGGTCCCTCAACCAATTAACTTTTCTAATATGACCAAATTACCCTTATTTTGATGCAAACTATAGGGACCATTTCTATAATTAGTTTTTAACTCATTTTAATCTTAATTAAAGAAATTATTATTTAGTGTTACTTAAATTTAATAAACTATTAAAAATAGAAAAAAATTATTTAATTATTCATGTTGGTTCATAAATGATTTAGATATTTTTAGTTTTAATTAATTTTAATTTACTATAATTAAAGTGTAAACCAATCAAAATTTATGATCGAAAAAATCATTTATGTTTAGAAACTATTTTCTAGAAGTTTCGCATATAAAATATTATAAAAATATTTGACTCTATAATTATTTATGTTGGTTCATAAATTTATAATAAAAATATATTTGTTGGTCAAATATTTTACTTTCTTCTTAAATAAAATCGGCCAAAGATTCTATTTTATAATATGTTCACATTTATATCAAAGCAAGGTGATAATGGTAATGTGATAAATCTAAATGGTTTAAATTTTTAAGGTGTCGATTTAATCGGATTAAATGAAAAGACGAAAAAAAAAAATTAAAAACCTATTTATATTTCTCGATTTTTATGTAAAGGTCTGACAAACCAAAGTTTGATGATAAAAGTTGTTAATCATGAATCTCAAAGATGTTATATGGACTTAAAATTTTAAATCGTTTTTGGTGTAATTAAAAATTAAAACGATAAAATAATTGATACGTTAAATAAAAAAATTTGATTGTCTTAGACCATTTAGAAGTCTTTTTAACTCAGTCAAATTAAACGTTAAATTTTTATTTATTTAAGTTCTTTAATATTTTTAACTTTAATTAAACTGTTAGCTCATAACTAATTTTTTTTAATAATTCATTAAAGTTAATTAATACTAAAAATAATGTAGAGTCAATTACATAAATGATCTTTGTGGTTTGATCAACATAAATATTTTTTTATTATAAATGTATGAACCAGTATAAATAATTATAAAGAAAAAACTTCTTATTTATGAAACCTTTAAACAATAATTTCTAAACATAAATGAAATTTTTTATTATAAATTTTGATTGGTTTACACTTTGATTATAGTATATTAAAATTAATTAAGACTAAAAATATCTAAATCATTTATGAACCAACATAAATAATTAAATAATTTTTTCTATTTTTTATAGTTTATTAAATTTAAGTAACACTAAAAAATAATTTATATAATTAAGATTAAAAAGAGTTAAAAACTAATTATACAAATGGTCCCTACAGTTTGCATCATAATAAAGGGTAATTTAGTCATATTAGAAAAGTTAATAGGTTGAGGGACCAAAATTGCAAACAAACTATGAAAATAAGGACCGTTTTTTGCAAAATTAAAAGTTCAGGGACCAAATTCAAATTTTAGGACAAACCACAGGGACCATTTTTGTAATTAACTCTAAATAATAATAGGCTAAAAGTAAATAAAAATAATATAAAAATAAATTAATTGGTGAGGGACCAAAATTGAAACAAACTTGGTAAAATTGTCATTTTTTAAAAGATGACTGGTCAAAGGACAAAATGCATAACAAAATCACAACCATATGGACTGAATTTGTAATCTCAGCGTGAAAAGAATCATAACCATAATTTATATATAACCACAAGGACGAAAATTATAATTTACCCTATAATTTATTCATTTCTAATAATTTTTAATCATTTTAAAGGAGAATTTTATTTATTTTTATTCCCTCCATGACTAAAGAATGAAATGATTTTTATAATTTTATAACTGTTTATAACAATTTGTAAATAAAATTAATATTTTCTTTTATTTTAAACAAATTCAAAACGTTAGCAACATAAATATTTAAATTTACGTACATATATAAAACTATTATTTAAATCAAAGTTGTCAATATTTAGTTAATGGTTTATTATGGAAAAAAATCAATATGTTTTTATATTTTTTTTCTTTTTCGTCATTCTATGTTATTTTTTTCAGAAAGATCCTCAAGTTAATTTTTCTTTCTGTTTAGTGAAATTTGGCTATTTGATATTGGTTTTTCAACTTTTAAAAAAATCTAGTTTACTAATTATAACCAGTATCTAATAGTCAAATTTCATAAAACGAGAACAAAATTTTCTTAAGAACTTTTCTTAGAAAAAAATTACATCAAGAAACGAAAACATAAAAGCGGTTGAATACGTAAAAACCTGTTGATGTCTCCATGCCGGAGAAGCACAGAGAGGAGCAAAAATCGCTAGACACAATTTAGGGCTAGGTTTTGCAAAAGATATTCTTCACTTTTTTTTTTTTTTTGGAAATCACGGGTTAAACTTGACTTTTATTTTAGGGGAAATTGCGCAAAAAAGCTCTAAGTTGGATCATTTTTGTGATTAAAACCCCCAACCATTTTTCATTGCACAAAAAACCTCCAACCAGTTAAAACGTTGCAAATTTGGGTTTTTTTCAAAAAATTTGACTTGCAACCGGTTTAGCCGGTTGTAACTTGATGACGTGTAAAATTTTTAAATAGATTTTTGCGTAAAAAACCCCCAACTTGTTTAGTTTTTTCAATTAAAACCCCAAATCATTTTTCATTGGATAAAAAACCTCCAACCAACAAGGATAATTAAATTTGAGTTTTCACTGATTGCATTTTGATGACATTGATATTTATTAAAATTTTATTTATTAAAAAAAATTCGTTTCCCAATGAAACCTCCACCCCCTAGGCTTTAGCGAACCTCACTGCTCTGGCTGATCATATTCAGAAGCTAAAATGAAACATAAATAAACGAAATTGAACATAAAGCTCAATCTAAAAATGCAACTCGTGAACACAAAACGAAATTGATTCCATCGGCACAATTGAAGTTAAAATTCAAGATTAAGCGGCAAAAGTTGATCGAACATACATACATAAAATAACAATATCGAATATGAAAACGGGATAGAGTAATCGGAGTTGCCGGAGGTAGAGGAGAAGAGAAGAGGTAAATATGATTGTTGGTTAGAGGTGGAAAAAAATAGTTAAGGGTTTTAATCGAAAAATTCACCAATTTCGGGGTTTTTATGCAAAAATCTGGTTTAAGAATTATACATGTAGTGTCACGTAGGCGCCACGTAAGTGAGGTTTGCCATGTGGACGCCACGTGTGTGACATGTAAGCATAGTAACCTATTATAACAGGTAACATCCTAATTTCAGAAGATTTTAACGGTTAAAGGTTTTTTGTGCAATAAAAAATGGTTAGGGGTTTTAATCACAAAAATGGTCCAACTTTAGGGTTTTTTTGCGCAAATTTCCCTTTATTTTATATTTCTGGGTAATTTATAAATTTCGTGACTGTGTTTTATAAAAAATTATGGAATTGGTTTTTTAACATTATTATTACGATGTCCATCCATGTGGTTGAGGTTTTGTTATGGATTTCGTATTTTGACTGGTCTATTTTTAAAAGAAAATTTTCCGTAAAAAACCCTTAAGTTAGACCATTTGGCGATTAAAACTCTCAACCATTTTTCATTGCACAAAAAACCTTCAACATGTAATCTTACGAATTTAGGGTGTTATAGTGTATAATAGGTTGTTATACTTACGTGGCGTTGGCAAACCCGACTTACATGGCGCCTACGTGACATTATATGTAAACTTTTAAAACTGAATTGTTGATAAAAAATCTCAACTTTGGTGACTTTTTCGATTGAAACGCTTAACTATTTTTTTACTCACCTCTAACCAATAATCACATTTACGTCCTCCCTTCTTATCCACCTCTGACGACTCCACTGACTCCGGCCCTTCTAAGATTGTGTTCAGTGTTGTATTTTCGATTTGGTTTAGGGTTCTTAAGGTGTGTTTATTAGTTTTTTTTTTTCTTCTTTCGAAAATCGTTTATATTTTCACAAACTCTCAATTTTTATGTTTCGATTCAGATTTGTGTAGGATGATACGTCTGACTATACTTTTGTGTTCATCGATCAGTTCATCTCGATGCAAAGGTTCCAGATTTTGATTTTCGCTTCATTTTTGTTCAAACCGGTTTTCAAATTAGATGTGATCTTCTTTTTTGTTCATGTTGTTGGTCTAGATTTATTTTAGGATTCAAAGATGTTCTTTTCCTATATGTATGTTCGATTGACTCTTACCCCTTAATCTTGAATTTCAACTTTGTTTGTGTAGATGTAATTGATTTCGTTTTTTATTTACAAGTTGCATATTTAGGTTCCATTTTATGTTCGATTTCATTCAATTATGTGCTATTTTAGCTTCTGAATATCATCAACCATAACGGAGGAGGTGGGTGTGTTTGCCGATGGGTGGGGGTTTTGTCGTAGAAGCGATTCTTTGTTTAATAAACAAAATTTTAAAAAATTCCACGTCATCGAGATGTGATTGGTGAATATAACCCATTTTTGATTGTTGGAGGTTTCTTGTGTAATAAAAATTATTTGAAGTTTTGATTGAAAAAACCAACAAATCAGAGGTTTTTTACGCAAAAATCTCTTTAAATCATTTTCTTAATTTGCATGTTATGAGCTTTTCAAATTATCGTAACTATGCCCGATAAAACCGATACCCGCAGAACCGTTAATCAAAAACTGAAAATTGAAGATTATAAGAACCGATAACCGAACCGAATACTATAAATCGGTTCCGGTTCGGTTCTTTGGTCATTCCACACACCCCTAGATGTTAGTAGTTAGTTATTAGCCCCAATGTTAGACACCTTGAGGGTGAGGACGAAACCTCACACCTCCACCTAAGGAGAAACGCTCTTGGCAAAGCTCGAACCCGAACCTCGATCAATGGGAACCCCCCCCCCCCCCCCCCTCCAAAAAAAAAAAAATCAGGGTCGGCCTTGCATTCACACCCAATGAATTATTAGTATGATTCCTTTTGTTGGAATCAACTTTATAAATAATATATAACATTGTATATTAATATGTTATATATTATTCTTATTCTGATTTTATTATCATTGTTATTGTTATTGTTTAATATGAAAAAAACCAACATATTTTTCACGTTTTTGCGGTTTAGTCCCTCCGTGTTATTTTTTACCAATAAAATCCTTAAGTTATACATTTGCTTGTGATTTTAGGAAATTTTACTTATTTTTTCAAAAAAGTCATCAAGTTTGTGGACTTTTTGGAGAAAAATAGTGAAAACATGTTGGTTTTTTATGAAAAAAGTCAGGGTTGATTATGAAAAAAAAAAACAAAACTTTTCCGAAAACTGAATTGAAAACAAAAACTTAAGGACTTTCTTAGGAAAAAAATAACACGGAGGGACTAAATCGCAAAAAGCATGAAAACATGTTGGTTTTTTTCGTATTAAACCCTTATTATTATTATTATTATTATTATTATTATTATTGTAACAAATTAACAATATGCTTTATAATTAGTGGCATCACATCATAATTTGTTAAGAGTAATCATGAATTTTCATTAGCATTACAGTATAAATGCCTATAAATGTCTAATACATGTCTAATATTAATAATATATATTGTTAATTCTTAAGCGAAGAATCAATTTATTAAGTGTTGGTTTATTTGGTTAAAAAGAATGATAATATTTGAAGTTTGTTGTAATATTTTGTTTGATTTAATTATAAGTTGACTTTGATTATTGATTGTATATATCTTTGTTAAACTAACAGTTTATATTTTGGATTTTGATTAAATATTCATCAATAAATTAGTAGTATTTACTATTTTTTAACGCGTTGCAACACACTGGACAGATAGAAAACTCACTCTATTTTAAAAATTATATATACGTAATAAATATATATTTTACTTACTCTTTTCTCTAAAACTGTCACTAAATATAAGTTATAGTGACTTTTTTCTTATGTGTCACTGAACACCTGTGTCACAAATAACATTTTTCTTGTAGTGCATGATAAATTACAAAATAAGAAATCTCAAATGTTATCATTTATACCATGTGGTTTTGTAGTAAACATTTAGCAATGGCTTTGTTATGTTTGAACTTCAAACTTCAAGATAAGCCTTTTCAATCTTTATTTATTACATCGTTATAATTAAGTTCCTAGTTTATTAACCCGTGTATTACACGGATAATTCTAATAAATACTTTTTTTCTTAAAACTATATAAATATAACATTAAAAAATAATATTAAATATTTATAAATGTATAAAAATAATTTTAGTTTAATGAAATTATAGTTAGTTAATAGTTAAAATAGATTTTAATAGATTGGATTGAATTAGATTTGATTTGATATTATTAATATTTCTAATAATGACATGACAATTTGTAAGAATGACAAGTGGCAAATTAAATAAGAAAATGACAAGTGTCAAATAGAAGGAGAGGATGACAAGTGGCAATTGTGTTACTCTTTTAATAGTATAGATAGATAGATATGAGTTACTTCACATGTTGAAAGTTGTAAGGTAAATTACAAATCGTGATCTCGTATTTGCTTCCCCTTGATCATATACATCCATGATTTTCGATTTCAGGGTAGTTACGCAAGTGATATATGCAAAAAGAAACTGTCAGCTTATGTTGTTGTTCCAATCTGTTCACCGATACTATTTTCAAATGTGTCTCTGGTTATTTGAGAAATTCAGCTACGACCGGTGGTTTGAAGATCAAAGTGATTAGGGCAATAGGCATAGTGTGATTGTCAAAAATGTCAAATGAAGCCCCTTCCAACTGTTTTGAATGTGTTAGAGAATGCAGTGGTGAATTTATCAAAAACACAACCATAAAAAAACATTAAATCCCCCTCAATTTGCTGTGAAAGCCGACTAAGAACTCATCCAAGCAGGCACACTATATATAACCCTTCAAAATTAGTGCAAATTATAAAGTATAAATATGGAACTGGCAGAGGCGTAGCCAAGAATTAAATATAGGGTGGGCCAAATTAATTAATAGAAATTTATATATGAAAAAAGAACAAAACGAAAGATGGTTAGAAAATAACATTTATCCATTCATCACTTAGAAAGTTTTAACTGCACATGCACGGCGTTCCTTTACATCTATAAAATCGTCTAACATGGATTCTAAACTAAACGTGTTCGCAATAAATTTCTCAATGTATTGTAAAGAACTAGACATTTTGCTATTTTATAGGCACTCACATCATATTTGTTTGGTTGTTTGGCTCCTAGCTAGAGTTGGCCAAAATACAACTATTAAGGCTCTCTCTCTCTCTCTCTCTCTCTCTCTCTCTCTCTCTCTCTCTCTCTCTCTCTCTCTCTCTCTCTCTCTCTCTTCTCTCTCTCTCTCTTCTCTCTCTCTCTCTCTCTCTCTCTCTCTCTCTCTCTCTCTCTCTCTCTCTCTCTCTCTCTCTCTCTCTCTCTCTCTCTCTCTCTCTCTCTCTCTCTCTCTCTCTCAATAGCTATGCCCTTGGGCTAAAGACATAAATGGTAGTTGTCACGTTAAGCCATTTGGCTCGTGAAATGGAATTCGATTAAATTTAAATTTAAATTTTGTTATTAGCGTATTTGGTGGGGAGAGATAGAAAATAATGTTTTACTGTTTGGCTAAGGGTTTAGCTAGGTTGTGAATAATAATCGGAATCTAAATTCATGTATAGATCAAAATGAATGTCATATTTCGATAAATAATGGTTTTAAGGAATGTAATTTTTTTTTGAACTTTTTATCTTTGTATAGTTTCATCAAAATCTATTCTGCGAGCTAAACGCACTCGATTCTGCTAAGAAGCTCATGAAGGAAGCCCTCAAACAAGAATGTCTTGTTTGTTTTTTTTATAATAAGCTCTTTTAGAGCACTTATATCTTCACGTTGAAAGATCTTTTGTTCAAACTGCAGTAATGAAAATAACTTCAGACATTTAATCTCTTAAAAACAAACAACACCTAACTGTACCCAACAAATGGTTGCAAGGAAAAGTTGTCCAAAAAAAACCCTAAAAGACAAGAGAACAAAATGACTGCAACATATGAACATATATTATTAGGAAAACCCTATTTCCTCACTTCCAGAAACCTTCCAAACCCTTGAACATGCATGCAAATCAAACTTCAAGAAAGTTTTCAAAATAGAAAAACATAACAAGAAAAAATTATATTATTTGTTAAAAATTAAGCAACTTGAGCGACACAATGCGCAATCCGTCTGTAATCCGATCGATAAAATTTGGTATGTACGATACTGACTTCTTAAATTTGGTTAATGGAATGGAATTCAAAAGAAATAAAATTTAAAATTTAATTATAATATGTTTGGTGGTGATATAGGATGGTTTTTAATGTTTGGTTAATGATGTAGGTTGGAATCTAAGTCATATACGGGTTAGAATCTAATTCATGTTGAGGTAGTAGATATGTCAAATTCATATAAACAAAATTTTTTAAGGGAAATAACTACGTATGAGTTGGTAGAAAGTATAAGAGATATTTGTTTAAAAAACCTCAAGTTTGACCATTTTTGTGACTAAAACCCCAATCATTTTTCATTACAAAAAAACCTCCACCGGTAAAATCTCACAGAATTGAGATAATACCGGTTGTAACTGATTGAAAGTCACAAGCCATCGTCGACAAGTCAACAGTGACTATTGAAATTTCACCAAAAAAGTAAATTCCAATAATAGTACACAGATTTGAATAAAGAAATATGGATTTGAATCGTAAAACACAGACAAATGAGTTTGTTGGAGAGAAAGTTCGTCTGAATGATTTGTCAGCAGATTGCAACCGGTTCATCAAGTTGTAACTTATCTTTTTAGAAAAACCTTATTTTGAAAAGTTTTAGTCGGATAGGATTTTAATCATAAAAATGATCCAACTTGAAAGTTTTTTACGCAAATTTCTCAAAAGATATTAACAAAAAGGATTTAGCCCATTGCACATTGGTTAACATGTCATAATGATTTTGAATGACTTGAGTTCAAATCTTGGCATGATGCTTTCATGTCTTTTGTATTTTAGATCTTGATTTTTGCTAAAATTATAAGTGTTTTGCATGTATTTATTTATTTGATTTTTAATCCTATGATGGTAATGAAATTATAAAAGTTCAGTTATAATAATTATACATACATACACACATATATATATAATCGTTACAAGAAAATTAATATTATGTTTGTTTTTAAATAATAAACGTGTTATACGAATTGAAAATGAGTTAAATACTTGAATGTTGATTGAAAACTAATCCGATTAATTTCGTGTTGACACATTTAATTTGACGAAACTAATAATATTTATAGTGGTGAAGCAGTCGTTTATACAAGTCTGCCGCTTCAATGCGCGGCTCATTTCTCTACTAGTTTGATATAGGGGTGTGCACGGTTCGGTTCGGTTAGTAGCTAACATGTGAATCGTGTTTTCGGTTTCTGTTATCCGTTGGAAGCCGGTTACACGCGGTTCGGTCCACGATTACCCCTCATATGCTTAAAACCAAATAAAATTATAGAATTATGTATTTTTTAAGTATAAATTCTTTTTAAGTTGAAAGCTATAGTAAACTATTAATTATAAATCTTAAAAGTTACACTAAATTTATCTAATAAAACAATGGGTTATATGCCAAAAATAGCAACTTTTTGTAGTTTTACCATTTATACCAACATTATTTATTTTTTATCATTAATAGTAACAACTTTTGTATTTTTTACCGATTATAACAACTTTTGACCTGGAAACCTGCTATAGCAGGTTACCATCAATTAATACCAACAACTTTTATCTTTTTACCAATAATAGCAACTACGTTTTATATTTTTACCAATAATAGCAACGACTTTTAACTTTTTACCAATGGGTTATATGCCAAAAATAACAATAACTTTTTGTGGTTTTACCGTTTATACCAACATTATTAATTTTTTATCATTAATAGCAACAACTTTTGTATTTTTTACCGATTATACCAACTTATGACCTGGAAACCTGCTATAGCAGGTTACCATCAATTAATACCAACAACTTTTATCTTTTTACCAATAATAACAACGTTTTATATTTTTACCAATAATTGCAACGACTTTTAACTTTTTACCAATAATAAAAACATATCAAATTAAATTTTTATTTATATTTAACTGATCATTACTTTAAAGAAACTAGATTAAAAGTTTTAAAATTATCGGGTTTCCACGTGTGTGCTTTGGGAATAGTTAGGGATATTTTATACTATATTGCGTTGACGTGTTATTTACGTGACTTTGGGGATTAGTTCAAGGGTGTTACACACACACACACATACATATTGGAATAAACATATATATGGATACATAAAATCAAAATATATAACACTTAATGCATTCTTTCACAAACAAGATTTAGATATTAAATCATTTTATCATTCAAAATCATGACAACATACAAATGCCATAATAATACAACAATAATAATCATCATAATATTCAAAGTGAATCTTAGTCTCATATGAAACTTAGACATTGAAAAGTTAAAACTTTCAATAAAAAACATAAATGAAGAAATGTAACGAAGGAATAGTATTTATAAATTTTAAAATTATAAAACTTCAGTTCGGTTTGGTTTTTCCTGTTTATTTTGACCTCCAAACCGAAACCAAACCGAAATTTTTGGTTTTGAAAATTCAAAGTCCAAACGGTTTGGTTTTTTTTTTGTTTCGGTTTTTTGGTTTTTTCGGTTTCAGATTGATTAGCCTCAATTCTTCAAGAAATCAACTAATTTACTAACTAAATTCGTTGATTGATTCAAAGATTTCCAAACCCAAGTTTTAGTAGATTTCTTGTATTCAATTATCCATAATCCCTCTAAATAGATCACTATCTATTCTTTAGCATTTGTAAACACAATTATTTAGTTCTTGCATTATTTCATGATATGAATAGCAACATAAGAAGATGAGGACATGATGAGACTTCCATACTTATTGAAGCATGAAAAATTATACCTTGAGTTTGTTAAATTGGTTGGAACAAATCCTTGAGCTTCTCCCAACAAAACTTGTAAGAATTCATGAGTGTCAGTTACTTATATTTGGTTGGAAGCTTAAGGCTCTTGTACTCATATTAGAATAATTGGATTATTAAATCATATATAATCTATCTATTCTATTAAAAGAATAACTCAATCGCCACTTGTCGCTTAACTAGAGCGCCAATTGGCGTATCCTCCATTTGACACATGTAACTTATAATTTTTTATTTAAATAATTAATTTAAATTAATTATAATACCTATATTTTAGGGATCCTTTTAACAAATCTGAGTTAATTAACTCTCTTTTCAAAAGTTCTTGTAAAATGAAAATTCTGATTGCTAAGGATTGATATTAAATTCATAATAAAGCTAATAATTTATTGTATCTCAATAATGTATTTTATTAATAATAAATAAAATTACGAAATTAAACTATGCTTTCCCTAATCAATATATGGATATAATCTATAATATTTAAATTGAATATTGAGTTATATCTTTTTCATAATATTTCAATGTTTGTACTATTTATTATTGAATTTTATAATTACTCTAAAATTTATAATTTATTAAATATTTATTATTAAAATAACTCCCTATATTATACGGGTAATAAACTAGTTATTAATAAGGGTTATATGCCAAAAATAGCAACAACTTTTTGTAGTTTTACCGTTTATACCCACATTATTTATTTTTTATCATTAATAGCAACAACTTTTGTATTTTTTACCGATTATACCAACTTTTGACCTGGAAACCTGCTATAGCAGGTTACCATCCATTAATACCAACAACTTTTATTTTTTTACCAATAATAGCAACAACGTTTTATATTTTTACCAATAATAGCAGCGACTTTTAACTTTTTATCAATAATAAAAAATATCAAATTAAATTTTCCTTTATCTTTAACTAATCATTATTTTAAAAAACTAAATTTATGAAAATCGAAAAACAATAAAACAAGTTCGTAATCCATTTTTTTTGTTTAAATTTTGTTAGAGATAAATCAAATGCAATGTGTGCCTATATAAATATAGTAAAAAAAAGTTTTCTATAGACATTAAAAAATGAAGATTATTTTGATTAGGATGAGCATGGATCAGTTTTTGGAAAAAACCAAAAACCAAACCGAAACATCGGTTTCTATATTCAAGAAACCGTTCGGTTTGGATTTTAAACGATTTGATTTTTTGATTTTTATTTCAGTTTCAGTTTGGTTTCGGTTTTTTTTTGTCATGATTTTCAATTTCAATTCTTTCTTTCTAAAACCAAAACACACACACACATATACATACACACACACACACACACACACAAACACACATATATATATATATATATATATATATATATATATATATATATATATATATATATATATATATATATATTGGAGTAAACATATATATGGATACATGAAATAAAAAATATATAACACTTAATGCATTCTTTCACAAACAAGATTTAGACATTAAATTATTTTTTCATTCAAAATCATGACAACATAAATATGCAATAATAATACAACAATAATAATCATCATAATATTTAAACTGAGTTTTAGTCTCATATAAAATTTAGACATTGAGAAGTTAAAACCTTCAATAAAAAACTTAAATGAGTAAATGTAACGAATGAAGGGTATTTATAAATTTTAAAATTATAAAACTTCAGTTCGATTTGGTTTTTTTCCGGTTTATTTTGACCTCCAAACCGAGACCGAACCGAATTTTTTGGTTTTTGAAAATTCAAAGTCTAAACGATTTCGTTTTTCCGGTTTTAGATTGGTTTTTGATTTTTCTGCACACTCCTAATTTTGATATGTCATATTTTCATGCATAGCCTTATAGGGATATGATAGAGGCGACCATTTTAGTGTAACATGACAACATGAAACTCAATTCATATTCAATAAGATGTCACATAAATATAATAAACACGTTATACTATATTTATATTATTTTTTGGATACTTATTACAACAATATTTGCATTATTTATTTATGTGACAAATAAATGAATAATAATAAATAATTATGATCTAATTATGAATAATTAGTCTTTTATTTGTTGAACTAAGTATCCAAAAAAGAATACAAATGTAGCATAATGTGTTCATTATATATCTATGACATCTTATACAAAATGATTTGAGTTTCATGTTGTCATGTTACACTTAAATGGTCGACCCTATCATACCTATAAAACCCGACTATGCATGAAAATATGACATATCAAAATAATCTTCATTTCTTAATGTCTATAGAAAACATATTTTTTTTTATCTCTTTTATAGGCACACATTGCATTTGATTTATTTTTAACAAAATTTAAACAAAAAATGGATTTTGAACTTATTTGATTGTATTTTGATTTTCATAAATTAGTTTTTTTAAAGTAATGATTAGTTAGAGATAAAGAAAAAATCTATTTGATATGTTTTTATTATTGGTAAAAAGTTAAAAGTCGTTGCTATTATTGGTAAAAATATAAAACGTTGTTGCTATTATTGGTAAAAAGATAAAAGTTGTTGGTATTAATTGATGGTAACCTGCTATAGCAGGTTTCCAGGTCAAAAGTTGGTATAATCGGTAAAAAATACAAAAGTTGTTGCTATTAATGATAAAAAATAAATAATGTGGGTATAAACGGTAAAACTACAAAAAGTTGTTGCTATTTTTGGCATATAACCCTTATTAATAAAATAAACGGATGCAACTTTTTAATCTTACCATTTTATTTATCAAATAAATAAAGAACTAATTATCCAAAAAAGAATACAAATGTAGCATAATGTGTTCATTATATTTCTATGACATCTTATACAAAACGATTTGAGTTTCACGTTGTTATGTTACACTTAAATGGTCGACCCTATCATACCTATAAAACCCGGCTATGCATGAAATATGACACATCAAAATAATCTTCATTTTTTAATGTCTATAGAAAACATACTTTTTATATTTTTATAGGCACACATTGCAATTGATTTATATCTAACAAAATTTTTTAAAAAAAATGGATTATGAACTTATTTGATTGTATTTCGATTTTCATAATTCTAGTTTCTTTAAAGTAATGATTAGTTAAAGATAAAGAAAAAATTTAAATTGATATGTTTTTATTATTGGTAAAAAGTTAAAAGTCGTTGCTATTATTGGTAAAAATATAAAACGTTGTTGGTATTATTGGTAAAAAGATAAAAGTTGTTGGTATTAATTGATGGTAACCTGCTATAGCAGGTTTTCAGGTCAAAAGTTGGTATAATCGGTAAAAAATACAAAAGTTGTTGCTATTAATGATAAAAAATAAATAATGTTGGTATAAACGGTAAAATTACAAAAAGTTATTGTTATTTTTGGCATATAACCCTTTTTTTAATTGGCATTGATATTTTCTTAATCTTTTTCAACATACTTTGGAATCGGGTCGGTTTTTCGTTTTACCATCATTAATTACCAGTTCAATGCGCATAGAACTTTTTCCTTATAGCCAATAGTTGCATGCCCACAAAGCAAAACCATCATTCTAAAAATGAAAACTAACGGAATGTTTGGTTTGCGGATGTTCTGGGATTTGCATTTAAAAACCTGTGTTTGGTTCATAGATTTCAGTAAAGATTTAAAATCCCTGGATTTCTTAAATCCTTTACTTCTTTGTTATTTAAAAACTCAGCCTCCCCCTAAATTTTTAAATCCAGTTACATTGCATTTTTCAGATTAATAAATTTTTCCATATAGATAATGGCATAATGCACATTCTTTGACAACATCCTGACAAATGCAAATGCTGTATAATGCAAATCCCAGATAAATTAATCTGCGAACCAAACGCCCCGTAAAAGTATGGTGTTCGGTTTAGCTTGAAATGCATGTATCCAATCTATAGTTTTCTCATCTGCAGCAATGAGTTTCTCAAACTGTATGTTCTGAATAAAGAACTATAGGAACACAAGTTGAATTGGTACTTACCTATGCGGATTAAGATAGTAGCCGAAATCAGAACCTGCATAGCAAGTTGAATTACCAAAATATAGATCGGAAGATGTAATTCAGGTCCATTGATCAGAGCACTAAATTGGACAAACGAAGCTTGTATTCATGTTTGTTTATTTAATTGAACTAACACAAATTTGAGTTCATGTGCCGATGTTCGTCTCGTCGTTCAATTCGTTAAATAAAGCAACGAACATAAACGAACTTCCCGCCGAACGGTTCGTGAATGGTTCGTTGAACATTCAGTTCGTTTACAGCTTTATCCAAATCTCCATTATCGATGACAAAAGTTATAATTTTAGACGATGAGATCAATTTATCAGAAAATATGTCAAGTGGTAGAAGACTATTAATGTCAAAATACACAAGACATGGTAGAAGAAACAATGAGAATTTTGTTACTTTTCAATCAAATAATTCTGGTTTAATTTCAAATCACATAACATAAGAAGTAATCAAACCCCTAAAAATAATATGTTGTATTTTTAAAGGGATAATTGCGCAAAAAAACCACCAACTTGTCAGTTTTTTATGATTAAAACCCCAAACCATTTTCCGTTACATAAAAAACCCCGAACTAACTAAAAATCAGTAAATCAATGTTTTATCAATGGGTAACCGGTTGAAACCGGTTTTAAATCCTACGTGGACTGGTAAATAACTTATGCGAAATATTTTTTAATTGTTGAAACTTGTTGCCAAGTATTACACATCATACCCCCGTTGATAATGTATTCCCGTTTAAAAAGTACAATTAAAAATTATCAACGGGGATTTAAATGATGTGTAATACTTGACAACCGGTTTCAACAATTAAAATTTATGCTACGTAGGTTATTTACCGGGTCACGTAGGATTAATAACAGGTTTCAACCGGTTACCCATTGACAAAACTTTAATTTACGAATTTTTAGTTAGTTTGGGGTTTTCTATGCAACGAAAAATGATTTGGGGTTTTAATCACAAAAAACCGATAAGTTTGGGGTTTTTTACGCAGTTATCCCATTTTCAAAAGGGAATTATTCTTTTTTATCATGCCCTGGGCATGAAAATGTTCAGAACTGCATATTACCAACAGATTGAATATGTTTATATGATGAAAATAAAATCTCAAAATGTGAATGAAGTAAGAACAAAGGACAACATGTGTTTCAGTGAAGAATTTGTATGTAAACAAGCTTTCTAATGTCAAGCTTCCCATCATCAGTGTTCAAAGACAATGTGCAAAGTTTTATACATTCGATCTCCGAAGCTGATTTAATTATCGTGGAGTTTGTTGATATTGAAGACTTATACCATGAGTTCAGAATTATGAAGATAAGGCCTCGAGATGTGATTACAACTTTGAACGCGTGATTAAGTTTATGCGCGCACACATCAGTTGTATTTATACGAACGAGTATACATGATTTTTAATTCGGAGTGTAGAGCAACCAAGCTAAGATAATTTAACAAGACCTCGATCATCAAAGTGTATCTAATCTTGAAGAGTTAATTTCCTCTGGTATTAGTTGTGGAAGATCCTGAGTTTGGATTCGTTTATCTGAATAGTAAAGGAGAAAAATGGTTTCTTAGGATTTCTGAAATTTCAAAATATTCTAATGAAACCTTGCAGTTGATCCAGAAACAACTTGAAGAGAAGATTTTTGCTGACAACAAGCTCAAGGAATCTGAAATAATGTCGAAGAAAGACATAGATTTAATTGGGCTGAAAAACAAAAGAGGAGAATAAAGAATTTAAACTACAATTGGGGAGAATGTTAAGGTGTAGGTTAAATGTTCAAGAACTTAAAGTGTAGTTTTCCTTTCTTCGTAATATCAGAAACAGCCTTATAAATCCAAAATCCCTTCTATTTGCGGCCAAAAACAAGCCGAAAAGCCAACTAGTGGAATTAGAAACAGAAATCAGATTAGCAAGAGATAAAACCAAAAAAAGGCTAGCACTCACCCTTCACAGTTGGAGCAAAGTACATTATGCAAAAGAAAGAGTTTTCAAAGGTTTTGTTATGAAAATCCTTGAGAGAAAGTTTAGAGGACAAATGATGTCCTCCCTAGCTCATTCGCTGCTGCTACCACAGCCACCTGGGTACGTACAAAAGATTTCAAGAGAGGCAATTGCGCAAATTAAGCCCATGATCAGCTACAATACTAAAAGAATTGAAGGAAAAACTTGTGGACAAAAACTAAGTAAAGAGTGCAACACCGAAGAAAGACCGGAAGATGTCAAACAGATCATGACCACCACTTCCCCACCTATTCCTTCCTTCAAGGCATCCTCACCAAACTGATCATTTACCTCAAGCTTCTCCGGGTCATTTAGTACCTCATATGCTTGGGCAAGCTCTTTAAACGAAAACATAGGCACCATGTCATATATACAACAAGTTATTAGGATATAATGCAAGAGAATAGGAATGGTAGGAATCACTGGAAAAGTTGCAGCAGAAGGTCGGTCGTAGAAGAAGATGAGTCTCCCACACCAGAATGAGAGAATGAAAGAAAGTTTAATCAAATCTCAGTCATCATATTTGGTTGAGGACTCGAAAGATGTTGGGTTCATGATTAATTAAGCATTAATTGTCCTTATATTACACAATGCGCTTTGGGGTCCAATGCATAAGCACATATATAACATTTGTACGTAGCTCGCTCGGTCTTCAAGAATTGACAATCGATCTCAAATACTACCTCATCTTGTCAACGAGGCACCCGACCATTTTGGGGTGGAATCTGGATGGTGTTCGAACAATGCTTTGTTGCAAATCGACCTTGGGTTCTTATGGGTGACTTTAATGTCACCTTTTCTTCTCATGGTTTATATCGGTCTGTTCTACCAGAAAAAATCTATTGGCATGGCTAAATTTTAGCCAATATGTGTGGAGAGTATTAATATGAATGACCTCAATAAGTCTTGGAACCAAAAAGCGAAGGGACACGAAGCAAGCAACTTGATAGGATTATGGTTAACCAGAGTTCATCTCTATCTATCTGAGGGCCTATATATGCTATATTCCAGCCTTATCGCATATTTGATTTCTTGCCAACCTTTTTTAAATTTCTGAATTTCATTAGTGAAAAGGAGGGATTTCTTGAGGTGGTCAAGTAGGTTTGTGACCTATTTGTTGTATCGGGTTATCCAGAAGTTAAATTTACTAAAATCCTCATCCAGAAGCTTAACTCTCATGAAGGAAATCAAAAGCAAGCTGTTTTAAGGGAGAAAAAAATGATACATACTTGGTCTCTTATGAATCAGTGATGCAAGTATGCAACATGTAAAATTGCATATACTCAAATAGAAAAAGAAGGAAAAAAAAAAGAGAGAGAGAGAGTTATGTTCTCATTATTAATGGTTTAAGTTATTAATCGAAGACGTTTAATCAATGATTCAGTTAAACACTAGTTCCAATAGTGTGTAGAGTCCAATATTACATGCACATGTTCAATACTCTATTTAATGTAAAAACACAATATACAAATGTTCAAAAGTGCATTACGATCGACAAGTTCACATCATTTGATGTTCATTACGAAAAAAAAAATTATATTTCAAACAAAAGTACAACATTTATGACTTTTCTTACATGCACATGTTCAATTCTCTGTAAAATGGACCAAAATCAAATAATGTTATGACTTATTAGTTTGGTCCAACTTACGAATATTCTTGCTTTAACATCAATTGTAGCATACTTCTAAGTCATTGCTGATTTTTTCTAGGGGTGTAAATGAGCCGAGCTACTCGTGAGCTACTCGAGCTCGACTCGCTAAAAGCTCGAATTAAACGAGCCCGAGCCGAGCTCGAGCCTAAATTCGAAACGAGCTTAAACGAGCCTATGTATAAATATATAATATATGGATTAAATAAATATAAATATATTAAAACAACAATTTATATATATTATATTAAAAGATTATTTAAAAATTAACTAAAAAAATTAAACTATATAATAAACGAGTTGAGCCCGAGCCGAGCTCGAGCTTGGAAAAATATTCACGAGCCGAGCTCGAGCTTTACTTACGAAGCTCGAAACGAGCCGAGCTCGAGCTCGAGCCTAGTACTTTTAAACGAGCCGAGCTCGAGCTTAAAGGCTCGGCTCGGCTCGTTTACACCCCTAATTTTTTCACCGTCATCAACAACTAAAAATTAGATGTTGTCTTTTGAAAGTAAACTTTATCGTGAAGCTCTTCAACAAATTCTTTACATAATCATAAAGATAAATTCTATTTTAAACAATATATGATATCATTATCACCAAATTCAATTATTAAAAAGTTGGGTCTTAACATTTGATTTAACATTAACTTTTAGTTTTATAAATGTTATTAATTGATTGTATTATTCTCTTATTTTTTTTATATTTTAAACTTCTAGCATAAATTTATATAATAAATAATAGAGTACAGAATTGGTCCATGTGGTTAGTCGAAATTATGGATATGGTCCCTGGTCTTTAAAAATTACATAAATGGTCCATCAAAACACTATTTATTTGCAAAAATGACCACTCTTTCTCTTAACTTTTTTTAAATGACGGTTTTGCCCTTATCTCAATTACAACTTTGTCCCTCAACTAAGTAATTTATTTTCAATTTTAGTCCTTTTTTATAAAATTTCACCTTTGTTTAAAATTATTAATATTAATAATATTACTGTTCATACATTTTTATTTTTAAATATATTTATGTTATTAAATATATTGATTTTTATTTACTAAAAATTATCACTATTATAATTTTTAAATTATTTATTTTATGTTTTTTTATATTCAATTTAAATATTAAAAATCATTTATCTTACGTTCATTTGATAAAATATTTATACATTTTTATGTTAATATGTTTGGATTCAAATTAGTATTTTATTTATTTTTATTTTAAATATTTTGTAACATAAAAACGTTTCATTTTAAACTTAATACTTTATTCGTTTTGTTCTAATTATTTCGTTACTTACCACATTTCGATTTAATTATAATTTTTAATAAAAATATGTAAACTTCACATTTTATTCATTTTCAATTAAATATTTTTTACGTTTTTAAGTTTTGACTTAATTTTGAAGAAAAATATATAAAGTTAACATGTTATTCATTTTTAACTTAAATATTTGTAACGTTGATACATTTAAAATTAATTCTAACTTTTAAGTAAAATATATAAATTGTATAAACTTAACATAAACATTTATATGTTTTGATTTAACGAAACGTATACGTTTTGGATTGTAAAATTTGACATATTCATTTTGGTTTGTATATTTTGTAATTAAATCGGAACATTGTTAGGCACAAAAAGGCCTCAGTCAAACCTGTTCTATATCTGAGGGGGAGATTTTATAATCAAACCTGTTGATGCATTTGAAGGTTGAATTTAAGGCCTGTTATATGTCTTATTGAAACCTGAAAATGATTTGCAATATCATTCTAAAGCTGTTCTATATGTTGCATGTGTTGCAACCAAGACAGTTTGTCCAAGCTGCTCAGTCTGCTGATCAGGCTGGACATAAACTGTCTACGCTGCTCTACACTGTTGAGCAGCTTGGGCATTTTTAAAGTGTTCTGTTCTTTGTGAACAGAACCTGTTCTTTGTGAACAGGCTAAACACTTTATGGAATTTGTTTCCAAGTCATCATGTATTGTTTTGGACTACAAGATCAGTTTACAAGTCGAAGACAAAGTGGAAAGCAGAACCGCTCAGCCTGCCCAAGCTGTTCTGTTACATGAAGACAAAAGGTTATTTGAAAAAGGGTGACAGACCTTTTTCTTATATCAAAATAGGCCTTTACAAGGAAGAAAGGCGCAAAGTTGACATTCCTAAATTAGTTAAAGGCAATGCAACAGTAGACAAAGTAAAAAGACAAAAGTTCTGCAAGTCTGCTTTTCAGAAAAGTGCAGAAAAGTTATATTGTCTTTTCAAACAAGACTTCTCCTTTTTCATTCTGCCCAATGAAGATGTTTCTCTTAGATCCTCTAAGTGAGTATAAAAGGAAGCTTCTAAGATCAGAAAGAAAGTGAAGAAAGCTAAGTGCTTAAACCAAGAGTGAACGTGCAAGTGTGATATTCATGCATGCAAATCTTCTGTAAACCAGCATCTGTGTGTCAAAGCTGTTTTACCTAAGCTGTTCCTTAAAAGTCTTGTAAACACATTGAGTGCTTAGTGAGTGTGTTCATTGTAATCTAGTTTGAGTGTGTCTTAGACTAGAAACCATACTGTTGTATTCTGTCATCTCAGC
>JAANYP010000547.1:0-126754 GCA_020465985.1 Centrapalus pauciflorus
ATATATATATATATATATATATATATATATATATATATATATATATATATATATATATATATATATATATATATATATATATATATATATATATATATATATATATATTTGTGTGTGTGGTGAATCATCGTAGAACTAAATACTTATATAATCCCAAGGAACTTATCTCAACTATTAAATTAAAAAAATGAACGGTGATAGATGTAATGACAATTTTGTAATTTAAATTTATTTTTTTTGTAAAAAGTTACAAAGTAAAAAAAGAGCATATTGGGATTTTTTTTCCTTTCTCTGTCCTCTTCAACTTTCAAGACATGCAACTTTCACAGATTCAACATCATCATCATCATCATCTCTCTCTCTCTCTCTCTCTCTCTCTCTCTCTCTCTCTCTCTCTCTCTCTCTCTCTCTCTCTCTCCCTCCCTCCCTCCCTCCCTCCCCCGAGTAATTCCTTTTTTCTTTTTTCTTATTCTTCAACAAAATGTCTAGATTTTTTTTCATGTTTCATTCAAGACGAAGAATCAAATGGATGAAATTGTTTTTCTTTAGTTAAAATTTTCTTTTTCAAGATTTGAGTTTTTTTTGGTATTTTTATTCATCTTAATCGATGTTCTTTCATTTTTAAAATCAAAGATTATTAGATTCGTTCATCACATTGTATTTGAAGATGATTTTCTGATGATGAAGATTAAAAAGAAGCATTGATGAATGTTCGTTCAAGATCTGAGTTTTTTCAAGTTGACAGTTCGTGTTCTTTTCAACAATCACGAAGATCGATTATGGGTTTTTGAAAGCGCTTTGACGATTTGTGTAATTTTCAAACGTAATGAATGTTCATATTTCAGATATGGTATATTAGCCCTAAAATGTATAATCAAATATAATAAAAGTCTAGGTTCAATTTGTAAATAGGAATAGTTTACTTTGGGGGGAATATCAATTTCCTAGATTTTGAGGTGAGTGTTTGGACAAACTCCCAATTTAAGGTTAGATATATACAGTATTGTTCTCATAGGGTTTTGGAGTAGCCTCCACCCTAAGTGTGTGGTTTTAAGTGTGAAAGTTCCTAGAGATTGAGAGCCCAATTTCTCTCTTTGTAAGCTTCATATTCTTAATACAAATCGTTTGATTATTATGTTTGAGTGCAAAATATACTGGGAATCATCAATTGGTATCAGAGCAAGAAGATAGGATTTCAATTTGGAAAAATCGTGTTCTTCACAAAATCGTCCATATTCATACGGTTTTTCATCCTTGATCTCAAAATCAATTGTTCTTTCTGCTTTATTTTGATAGATCTATCATGTTTTTTCAAATTTTCATGGTGATTCATCGAATTTGATCATAGATTTATAGAAATTAGAGGTTGAAATTTGTTTAAAAAGTGTTTATTATTATTTTCGAGCATTAAGGGATCATTAATTTTGGTTTTTACATCATTTGGAGTTGGATTTTGAATTTCTGGGTTACTGTTCATCGTCTTCAACAGTATCAGTTCTGCTGGGTTCTTCTGAAAATTTTGACTAAGTCAAACTTCGGATCCATCCGAAATTCGGACCATCTACAATTTCGGATCATCATCCAAAATTCGGACCATACTTCACTCCATCTGAATTTCGAACCATACATCCGAACTTCGGACCATCCGAATTTCGCATCATACATCCGAACTTCGAACCATACTTCACTCCATCTGAATTTTGCATCATACATCCGAAATTCGGACCATTCTTGGCACCAAACTTCAATCCATCCGAACTTTTAACTTTTAGTGCTTCCAGAGACCATAACTTTTGACTGGAATGTCGTTAGACGGCCTACCATACGTCGAAACGAAGCTTGAATAAAGATCTACAATTTTAGAACAGGAAAAGCCGGTTAGAGAAATTTTCGAGGCCTAATTCGACTCCAGAAAACAGGCATTTTTCAGTAGAGAAGCTGAAAATCAACGTCCAAAAGCCAATTCTGATCCAAGTTTCACTAAGTTACCAACCTCGGATACATCTGCTGAGCTTCAAATTTGGATATTTATCCTCAGACAATCTTCTGATCTTTCAACCTCGGAATGATTTGAAAATTTCGATCCATCGCCCATCAAATTTCATATCAGGAATTTCAGATTCATCAGCATTTGAACGTGTGAAGTTTCTGTAGGTCCCAAAAAGTTTCCCTAATGAATTGTTCTAAGTTGTAGAGGGGGGTGAATACAACATTTTAATACCAAACATTCTTTCTCAATGTTTGTGTATACTATTAACAAGTTAATTACAAATAAGCTTGACTGCGGAAAGGTTCAAGCTGAAATGACAGATACGACAGATGTTTAACTAATCTAAGACACACTCAGACTAGATTTAATGAATACACTCACTTAGATGAACTCACTGATTTTACAAGACACAGATGGACAGCTTGAACAAGAACAGTTTGGACACACGTTACTGTTTTATTCAAGCAGACTTGCATGCATGAAAAAAGCACTTCAATGCATAATCTGATTTTCTCACTCTTGGTTATCTCACAATCCTTAGAAGCTTCCTTTTATACTCTCACTGAGAATCTCAGTGAAGCTTTTTCATTGGACGATGAGATAGTGGGATGTCTTTCCAAAAAGACAAAACAACTTTTCTGCACATTCTGAAAAAGCAGACTTGTCTTCATGTGGCAGAATCTTTGTCTTTTTCTTTTTGTCTCTGTTACATTAGCCTTTAACCAAAAGAGGAATGTCAACTTTGCATCTTTCTTCTTTTGTTAAGGCCATTTTGATATAAAAAATGGTCTGTCACCCATTCCAAATATCCTTTTGTCTTCATGTAACAGAACAGCGTAGGCAGGCTTTTGCAGTTTCTGTTTCCTACTTTGTCTTCGACTTGTAAACTGATCTTGTAGCAAAAAGCAATACATGAGGACTTGGAAACATGTTCCATAAAGTGTTTAGCTTGTTCACAAAGAACAGAACTGTTCACAAAGAACAAAACACTTAGAATCTGTCCAAGCTGCTCAACAGAATAGAGCGGCGTAGACAGTTTATGTCCAGCCGGTTCAGCAGACAGAACAGCTTGGACAATCTGTCTTTGTTGCAACGAATGCAACAGGGTAAACAACTTTGACTCATATTGCAAATCACTTTTCAGGTTTCAATAAGGCATAAACAGGCCTTAAATTATATCTTCAAGTGCATCAAACAGGTTTGATTAAAAATCTCCCCCTAAGATGTAGAGCAAGTTTGACTGAGGCCTTTTTGTGTCTAACAATTTCTGAGTTTTTCCAGTTCCAATCTAGAAGATCCACATTTCGCACTGCACGAACATGACTTAAGGATTTTCCACACATGAGAAGACTGTCGAGGAGGATAAAGGTGATATATCTCAAGTCTGTCTCATGAACCACTCCAAACAGATGCAAATTTCATCATCTTCGTCTGATTTATCTGATACACAATCCTTATCTGATTTTAAATCTAGTGATGAATTTGATGAACTGCATGCTCAACTACATGAACTAAAGAATAAATTGATTGGTGAAAAAGAACAATCCACTATGTATAAAAATAATTGGTTGAATGAGCACGATCTTATAAAGAAATTCTTGCTTGAAAAGATAATGGCTGATGATAGGAACACTTTCCTTAAGAGTTGTATGGATACAATCACTAAGGAAAAGAATTCTTTGAAGTCTGAACTGTCTATTTTTACAAAATGCTTACAGTCTGTAAATGTGAAAAACTTAGACAATCAGAGAAAATACAAAATCATTGAAGAGAGATTAGGTTTGTACTCACGAAGCAAACCCTAGAGGATGAATTTCTAAAACGGGGCCAGACTGAACAAACAATTCATCTAAATTAACCCAAAGAAACTAGGTTTTATCATTCCAAACAAGGAATTATTTTAAAAATCCTAAGTATTTGGAAAAGGTTCAATCAGTTTTACCAATATTTTATGATAGAAGGTATATGGGATGCGGGTTCAAGTCTTTCTTTTTCCAATCATCGGAAGAAGTCTTAACCCAAGAGAATGAGAAAAGAAGTGAAAATGAAAAAAGAGAAATTTTTCTTTTTAAATATGAAAAGCTGAACGAAAGTTATCCTTATAGAGTACCCACTCTAGAAGAGGACTTCCCTTCTAGCTATTCATCAGCTGAAATGAACGCTGAACCTATTAAACCAATCCCTCATCCTTACATTCCTACAAAAGTTCTTCAACACAAAATAAATGTTTTAGAAAAGGATTTAAAGACAGCTTGAGAGAAAGCCCTTGGTTATCAAGAAGCTTTTCTCAAAAGCAAGGAAAAATTGGTAAGACAAGGTTTTGAACAAAGTGTAGAATAACCATCTACAAAGAAAAGTTTGAAACAGTTTCAGAAAGGTTAAATTCTCATTTAAAAGATTTAAAAGTCTCTCATCCTGCCAAAGTCTCGCATACATCATCAGACAAAGGTAAAGCTAAGATTGAAGAACCTGCAATCATTTTCAAAGGCGAGTGTTCACAATATTCAGAAGCTGAGGTTTCAAGGAAGACTAAGAGTCAATCTAAGTCTTCCAAGAAACCCACTCACCAATGAAATCTCTCTAAATCTAAGTCTTCCAAACGTACTGACTCTCATTGTTTTATACCTACAAATCACGCAAGAAAGGTTCCTAAAATAACACCTCTTGATTTTCAAAGTTTCTTTGTGAAAAAGCCAGTCATGCCTGAATCTTTTGTGAAAATCAATAATAGTGTTAGTGTGTCTGGAAAGGATGTTGCTAGTAATCATTTGAAATACTCTTTTTGCAATCTGTTTCAATTATGTCCAAAAAGTTTTCAGTGTGTTGTTCCTGAAATGACTAAGTTTGTACCTTATCCTGAAAAATGAAAACGCCACCAATCTAAGAAAACAAAGTGCATGCCTCATCACCGCCTGACAAATTGAAAAAAATATCACCAAAGGCCAAGCCTAAGGCATTTCCAAAGTCACCCAAGCCAAAAGATGCTCCATTACCTAAGGCCATTTCAAAACTAGTTGCACCCGTATACAAATGGGTGCCAAAAGGTTCTGCATCTAAACCTGTGTCAAATCTTAAAAGGAATCCTAGTGTTGTGTTGTTACATGACGATGGAAATCCAAAATCTAACAAGAAAGGACCCATCTTTCAATGGGTACCAAAAGTGGTTTAATTTTATGCAGATGGTTTTCAGATCACTTCAGACTAGAACCCGTGCTTCATAGCAATGGCTTTTGATCACTCAGTTCAGGACCCGATCTTTAAATAGATGACTTCTACTTACTTCCAAGTAGAAATCCTACTTCAAAGCAATGGCTTCTGCATCAAGACAGATCAGAACCCGTTCTTTCATGCTTAGATGGTTTCTAAAAACCCATTTTAGAATCCGTGGTTCCGCGACTTCTCTGGAATTTCCCTACCTTTTTTGCTTATCAATTTGAGTTTAAGTTTCGTTCTTGAAATTCACTCATAACATTTTATGTTTCACTGATATTGTTCTTATTCGCAGAGGGAGTTTCAGATGCGCTTTGAAGATGACATCTTAACGAATAGTGTGTAAGCATTCTGAATACTCTAATGCACACTTTAAAAGGTTTTGTTAGAATAATTTGATTCTCTGACTGAATAAATTTCCACCAAGATTAATCGATCTAATCTTCGTGATGATTTTGATCACATTCCTCCTGAGATTCTCTCAAATATTTTGATTTCTCCCATACATCAAGTTTCTCCCATACAACCTAATCCATTCATGATAGTCTGATTCATTTCCAAATCTCATATCAGACTTTCTATTGAAGCTCTCTCATACAGTCTCTCAAACTTCCCAAGATATTTCATTCAACTTTCATCCATCTTCTGAAATACCCAATGAGCTTAACTGCTATATTTTTCAAGATATCATGCTAACTCCAATGATGCACAATATGTGTGATTAGGCATATATATCACTCTTATGGTCTAAACCAGAGCTGGCAGATCTACCCAAGGAGCAAAACACTCTAGTTTGTGTGAGTAAGGGTTCTCAGGTCAATTAGTTGAGGAGTGTTAGTTACCACGGTGTACTAACAAGGTCGAGCATAGATAAAATCCAAATGAGAGGGGTTATTGAAAGGCGATGGGGGTGCATCATGAACTAACAATGCTACGTTATCTATCTATCATTGTATTTTAAAAGTGAGCCGGAGGGAGTACAGTTGAAAATCCTACCGACACCGTGTCAGTCTGATGGGTTTCCTACATCTGCTACCAAATTTCATGTGTTGGAATTAGGTATTAAACAAGACTTCATGGACCTAGTGACGCATGCACCTAACCCTCCCTAGCTACTCAGTTGTCTCTTAAACATCTTCTGTTTCAATTCACATAGAGTTATATGACATACTCTATCGACATATCATTTGGATATTGTCGATATTGAAACAAGGGAGACATCCTCTTCGGTCTTCGACTTAAATTGATGCACTTTGAGTCTAGAGACACATGGAGTTTACAGTCTGCGTGACTATAAACAGCTTGTCTACAGAGACAAAGCCAGAACAAATACTAGTGATTCTTTCATGATAAAGGATTTCACGATATTCATGATAAAGGATTTCACGATGTGTGAATATGTATTCCCGTATAATTTCAGCACCTTTGATGATTCTTTCACACAACCCAAGAAGAAACAAGCTCAATAATGGGGTTATGACGAAGAAGACAAAGAGAATATTGAGAGAATGTGAATAGTGGCGGCTGCTCTTTTGAATTCAATATGAACCGTGTCTTTTACATAAAGCAAACCCTAGGAGCTTTATAGCTCCATTTAATTAACTATGGGGCATTGACACAATTGCCCCCTAGACTTTTACATAGAAATAAATTACAAGGAAACAAATACAAAGTTAAATGCTAAGTAAATAATTATTACAAAATAACTCCCTATGATCGAAATTAAATGTCAAACAATCTCCCCCTTTTCGATCATTTAGGAGGTCCTGGAACTCTGGCATGATCTGTTGATTCTCGGAGTCCAAGGATGACGTCAAAGCGTCTGGTCACTTGTCTCATATGTAGCCTTTCGTTCAGGAGGTCAATGCCGCTGAGGGTCCCCTGTATCTCCTTTGGTGAGCATCTTTGTTCAGGATCTGGTTGAGCATCAAAATCTTGAACTTTCTGAGTGAGTGCAGCTAGAACCAATCTAAGTGTACCATCGGAGTAACATGTAAGATCCTCAAAGCGCATGAACCTTTTGTAGCCCTTCTGATTGACAAAAATGACACCCGGGTATCTTGTGAGTATAACTCTGTGGGCCGGATGATGGGCTAGAAGAAAGCTATCTTGCTCAGGAGCTTTCAGTCCAACTTTGACTAATGCACTCTCAATTGCCATCTGAAAATCTCTGAGGCACATCACAATTGAGCGACGATTCATGCATCGGATTATGGCTTCAACTGCTGTCATGTGAGTCAAAGGACCCTTGATTTTGTATTTCAGTTTGTTGTGCAGAAGCTCAATGTCGTCGATGTTTACAAAGTCAAGGTCGCTTTCATACAATTCTTGAACTGTGCCGTCTTCTCTGAGTACCTCGAAGGCCGGAGTGAACACTCTGGCTCTCTTGTACATGTGGATGTTATTGACCTTTACTATTTTGGATTTCGACCAATATTTGCTCTTGTCTCTCGTTTCCCTTAGCATCATCTGATTATATTCAGCTTGAACACATCGAGAAGCATCGGTCATCACCATCAGAAGACGTCTACTGTAAGACCCCGGCTTCTTTCTAAATATCATTTTGAACCTTTCTTCTAAGAAAGGTTTCTGAAATTGATCAGCCGGGAACTTCTTCAAGAATTCTTTTAACCCATGGACCGGAGGTTCTTTTAATTTTTCAGGAGGAGCCTCAAGTAGTTTCAACACTCGATCCCTCCGGTCCTGACTCAATTCTTCTTTTGTTTCAGCATCCAGATTGTGAAGTTTTCCCCTTGAGTACCACTTGATCCATGCCACGTCTGTCAAGTCGTATATTGCATTGACATCTCTTGTGTCAAAACAGTCAACAGTTCGGGATCCGTATGATTCAGCGATGTGGGCAGGCGGAGCTGATTGAGATGGAAGGGTTGATTGGACTGTTGGAGTAGGAATAACTGGCGGAATTTCTTTTGGTGTGGGAGTGGGTTGGATTGAAGGAATTTCTATGGAAGTGGGTGAAGGTGATTGGATGGTAGAGGTTCTTTGTACTTGTGGAGCTTGGGTTGGGGAATCAAAAACTTCAATTGGGGAGGGTGATTTTTGCGGGGATTGGGGTTCAGGCTTTGGTGAGGGAAAGATATAGTCGTTATCAGTATCAAAGTCTGAGTCAGACACTCATATGATTTCGACTTTTTCGAGTTGAGGTTCATATCTGACCATTGCTGACATAGGATCTAGAGGAGCTGGACCTTCAATCTGTAAAGGTTCATATTCTATCATCAGTGCTTCCCTAGCCTCATACGTCTGATCCCCAGACCCCTGAATTTTTGTACCCTCTGTCAGGATCTGAACTTAATTAACAAGACTAACTGATTTGAATTTATCAGAGTATAAATCAATAATCTTGCTTTGAATCAAAGTTTAATTAAGAAGTTTGCGGAATAACACTTAATTATTTTAACAAAAGCTTTTAGAATCAATAGCAAATAAACAAAAGTAATAATAAGAATTGCTTGTATTGCTGACTTCAATGATTACAATCACCTCTAATCTGTTTGATTAGACGAATAACACAAACTGTTCTTAGGGTTTTACAACCTTAGAGGCTTAATAAAACTCAAACAAAAAGCAATTACAATCTTGAATACGCAGAAAAACTTCTATTCAATAGAAAGACCTATTCTATGTATTTATATTGCTTCTTGATTTGTTTCCTTTAAGGACTATGACTTCTCTGATAGTAGATATGTTGGAATCTTCGTGTAGATATCTTTTCCTGAACATCAGCACTTTCTGTTTGTAAATCTGTTGAGCAGCTTGAATCACTTGACAGCTTGAACAGAGCAGCTTGAGTTGATTTACTCTGGCAGCTTGAACTTTTACACTAACAGCTCGAGATTCTTCAACTAACAGCATGAACTTTGTATTTACATAGAAAGTCTACTAACAGTTTGAGAAATCTAACTAACAGCTTGAACTACTTAGAATATTTCCCAACAATCTCCCCCTAACTTAAATTCTTTATACAAGACTTTAAGTTCTATACAAATAAGGAAATAAACAAGTAAACTGTTATTTACAAACCAAGGCTTTCAAAAACTTACAACTGTGCAAGTTTTTGATTTACAGCCTTCAAAAACTCTTTCTTCATCTCTTCTCTATCACAAGATATCTTAACAGATCTCATCTGGAGTAACATAGCTTTTGGTAGCTCATAGAATTCAAAGTTGAAGAACATACTAGATCCATCTGTAAATTTTGTTCTGTAAGTCTTTGATTTGACAAACAGATCAACTTGCTTGATCTTCATTCCCTTTGCATTTGCATCCTCTATATCTTTCCTTATAGACTCAGGATCAACAATGCTCTTTAGATCTTTGATAGCTTGCTTGACTTGTGGTAGAGCCGATCTTACTTGTGTTACAGACCCAACATTGTGCATTGTTGTGAGCTCATCTCTGGTCATCCTTTGAGCCATATGCATGATGCTGTTATACTCTTCTTCTGGACCAGATTCCCTTCTCACTACAAACTGAAATCTCAGGTCAATGTTGTCCATCGACTTAGCATACCAATAATTAATAGGTGGCTTTGTAAAGTCATGCTGGTCTATCAATTTCTCTATTTCCATCACCTTTTGCAGTTGATGCTCAAACAACACCTTTTTAACTTGATCCAGCTTTGCTTGTGACATTGACTCTGATTCAGGAATAGAAGCAGCAGCTTGATTAGAAGGAGCAGGAACACTGGCAGCAGTTTGAACATCACTTGTACCAGTTTGAACTGGTTCTTGGGATCTTTGGACTTCTTGGGAGACTTTGGCTTTCTTTCTTTTGTCCATCTCTTTATCATGGATATCTTGCAACCTATCTGTGCTCATGGACTGAGCCATTTTCTAATTAATTAGAAATCTTCTATGCTCAGCCTTAGAATGCCCTGTTGGCATCTTCCTCTTCTTTTCCCCTTGCTTGACCACAAACCCTCTCAGGTAATCACCTAAGGTTTCATCATCTTCCATTGGGGGCTGGGTTTGCTGGTCTAACTCTTGATCTTGTTATTCTGCTATTTTTCTGGCAATTTCAGCATCAAAGGCAATCTGGGCTTCTCTGGAAGAAAATTTGTGCTTTGGAGACTCAATAAGAATACCATTGCCCTTATCTTTTGTAGCAGAAGATGTTGCTTGGACTGAACTGCTAGGAGCCTGAGTTGTTTCTCTTATGACAACTCCAGTTGGTCTTGAAGAAGCAGCTTGAGTTTCTAGGCTAACAGCTTGAGAAGCTGTTGGGACTGTTAGCCTAGATGGTTGAACTGTTGGGGCTGCTTGGACTGATTCTATTGGAGCTGCTTGGACTGCTTTAGGAAACTCCTGATTCTCCCCCTTTTTGGAAGCATTGGTTTGGTCAGGAGGACCTACAACCTTTGCCACTTGGGTTTGAATCAATTGCTCTAATTGCATGATCTTATTTCCACAGAGGGTACACCCTTTATGGAGATAATCCATTCTCTGATTTTGAGCCGCTTCTGCCTGCTTGAGTGCAATGATTTGTGCTCCCTGTGCAGCAATGATGGACTTTTGGTATTCCAACATAGCTACAACAGGTTGCAGCTTAGGATCCGTTAATAACATAAGTTGCAGACTAGCCTCAAGATCAGCAAACATATGTGGTGCTTGTGATCTATCACTGGCATGAATACCAGAAGTAGAAACCTCTGGGCCCCTCTGTTCTTGGTTCTGGGGACTTCCAGCTGGTGTTTGCACACTTGCTGTTGCCATGGGCGTGGTCTTAATGATGTTGGCACTGTCCTGTGCCTCTTGTGCAGAAACAGCAGTAGTGTCTGCCACAGAACCCATATGGACTATCTCTGGTGAGATGTCCACCTCCTGAGTGAGGATGGGAGTGTCCTCAATGTGTACCCTTTGGATATTCTGTGTAGAAGTGTCCTCCTGCACAGGGTTATTTGGCTCTTGTCTGAGGGCTGAGGAGGAAGGAGCTCCTGGACCTCTTGTCCTTTTATATAGATATTTGAGTGGGGATATTGGCTGATCAATAGGAGCAGAAGGCATTTGTGTATCATGAGGAGGGGGTTGGGGTCCTGGGGGGTGAAGCAGTAATGATCGGCTGAGCCTGCTCAGGACCCTCTCCTGTGTTTCTTGGAATGATGTGCATCATTGCAGAAGGCAATGGAACATCTACACTCAAAAAATTGGCACTTGGCTTTAAAAGCCTTTTAATAGAAGATAGTGAGTGCCTATGAGAAACATGTATCCGCTTATGTATATTAAAATTGGTGCAAGTTTTTGCAATTATCTCTGCCAAAAATCGAGGATACATCAAAAATTTCCCATTCTTTAGAGAATGATGCCTTAACATCCCCTGAAAAATCATATATGAAAAATTGAACTGTTGGCCTGTTGAAAAGCACACTAAGGCAGTGGCAATATTTGAGGAGAATTCTGACCAACCAGTTCTTTTAGGGCTTATACACTGCTGAATAATATGCACAAAATATTTCCATTTATGTGAAAAGTTTGCTTTAAAGAAAGTAAAGGAATCAGCAGGACCCCTATATCCAATATTATGAAGACCAGTATGTAACTCATTAAGGGATAGGTCTGTAATACCTGAGGCATCTTGAAGATGCAAATGTTGACGAATGGATTCCTCAGTTACTGTGATGGAAGTGCCATCAATTTTGGATATCAGAGAAGGAACTCCATTGATGGTTTGTATAGAGGCACGGTTCCAGAACTACTCAATATGAGATATGTATATGGTAGGATTGATATTGAGGGCATGATGGATATGGGAGTGGCTAAGAAAATCCATCATGTCATGGAACGGTTGAAGTTCAGAGTGCTTTAGAGAGTAGGGTAGGCAGTTGTGTTCTTTGACAAACTCCATGGAAGATTAAACGGAGGTTTTAGGGTTTCAAAGAAGAGTGTATGAATCGTTCAGAGAGAAAAGAAGGCCGTTGTATGAGATTATGTAACTGGTAGTTACAACTGAACGAAACTAGGACCTTTAAAGGTTTTGAAAAGGTTGGGTCCCGCGCACACATTTAAGAAATTACCAAATTACCCTGCACACTTTGACAGATCAAGTGAATAACTAACAGTCCGAGAAAATGAACTAGCAGCTTGAAAAAATCCTCAAGCTGTTAGTTGAAACTTAGGCATCGTTTAATGAAACAGTGACTCCCCCTTAAATAAGCATATGAATTAGATAATAATGAAAACAAATTAATCCATGTTTACCATACCAATATTTGATACCAGGAAAGTGAACCTTCCTACATCAAAAGGTTTTGTAAATAGATCAGCTAACTGATCATCAGTATGTATTTTGATAACTTGGATTAATTTCTTCTCATTACAATCCCTTATAAAGTGAAATCTGATGTCTATATGCTTGGTTTTTGGGAATTTCACTGGGTTTTGCACAATGCTGATTGTACTTGAATTGTCAATGTAAATAGGAGTGGATAAGAAGTTCATACCTTAGTCTCTCAATTGATTTTGAATCCACATTACCTGGGAGCAACAGCTTGCAGCTGCTACATATTCTGCTTCAGTGGATGAGGTGGAAACAGTTGTATGCTTTTTGCATTGCCAAGAGACCAGTCTTGCTCCTAAGTATTGACATCCACCAGTTGTGGATTTTCTGTCAATGTTGCATCCTCCATAGTCACTGTCAGAGTAGGCTGTTAGTTCAAGGGGAGAGTCTTTAGGATACCATAGGCCTAAATGTGGTTGGTCTTTGAGATATCTAAAGATTCTCTTAACAGCAACCAAATGAGAATCCTTTGGAGAGCATTGAAACCTAGCACACACACAGACAGCAAACATAATATCAGGTCTAGAAGATGTTAGATACATAAGAGATCCTATAAGAGATCTGTATAAATGAATGTCCACTTCTATGCCATCTTTGTCTGTATGGAGCTGCTTGTGAGGATCCATTGGAGTGCTTGCAACTTTGGTGTCTTGATACCCAAACTTTTCTAGTATGTCTTTAACATACTTTGATTGACTTATGAAGAGACCAGTGGGCTTCTGCCAGACCTGCAATCCTAGAAAGAAAGCGAGTTCTCCCATTGAACTCATTTGAAACTTTTTGTGCATTAAAGCCTCAAACTCTTTGCACAAACAATCATTTGTTGAGCCAAAGATGATGTCATCAACATAGATTTGGACAAGCAGAATCTCAGCTTTGATGGACTTAGTGAAAAGTGTTTTGTCCAGAGTGCCTCTCTTGAACCCATTCTGTTGAAGGTATGATGACAGAGTGTCATACCATGCTCTGGGGGCTTGATAGAGACCATAGAGAGCCTTGTCTAACTTGTAGACCCTGTCTGGATACTTGTAGTCCTCAAAACCAGGAGGCTGACATACATAGACCTCCTCTTCAATTGTCCCATATAGAAAAGCAGACTTCACATCCATTTGATACACTTTAAAACCTTTGAAGCTTGCATAGGCCAAAAATAGTCTGATGGCTTCAATTCTTGCCACTGGAGCAAATACATCATCATAATCTATGCCTTCTTCTTGAGTGTACCCTTGTGCTACTAGCCTTGCTTTATTCTTGATGACTATCCCTCTCTCATCTTTCTTGTTTCTGAACACCCATCTTGTACCAATTGCTCTCTTTCCTTTAGGAAGATCAACCAGTGTCCATACATTCTGAATCTTGAAATGTAGAAGCTCTTCTTGCATTGCCTCAATCCAGGATGAGTCTTTCAATGCTTCTGATGCCTTATTAGGTTTTAGCTGAGACATGAAACAGGCATGTTCAAAAGCAGCTAGACTGAATTTAGAAACTGTTTGTTCAGCAGCATCAGTTTCATTGTGAACCATTTTCCTTGTTTGGACAGGTGTACTTGGATCACCCAGTATTTGATTGAGAGGATGATACTTGTGAACTCTGAGTGTAGGCTCTCTCTCTGTCTGACAAGAAGAACCAAGATTTGTATCATCTCCATCAGGACCAGTGGATGGTTCAGCTTCTGGAACAGCTTGACTTGAATCTGGGACTGTTTCCCTCTCTGTTGGAGCTGTTCTCTCAGGACTTTGGAGTGGCACTTCAGTGTCTGTATTTGTATCATGTTGGGATTTCAGATTCCCTGGAGGGTCACATGACAGAAGTGGTATAGTGGTGTATTCATCCCAATTGGTTGAATCTGCAGCAGTTTGAAGTTTTGTGCCAACAGCTTGAGAATTTGTATTGACAGCATGAGAATTTGTGTTGTCAGCTTCAATCCTGTTTGCATCAGCTTCTGCAGTATACTCAACGAAGCTCAGAGAATTTGTTAGTGAATCTAAATCAAACAACCAATCAGGACCAGTGCCTTTGACATTTGCAGTATTTTCATTAAATTCAACATTGGCACTTTCTTCAATGGTTTTAGACACACTGTTATATACTCTATAGGCTTTGCTTTGATTTGAGTATCCTACAAAGAATCCTTCTTCAGCCTTACTCTCAAACTTCCCTAAGTGAGTCTTAGTGTGAAGAATGGTGCATGGACAACCAAATGACTTGAAAAAGACTATTAAGGGTATTTTATTATGGAATAACTCATAAGGAGTTTTCCTTTGTGATTGAACAACCTGAACCCTATTCAGAACATAACAGGCTGTATTAACAGCTTCTGCCCAGAAAGTCATTGGCAGTTTTGAATCAGCTAACATTGTTCTAGCAGCCTCAATTAATGTTCTGTTCTTTCTTTCAGCTACACCATTTTGCTGTGGTGTTCTTGGTGCACTATATTGTCTAGCAATACCTTTGGACTCACAAAAACTGTTTAGAATGTGATTTTTAAATTCAGTTCCATTGTCTGATCTTATCACCTTAACTTTTGAGTTGGATTGGTTTTCTATCTTAAGAATAAATGACTTAACTAGCTCAGCAGTTTCATCTTTAGACCTAAGAAAGTAAACCCAAGTAAATCTGGTGAAATCATCAACAATAACTAAACAGTAAGCCCTTTTATTCAAACTCAAAACAGATGTTGGACCAAATAGATCCATATGAATCAGCTGAAGAGCAGATGAGATTGAATTTACTTCTTTGGCCTTATGAGAAGTTTTGTGTTGCTTGCCTTTAAGACATGCTACACAATGATCATCACATATGAACTCCTTTTGTGGTAAACCTCTTACCAGATTCTTTTTGACTAAAACATTGATGGACTTGAAGTTCATGTGACACATCCTTCTATGCCAAAGAGCAGACTCATTGGATTATGCTTTGGATATCAAACAGCTTAAAGTATTTGATTTGGATAAAAGATCTGTGTCCAAACAGTAGACATTGTCCTTTCTTAGTGTTCTTAGTAAAACAAGATTTTCAGGAATTTTGAAAGCTTTTGAAAGAACAATGCACTCAGAATCTGTAAACAAAACAATGTTTTGTTTGTCACAGATTTGAGAGACACTTAATAAATTATACTTAAGCTGTTCAACATACAAAACATCATTAAAAATCATGGTGCCTGCATTAACAGTACCTTTACCTGTAACCTTACCTCCTTTTGAGTTGCCTCCAAATGCAACAAATCCTCCATCAAAGCCTTTGAAAGTTGACAAGCACTCAGAATTGCCTGTCATGTGCCTAGAGCATCCACTGTCCAAATGCCAGCTTGTTTTATGAGGTGACCTGTGGTTGCCCTACACAAATAAAAGCTTAGTTAGTAGAGGAGTAAACCCAAACCAAATTGGTTTTGGGTTGGCCTTGTGCATTGACATAACTAAATACTGTTTTTGACTTCGTATATTTAGTGAGATCCACTGATGGGGTCTTTGGAGAGTATTTAGTGATTATATGAGGTATCCAGGTATTTTGATCATCTTTTCTTCCAACAATCTCAGATGATTCAAAAACAGTTCCAGATTGATGCTTAGCAGTTTGACCTGTGATTGTAGCGCTAACAGCTTCAGACTTTGCACTAACAGCTTCAGATTTTGACTTAACAGTCTGATCTTTTGCATCAGCAGTTTGATCTGAAGATTTGTCTTTGACACACCATATTTGTTTAAAACTTAATTTAGGCTTTGCCAAAACTTGTTTTTGGTGTGTGGACTTGTTTTTATTAACTTTTGAAAGCCTGGGATTAACTGTTTTCTTTGGAACTGTTGTAGCAGAAGGTTTGACCTTTGAATTTTTTACATGAGTAGGACTTGATTTTTTATGAATCACAGTCTGTTTTGCAACAGCTGGTTTATAAAAACAATCCTTGGCCAAGTGATTCTTCCTTCCACAGTGAAAACACCTTTTGACTGTTTGAATTGGAGAACCATATTTATTTGACAATTTATGGTTCTTGTTCCTCTGATTTCCCCTTACCTGCTGTTGTTTGGGAAACTTTTGAACACCATGCTTTTAGCATGTGCAGACTGGAACATTTTTACCCCTTTTATTATTCTTTGAAGAAGATGCAGTGTTACAGTTAGAATGTACAAAAACTTGTGGAGCAGCATTGCATACACTCATCTTCTCTTTTCCTTTCTTACTGGGGGCTTGGATCTCTATAGGTGCACTCATTGTTTTGTGTTCTTTCTCAACTGCTGTACACTCACAGTCTCTATTTTGAATCTGGTCTTCTTTAGATTCAGGACTGTTATTAAGGATAGGATTTACAATAGTCATAGACTCATCTAATGGTTCATTGACAAGCCTGTCAGCAACTTCACTAATTGGATAGATGTATTTGTTGTTGTATGGAGGTGGAGTAGCCCTGTAGCCTATGCCTTCTTTGGGATTAACCTGAGATTTTACCCTATCTTTAAATTGGACTTCCATTAGGTGTTCCAGCTTTTGATTAGCCAATTTGAAGTTACCTAGATCTATATTGACAGATTCTAGTTTCTTATTAGCCTCTAACACCTTTTGTTCAGTCTCTTCTACCTATTTATTAAGGGATTCTATTTTCTTATTTAGCTCCTTTTTCTCCCACTCATGATATGTTCTATCATGTCCCATTTGAATCTCATTATCCTTATAGTCATTGATCTGTTTTTCAAGATCTTCTATGGCCTGCATGTATTCATATCTCCTCTCTTCCATCTTAGCTAGAGTTTTGCACATGCTCTCATTATGGTTTTTTTACTTTTTAACCATATTTTTGCATGATTGAGAGCAGAGTTTAGAATTTACCTCAGATGGTAGTTCAGTGGAGGAGACATTTGATGTTTCTGCCATTAGAGCTTGGTTTTGAACTCTTCCTCTGTCTGATCACTCCAGCCAAACACATTGTCTTCTTGAGAGACAAGTGCTTGTGATGATGAAGCCTGATTAGCCTGTTGAGTCCTTGATGATTGTTGACTTTGAGATCTGCATTCTCTGGCAAAGTGACCAAGTTTATGACATTTGTAACACTCAACTTTTGACTTATCAAAAGTTGGTTTGCCTTCTGTTCTGGCTTGAAAGTTTGTCCTGCCAGTTCTTTTAAGAAACCTTTTGGCCCTCATGGTCAGCATTGCATGTTGCCACTTCAAATCCATCTCTTCAAGATCATCTGAATGAATCTGTTCTAGATCTTCAGCATTTAGAGCAAACAGTCCATCATTGGCAACAAAAGCCTCATAGTGAGCTTCAGTAGAGTTGCCATCACCACCTGAAAAGGAATCACTGCCATTAGATTTATCAGATGATAGAAGAGCAGTATTGTGATTATAAGAAAGAGATTTCTTTTTAGTATCAATCTCAGTCTCAAACACTCTCAGATTGTTGTACAGATCATCTAGTTCAATTTCATCAAGAGTGTCTTTTGTTCTCCATTGTGCAGCATAAACTGTCCATTCTTCTCCAAGAGATCTGAGAAACTTTCTGTTGACCTCATCTTGATCCAGGCTGACTTTTGCACTTTCCAGTTCACTGATCAGTTTATTGAACCTGTCAAAAATTTGAGTAAGGTTTTCATTCTTGCCACCAGAAAAGTTCTCATACTGCTGTTTCAAAAGATCCTTTTGATTTCTCTTAGTACTGGCATTACCAGCAAATCTTTTCTCTAAAGCATTCCAAAGAGAATGAGCAGTATAAAACTTTTTGAACTGATGTTGATAAGCGTTAGGAATGACTATTTGTAAAAGTGTAAGAGCTTTCACTTCATTCATTCTAGCCTTTCTTTCAAGTTCAGTTTTTGGAGGAGTTTTGACTGGTTTTCCCTCATCATCAAGTTCTGGATCAACTACAGGAGGAAATTCAACAGCTTCCCATATGGCATAATCAAAGAATTGAATATGCTGTTGAATCTTGAGTTTCCACATCTCAAACTCAGTGGGCTTGAGCATAGGCACTTTGTGTCCTTGCCCAGATCCACTGCTGCTATTATCAAATTCCATTGCAAAAGATTAAAAATTTAAAAGAAAGCTTTCGACTTTGAAAAACAAAGAACAACCTGGCTCTGATACCACTTGTCAGGATCTGAACTTAATTAACCAAGACTAACTGATTTGAATTTATCAGAGTATAAATCAATAATCTTGCTTTGAATCAAAGTTTAATTAAGAAGTTTGCGGAATAACACTTAATTATTTTAACAAAATCTTTTAGAATCAATAGCAAATAAACAAAAGTAATAATCAGAATTGCTTGTATTGCTGACTTCAATGATTACAATCACCTCTAATCTGTTTGATTAGACGCAGAACACAAACTGGTCTTAGGGTTTTACAACCTTAGTGGCTTAAGAAAACTCAAACAAAAAGCAATTACAATCTTGAATACGCAGAAAAACTTCTATTCAATAGAAAGACCTATTCTATGTATTTATATTGCTTCTTGATTTGTTTCCTTGAAGGACTATGACTTCTCTGATAGTAGATATGCTGGAATCTTCGTGTAGATATCTTTTCCTGAATATCAGCACTTTCTGTTTGTAAATCTGTTGAGCAGCTTGAATCACTTGACGGCTTGAACAGAGCAGCTTGAGTTGATTTACTCTGGCAGCTTGAACTTTTACACTAACAGCTCGAGATTCTTCAACTAACAGCATGAACTTTGTATTTACATAGAAAGTCTACTAACAGTTTGAGAAATCTAACTAACAGCTTGAACTACTTAGAATATTTCCCAACACCCTCATTCTCTGCTCCCCCTTCAATGATCATTGGGTCCTCAGACCGAGTTTTCTGTCTTTTCTCCCCCTCATGACGATCAGGGTCATCCTGGTCGTCATGCTTTCTTTTTGGAGCCTCAGCCTGAGGACGGCACTGGAGTTCAATGACTGCAGACTCGAGGCGGTCCATTCTGGAATTTATCTGCTCCTGGACTTGTAGAATTAATCGTGTTAGCACGTCAATATTGTCCGAGAGCTTTACGAGTTGGTTTTGGACTGAATGGGAGCCTGGTGGAGGGCCAGCTTCGGAAGCGACACCCTTACCCTTTATAAGTGAGAGAAGGGCGGTGTGACGTTCCTCGGCAGCCTCCTTTTGGGCGTCCAGGTCAGCCCGGGTAATCACTCCGGCAGCACGTAGAGCTACCGTTAACATCTCCAAGTTGATAGGAAGATGGACGGAAGTGGATGGCGTTGATTGAGCCACTCCAGGTCTTCCTTCCGTCATTTCTGGCTCCTGTGTAGGACGCTCAGATCCGGAAGTTTGTGGAGCTGCCACGGAGGCAACTCTTAGGGATGCCACGGAGGCATCGTGCGTTGTGTGTATATGGGGTGATAGAATTGTGAATGAAGGAAGTGCGGTCACTTGGGGAGGAGTGTGACCTGTTTCAACATCGCCACTCTCCGAATGAGAGGGCGATGGTGTATGTGCGATAACCCCGTGGAATGAAGTGGTCTCCCTTTGAGGGGAAACCAAGTGGGTGGTGGTGGTGATTTCGACCGTTGGACTGACGGTCTTATGGTGGGGAGTCCGGCTGATTGGGCTTAGTTCACCCTCGGATGGAATACTTATCGCTCGCACGACAGAGACGGTTCGTTCCGAGTCCGCCGTCTTTGCCGCCTCACCACCTGCTCCCTCACTTACCAACACATGCTCCCTCTCAGCGATTCCCACAGATTGTTGAACTTCTACATGAGCTCCCTCATCCTCACTCATGTTGGCCTCACCTTCGGATTGGTTAGTCTCAGTCGGTTCTGACTGAGACTCATCCGGATAAAACTCCTGAATGTACACCCTAACCCGTTCCAACCCCCTTGCATGCAGTAGTAGCGATAAAGGAATCGTCATTATTGGCACTGTAGGGGCCCCCTTTGGCAAAGTCAGCTTTTGTATGGCCACTGTGGGGTAGACGTCTGCTTCTGGACGTTCGTGGATGTCCTCATCATGATCCATTGCATACTGGATGATGAGCTGCAGAACCCGTTGGAGAGGAATGTACTTTCTGCCCTTTTTGGTTGCCCTCTCCACATGTACTCGACGCAATTCCTCGAAGAGGAAAGCAACATAATCAACGTGTCGGTCAAAGGCAAAGTCGGTGAACATGGCTAATACCTGAGCCGATGCGGAGTCGTGGCCGGAGTGCTTCGCGGAGAAGCACTTGTTGATAACATCAAAAAGGATCCGCCAGTGAGATTGTAGATTTTTAGTGCGGAAATCTGAGGGTTTGGAGAGAGGGCCATCATAACACAGGGTTTGGATTTCAGCTAGGGTTTCGGGGATGGATGGGTTGGGATCAAACTGATCGTGGGTTGGTAGGTAGAATTCGGCTGGTAGGTGAAGGATATGGCGTATGGCGGGTATGGTGATTTTGACTGGAACACATTCGATGGTGGATGTAAAATGGGGTTCGGCGTCAGGAACATACTGCAATCGGTTCCAGAATTGTTGAAGATAAATCTGGGGAACAACGATTGCGGTGGATAAGGCGTAATAGATGGGGTGGTGAATGAGGACGTCGAATGCAAGGGTTTGGGGTTCTTTGGTTAGGATGGAGACGTCGAGTTGCCAGTTGTGTGGAATAAACTCGACAAACTCGGCGTTGGGAAGGATGGATTGTTCTGGGAGTTGTGCGTTATTATTTGGGATGGGGGGATGGGGTATGGTTAGGTTAACAGCCGGTTCCGTCATCTTACAAAGGTGCATCAGAGTTAGAATAATAAGACTTTAAAAGATAAAGCATTGAAGTGAAGTCTAGATAAGTGTGAAATAGAAACTGCTTAAACTGATTAGCATCGGGTCTTTATTAGTAGAATGAAATTCTACTAATAAAGTCCAAAGTCAATCATTAAGAGACCGATGTTAGATCAGACCTTTTCACTCAAACACTAATCCTAACTCTAATCAATGGTGCACCGTGATGAAAATATTTTTGGATTTTTAATTTATAGTGAAAATGTGAAAATGGAAAAATTATAAAAAATGCTAAGTGTTGGATTTCGGATGGTCCGAATTCGGATGAACAGTAACACCAAATTCGGATCAGGTCGAAATCTGGATGATGCATGAAATGGTATGATTGGGGTCCGAATTCGGATGATGTGACATGATGGGCCGAATTCGGATGTGGTCCGAAATGCATGTAAGTGGTGAGGTGGATGGGAGGTGGTCCGAATTCGGATGGGGCATGAGCATGGTCCGAATTCGGATGTGGATGTTAGGTGGCCCGAATTCGGATGGTGCATGAGTATGGTCCGAATTCGGGTGTGGGGCGGATGAAATGTTATGTATGCAATAAGGACAAAGAACCTAACTCGGATGGGAACCGAATTCGGATCCAATCCGAGTTCGGATGAACAGTGATGATGCAAAATGAATGTTCAAACTTTTGAAATTCCTTGAAGGACCGAATTCGGATCAATGTGGACCGAATTTGGATCAACAGTGACCGAATTCGGATCTACAATGACCGAATTTGGTTTTTGTAAGTTTGAAAAATTGAAAGATTATACTAAGTGGGACATCCGAATTCGGATGATGATCCGAACTCGGACATCCGAAATGCATGAATGCAGTTAATGTGTTCATGCAAAAATAAACGTGAACAGTTAACAGTTAACAAAAATGCATGAAATTACAGATCCTAGTCTAAAATTACGTAAGGAACATTTTATCTAACTACTACTAAGTAAACATACTACATGAAACTACCTAAAATGCATAAAAATCGAGAAGAAAAAAAAAAGAAAAAATTGAGAATCAAACACATAAAATAAGACATTAAAAGCTAAAATAAAGTTAAAAAAATGTTACCTGGTAGTGCCGAAGTTGAATGAAGCAAGAAAAACGGAGAAAAACGATGATCGAAAAGCTTGGATGATTTTAATGGTGGTTCGGCGGTGGGGTTTCGACAAGAGGGAGAGAGAAGGAAGAAGAAGAAAGCTTTAAGATGAAGTAATGAAGTGTTGACCGTTGACCCGCCCATGTATAGGCGTGCGGGTCGGGTCAAGGAAGGATCCGCGCCCAAAAGGAGTGGGTCGCCGGATTTTACAACCCACAGACATAGAATAAAAAATTTGGGCTTAATGAAATAAGATTAAAACATAAATTGGCACAATTTGTTAAATCTTTTTATATATTTTCTTGGAAACAACGAAATAAAATATTTTTGGTATTTTCTTTTAGCATTTAAATTAAGATAAAATTAAACTAAAATAAAATAAAATAAGCTAAAATATTTTTGGCTTTTTGATAACTATCTTTTTGGGATTTTCTGACCTATTAAATTAAACTTAAAATTAAATTAAAATATGACCAACCTAAAATTTGAAATTTAACTACAAAAATTAAAAATTAAAAAAATTATAAAAATTAATATCCTAACTATACTCCCTCTCAAATGAATACCGGTTCCTTTCCTTTTGTTTTTCAGATAAAGTTCTTGAACCTTTTCAGCCTTTAAGAAACAGACAAACCTGGATAATGTTTGCATCCCACTCCGTGATAAACAATTCACACAGCAATTTGTCAGGATTATTAATTATTAAAAATGTACACAGATAAGGAAATATTGAGTTTCAATTTTGTGACACAATCCTTAAATTTAAATAACAGATATTTTCCAAAATAAAGGAATTTCAATCATGATAGATTGAAATAGAATTATTTAAGACAATATCTGATATTTAATTGGAAGGCGGATTCAACATGTCGATATGGGATACTAAAAACTGAAAACGAGGTTCGTCTAAAGCTTTAGTAAATATATCCGCAAGTTGATATTCCGTGCCAACAAAATACAACTCAATGGTTCCCTTTTCTACGTGATCTTTAATAAAATGGTACCTGATATCTATGTGTTTCGTTCGAGAGTGCTGCACGGGATTGCAAGAGATGGCAATTGCACTTCGAGAATCACAGTAAATTGGGATATTGGTGAGTGAGAATCCATAATCGCGTAATTGTGTTCTCATCCACAGCACTTGAGAGCAACAGCTTGCAGCTGCTACATACTCAGCCTCAGCTGTGGATGTGGAAACACAATTCTGCTTTTTGGAAGACCAACTCACCGGTCTATCTCCCAAGAACTGTATTCCTTCCGACGTGCTTTTTCTATCAACTCTACAACCTGCAAAATCAGCATCTGAAAAAGCGGTATGATCGAAATCAGTTCCCTTTGGATACCATAAACCAAGATCGGGTGTACCCTTAAGATAACGAAAAATGCGTTTTACCGCAGTTAGGTTTGATTCTTTTGGGTCGGCCTGAAATCTAGCACAAAGACATGTTGAAAACATTATATCCGGCCTACTGTCGGTCAAGTACAGTAAGGATCCTATCATCCCTCTGTAAGTCGTATTATCAACACTTTTTCCAGAAGGATCGGTGTCTAACTTACAGTTGGAGGCCATGGGAGTTGCGATACTCGTGCAAGAGTCTAACTTATACTTCTTGAGAATGTCAAGAGTATATTTCGACTGGTTCACAAAAATCCCATCCTCAAGTTGTTTGACTTGTAATCCGAGAAAAAAGTTCATTTCCCCCATCATACTCATCTCGAACCTGGACTCCATTAGGGCTGTAAAATCCTTACAAAAATTACTGTCAGTAGATCCAAATATAATGTCGTCGACATATATCTATACTAGCATTATATGTGGGCCTTCCCTTTTAGTGAACAGAGTTGTGTCCACCACACCTTTACGAAAACCGGCAAAAATAAGGAAATTAGAAAGACTATCATACCATGCTCGAGGTGCTTGTTTTAAACCATAGAGGGCTTTATCTAGCACATAAACATGGTCAGGTTTATGTGCATCAACAAAGCCTTGTGGTTGTTCAACATACACCTCCTCGTTAAGTTCACCGTTTAGAAAGGCAGTCTTGACGTCCATTTGGTACACTTTGAAATCTTTGTGTGCCGCGTACGCCAAGAAGATTCTGATTGCTTCGATCCGTGCAACCGGAGCGAAGGTCTCGTGATAATCTATCCCTTCTTGTTTTCGGTAGCCTTTGGCAACAAGTCTTGCTTTATTCCTTATCACAATGTCGTTCTCATCTCGTTTGTTCTTAAAGATCCACTTTGTTCCGATCATTGTACGGTCTTTTGGTTTGGGAACTAACCGCCATACTCTTAGCTGTTCAAACTGGTTGAGTTCCTCTTGCATTGCAACTATCCAATCTGGATCTGTTAGGGCTTCATCCACACGAGCGGGCTCTATCATACTAAGGAATGATGCGAAGAGGCATTCATTAGCAGACGCCCTACGAGTTTGGACTCCTGTTGAAACATAACCAATGATTTGATCTGTTGGGTGACTTCGGGTCCATTTATTTTCGTGTGGAAGAGGTGCTCGGGATGGAACCTCAGTGGTTAATGTGGGGATGGATGAAGATTCATGGTCAATGGTTTCAAATGATGGTACCACTGGTTCCAGTTCGATTTCCGAGTGTTCAGGTGAAGGAAGGATGGTTGGTATTATGTGTGAGGGTATTATAGGAGTAGATTCAACTGCGGATGTATCGGTGGATGATGTAGATGGATGAGGGTATGATGTGGATGAAGATGGAGCGGATAAACTTTGTGGCGCAGTTGAACTGGAATGATTACCTACATTATTGACAACATTAGACACGTTAGCGTTAGGTACGAAAAATTCAACATAAAAAGGATCAAATAAATTAACCAAATCAGAAGAAGAAAAAGAAATAGGGTTAGTAGAAGAGTCTCCAGGCATTTGAGTAATGCGAGGTCCTGATTGATCAACTTCAGGTGCCAGTTCAGCCAACTCATCAAATGTGACATGCACACTTTCATTGACTGTTCTGGTTCGGGTATTGAATGCGCGATATGCCTTCGAGTTGGATGAGTATCCAATGAAGATCACTTCATCCGCCTTTTCGTTAAACTTCCCGAGGTTGTCTTTGTCATTCAGCACGCACCTGCAACCAAATACACGTAAGTACTTGATAAATGGTACTTTATTCAAAAAGAGTTGGTAAGGAGTTTTGATAAAGCGCTTATGGATAATGGAGCGATTTTGTGTATAGCAGGCTGTTGATACGGCTTCGGCCCACAAGAACGGAGGTAGCTTTGAGTATGTGAGCATTGTATGAGCGGCTTCCACGAGCGTACGGTTACGCCTTTCCACGACCCCATTTTGTTGAGGAGTTCGAGCAGCAGAGTATTGATGCTGAATACCTTTGGATCGAAGGAAGCCCTCAACTACTGAGTTCTTGAACTCCGTGCCGTTATCTGATCTGATTGATTGCACTGACAGCTGCTGTTGTGTCTCGACACTCTTGATAAAATCTATGATTTCTTGAGCTATCTCGTCCTTGAACGCAAGAACCTGACCCAGGTGTATCGTGAATAGTCATCAACGATAACCAACACATATCGTTTCCCGTTTATGCTTTGAGTCCGCATCGGTCCGCATAAATCCATGTTAAGTAACTCCAATACTCTTTTTGTTGATGGTTCGGGCTTTGGTTTGTGAGATGATCGTTTCATCTTTCCTTTCTCACAAGCTCTACACAGATGGTCCTTTTCATAGCGCAATTCAGGAAGACCTTTAACCAATTGTTTCGCAGCTAGCTTGTTGATATTGTCAAAGTTCAAATGGGATAATCTTCGATGCCAGAACCAAGAGTCTTTTGAAGAGGCTTTTGATAATAAGCAAATGTTATCCTTCACTATTAGCTTGGCTACGTCAATGGTGTAGAGGTTAGAGTTTCGGGAACCTGTTAGGATTTCCTTTCCATCCATACTCTTTACACTGTAGTTCTTAGCTCTAAAAGTTACCTCTAGTCCTTTGTCACAGAGCTGTCCTATGCTAAAAAGATTATGTGATAACCCCTCAACATAGTCAACGTCCTTGATGACTAGATTATTTAGAACTAAGTCCCCGTATCCTTTGATGTGAGCCTGATGGTTGTTCCTGAATTTTACTGTTCCACAATACTGTTCAACTACATTGGACATCAATTCTCTTCTTCCCGTCATATGCTTGGAGCAACCCGAATCCATATACCAAATGGACTTAGCCTGAAAAGTAAATAAATTCATACAATGAAAATCTATATGCATTCAAACACATCCATTTTTAATTCCCAATCAAACCGTGTTCTGAACCGAGATGTTCAGAAAACATGATGAGTTAAGGCCGGGTCCTGGGCTGTGTGCACAGAAGCCAAACGTGTCGGTTTAAGCACAACCGACAAGCAAAAGAACGGGTCCTAGTCTATGGTAACTAGAAGCCATATCATTGAAGAGCGGGTCTTGATCAGAAGTAACCAAGAACCATCTGCATAAAGATCACACAACTTTAGGTACCCACCTCAATATGGGTCCCTTTTTGTTAGGAGTTCCAGAATTATATGGCACGTGTACAGTGTTAGGAACCCATTTAGCATTTGTGTGTGGTCCGGATGCATAGCCCTTTAGAATCCATTGAAGATTGGATTTATTGGGCTTTGGAACCTTAGGCGCTGAAATTGCCTTTGGTTTTTGTCTTTTTGAGACCTTTTTGACCGTTGCTTTGGTTTTGGGCCTTGGCAACGGACAAGTCTCAATTTTATTTGAGGCTAATGATGCAACGTTTTTTGTTTTCTTTTTCTGAATTCCTTTAAAAGGATATGGCACGAAAGCATTCATTTCAGGAACCTGTCGTCTATAGCGAGTTGGGCATAGATTAAATAATTCACTGAACGAGTACTTTAAAGGAAAAACAGAATTCGGTACATCATTACACACATTGTCACACACATTGTTACACAAATTGTCTTTAGAGATTACAGACATCCTATCTCTAGTAACAAATTCATTTGGCATTATAGCCTTCTTCACAAAAAAAACTCGTAAAATCCAGCATGGTGGTTTTCGGAACTCTTCTTATATGATCTGTAGGAACAAAACGATTAGAGTCAGTAAGCATGGAAGATTTAGACTTGACGGAATTTTCTTTTTGTTGGTGAGTGGGTTTCTTAAAAGACTTGGATTGAATCTGAGTCTTTTTAGAAACCTCGTTTTTAAAAGGTTTTGAACACTCACCTTTATAAATGACAGAAGAAGTTTCAGCTTTGGCCTTACCTTTATTTGATGACACATATGGAATTTTTGTGGAATGAGAAATTGTTTGTTCTTTTGAAAAATCTTTCAATTTTTGTGAAACCATTTCAAAATTTTCTCTGTAGACAGTTACTTCCACAGATGTTGAAAAGTTTGATTTACCAATTCTTCTTCGTTCTTAAGAAGAGCATCTTGAAGATCAAGAGCTTTCTTTTGAGACGACTTCAATTCCTTTTCTAAAATAGTGATTTGTTGTTGAAGAACTTTTGCAGGAATATGAAGTTGAGGAGTTGATTTTACGGCTTCAGTTTTCAATTCAGCTTCTGAATAAGTTGACAAGAAGTCTTCCTCTAAAGTGGGTACTCTAGAGGGATAACTCTCGTTAAGTTCTTCATATTGAAAAGAAATTTCTTTTTCTTTATGAGCAACACGTTTCTCATTTTCTTGGTTTAAAACTTCTTTTGATGACTCAAAAAAGAAATATTTAAGACCGGCTCCCATATAATTCATGTCAAAAAATAAAGGTAAAACATTTTGTGCTTTTTCCAAATATTTAGGATTTTTAAAACCGATTCCTTGTTTAGAATGGTAAAACCTAGTTTCTTTGGGCTGATTTAAGTGGATAGTTTGTTCTGTTTGACCCCTTTTTAAAAATGCATCGTCAAGGGTCTTTATTTGTGAGTACAAACTTATCATTTCTTCTTCAATCATTTTATATTTTTCTAAACTGTCTATATTTTCCATATTTACCGCATCTAACTGTTTTGTAAGTACAAAAATTTCTTCTTTTAAAGAGAGTTTTTCTTTTGATAACGTGTCCGTGCAAGATTCAAGATATATATTCCTGTCCTGAACATCTACTTTTTCGATTAACATCTGTTTTATAACATTGTGATTAGTTAACCACTTTGAATGATATAATTCAGACAACTCTTTTAAAGTTTGAGCTTGATGTTCAGCCTGTACACACTTTGCAGTTTCAGCATTTAATCTAGCTTATAGATCAAGAATATGTGTGTGCAATGTACATTCATTATTTACAAATAAATTATTTACATGTGCAGGAATGTAACAGGAATATACCTCATTTGTCTCAGAACCGGATGTAGAGCATTCGGGATCATCGGTTGTGGTCATCAGACATGCTGGTGGATTTTTCAATGTCTCCCCCTCAGCAGCATGATCTGGAGTCTCAGCAGTGGAAACGGCACAATGCTCCAACCCTTGACGATCAACCATATAGCAGTTTTTGCCCTTATCATCTTCCTCGTCTGTGTATTCAGCATCCCAGTAGTCTTCCTGGGCGACGAGGGCCAACGCATCGGTTCTTTTCTTTGCGTCCTCCAGCTTTCTCTCATAATAGCCGACGTCCCTGTCAAATTTATTCTTGCACTCCCGAGCAAAGTGGCCCGGTTTACCACACTTGTAACAGAGACGTTCGTCTGCGGCTTTCGGTTCATCTGCTCTCGGCCGTTCATCTCTCCTCTCCGCCGGCCTTTTGTCGGTGCGGCGATGTTCTCTGTTGTCATCTCTCTTTCGATCTCTTCTCTCATGCTCTCGCCTGTCATCTCGGCGGTCGTCCAGACGATCATCCCGACGATCATCCCGCCTGTCATCCCTGCGATCCTTGCGCCTATCGTCTCGCCTTTCATAACGGCGATCATCTCGATAGTCGCGTCTATCGTCATACCTCCGGTCATCCCGATCATCCCTTCGGTAATCGTCCCTGCGATAATCATCGCGTCGTTCATCCTTACGGTCATCTGAGTACCTCCGTGGACCGGTGTCATAACGGAGTTGATTGTTAGTCTTGTTGGAGAACCGTCGTTGTTGGAGATGATTGATCCACAAGGCTATTTGTTCCTGTATAGAAGCTTCTTCCTCATCAAATACCTCACGTGGAGGAGAAGCATACCTGCACTGCGATGACGATGAACCTGGAGCAAAGACTGGTGTTGGAATATTCGTGTTGGTAATCAAGGCGAGTGAATCATTCGGTTTCATCCCAGTATTGGCTGATAACAGTAATGATGCCAATTGATTCGCCATCAGCTTTTGTTGATCCACATCCCCTTGATACTTCTTTAGCTCTTTGAAGATGACGTTGATGGATACCTCAGGAATGTTCAAGACTTGTTTCGTGGCCCGGCATGCGATCTGCCACTCGGGCGCTAGGGCGGCAAAGAACTGGATGTTGATGTCATCCCTGTCCTTCTTGATGTGCAGATTGTTCAATTCATTTAGGACCGCACAAAACCTGGTAAACGTAGCTTGCAGAGATTCCCCGTCTTTGGCTCGGAATTCTGTAAACTTAGCCTTCGCCTCCTCAATCTTGGCACGATCATCGAGATCTGCCCCCAGCATTTGGACTTCCAATTCATCCCACATTTCTTTGGCAGACATTTTGCTGTCTATGCCAACGAGAATATCGGTGGGGAGGGCCTGGTAGATTAAATATTCCGCCCTCTTATCGGCGTGCTGCCTGTCTCTCTCGACGTCATTGGCCGGTTCTCGTTCAACTTTGGAGGCTAAGACAGGGGGGTTAGCCTCAGGTCTGGCTGCTATTTCCCGATAATAGATGACGGGGCCCTCGGAGATGGACTGAAGCATTAAATTCCCAAGAGGTTGCATTCCAACAAATTTTAGGAACCGGGATTTCCATTGTTCATACTCATCGGGATAGAGAACAGGTGGTCTGTTCTCAGATCCGAGTACGAGAGCTTCGCGAGACATGATATTTGGTGCTGATGAAAGAGATAAGATCTTAAAGGTGGAAACTTGACACGGATGGGCTGGACTTTGGAAGAATAGCACCGTGGATGGTGCTAATTCGGATAAGACACTGATTCCGGATGGAATAGTATTTCGGATGGCTGGAGTTCGGGTGAATAGTGTTTCGGATGGATTGGGTTCGGGTGAACAGTAATTCGGATGGTCAGGGGTTCGGACAAGGACCAAATTCGGATGAAATGGATTTCGGATGGAAAACCTAATTCGGATGAACTGTGATTTCGGATGGAAGACCTAATTCGGAGGGGGGGGGGCCTAATTCGGATGGTTAGAAGTCTGTTGGACCGAATTCGGATGTACCGGATTCGGATGAACAATGATGACTTCAAATGGGCAATATATGGTTCGGATGAAGTGAGGGAACCGAATTCGGATGGTCCGAATTCGGGTGAACAGTAGACAGGGACTTAGGAAAATGTCCAGGTAGGCGACCGAATTCGGATGGTCCGAGTTCGGGTGGTCCGAAATGGATATGGTCCGAATTTAAAATTTAAAAATTTAAGCACAAGTCCAAAATGGTAAAATGGGAACGCCTGATCTGAACTTCGGATGGTCCGAAGTTCGGATGGGACCGAAGTAGGGTCCGAAATGGGCACTGGGGTGGTCCGAAATTCACCTAAAGTTGGTCCGAATTGGACCGAAGTGAGGTCCGAACTAGGATGATATATGGTCCGAATTGGGATCTTAAATGGTTCGAATTGCTACGATAACTGGTCCGAATTACAGCAGGTTTTTTTCAGGTTTTCTAAGGCACAACAGAGCAGAAGACTATTTTATCAGTTTAAAGCCTAAAAAAGTTTCTAAATGATTTGTAAACTATTTTAAACACTTGTGATGATTTAAAATAACGCAAAACACTTAAAATCAGTAAAGAACAAGCTAAAAACCCACTAAAAACCCATATTTTTAAAATTTTTCAAAGCTCCGATTCTTGATGATTTTTACGGAAATATGGAACTGAATGAGCTGGAAATCAGTATATGAGGATATTATGATGATTATAAGACTATAAGAACACAATAAACACGTAAAAACAGAGAAAAAATGGTGTAACCGAATGGAGAATGAAGAACATGAAGAACACAAGAAAAACCCAGCAGAATCCGTGAAAATGCAGTTGAAATCCACCTTTTGGGCTCTGATACCAATTGTAAATATGTATTCCCGTATGATTTCAGCACCTTTGATGATTCTTTCACACAACCCAAGAAGAAACAAGCTCAATAATGGGGTTATGATGAAGAAGACAAAGAGAATATTGAGAGAATGTGAATAGTGGCGGCTGCTCTTTTGAATTCAATATGAACCATGTCTTTTACATAAAGCAAACCCTGGGAGCTTTATAGCTCCATTTAATTAACTATGGGGCATTGACACAATTGCCCCCTAGACTTTTACATAGAAATAAATTACAAGGAAACAAATACAAAGTTAAATGCTAAGTAAATAATTATTACAAAATAACTCCCTATGATCAAAATTAAATGTCTAACACGATGATTATATGGAAATCCTACCAGTGTTAATATCATGTCAGCACTGAACGTAGGTCACATAGACTTAGTTTATTGTGCATACAGAACTCCTATGTGGAAGTGGATTGTTACTTACAAATGATTTCATTTCATTTTTACTTGTTCAGGTTGCAAAGCCATGAACTTCACTATAATATCCTTTGGTCCTGAATATTTTTGTAATGAGGGAGAGATTATTGTTTTGAAGGGGAGAGAAATTTTATGATGTAAATGTTTGTATTCTGTTATTGAGGGGGAGAGTTACTGATTGAGTTTGTAACATGAGAGAGAAAAGTATTTCTGTGTCTGTAATAACCTGAAATGTAATATTTTCTTTATGAGTCTGTAATCACCTTCTTCGACAAAGAAAGAAGATTTGAAGACACATTGAGGTTATTCATTTGAAGGGAGAGCTGAAGGGATTACATGATGATCATAATTCTCATGATCATCATGAAGGGGAGAATGTTTTGAAAAGAGTTGCTAATATGTTGAAGTTCTTAACAGGAGAGAGACCTACCAAATGCAAGGGGAGAGCCACCAATCTGAAAGATTTAATGCGAGAGTCATCTGAAGAAGATCAGAGTTTAGAGCCCAAGACTTTAGAAGAATACAAGCCTTGATTACAAGAAGGGGGAGATTGTTAGAAACTTTATTTCTTGTAATTCATGTTTGTGTAATTGCGCTTAATTGTAAATATTTAATTATACACTAAAGGGGAGATTGTTAGCCCTAAAATAGTGTATAATTAAATATAATAAACCCTAGGTTCAATTTGTAAATAGGAATAGTTTACTTTGGGGGGATAACAAATTTCCTAGACATTGAGGGGAGTGTTTGGACAAACTCCCAATTTAAGTTTAAATATATATAGTATTGTTCTCCTAGGGTTTTGGAGTAGCCTCCACCCTAAGTGTGTGTTTTTAAGTGTGAAAGTTCCTAGAGATTGAGAGCTCAATTTCTCTCTTTGTAATATTCATATTCTTAAAACAAATCGTTTGATTATTGTGTTTGAGTGCAAAATATACTGGGAATCAAAGTTGTCATGGTATTTTTAAAAAATCAGATTTGCACTTTTGTTATATTATTACATGTGTAATAGTTTTATATTATATGTAAAGAGGTTAATGTGAAAATATTGTTGTCAAATTTGTATTTAAACTCAATATTGTGTATGTTTGATTTGGTTAATAAAACTAGTTCTTGACCCACGTAATACGTGGATATTTTTAGTAAAATTTATTTATATAAAATGTATATAAGTATAAAATAAAATACATAACTACTAATTATTTAAAATAATATAAGAATACTATTGGTTATTCGTCAATAATTGTTTTAAATGTTTATTTTTAATTTAATATATTTTATTTGATATAAATTGAAATTTAAGTTTATATGTAATATCATACTTATATATTTTATTACAAATTAATATTTATAGACTAAAATAATAAAGTTATTTATCTTTTTAAAAATAATAATTGTACTTATCTTTTATCATAGATTAAAAATAATAGAATGTATTTATCTTTATAAAATGATAAATTGTATTTATATTTTTTTATAATAATATGTTGTATTTATTATTATCTTTTATTTTTTATAATAATATGTTGTATTAATTTTTTCCAATGAAATGTGAATGTGACACGTGACATTTGGTGTTACATAAGTATTTAAAAAAAACTAATTATCTTTTGTGAATATAAACTTATAAAAAAAATACACAATAGTTATATGCATGTTATATAAACATATATCTAGTTTATCAAAATTTTAATTCAACTTAAACATTTTTAATGTTTCTCAACAATACCATATTGTATACTATGAATGTAAGATGTCAAAAAAAAAAAAAAAACAATTCCATAAACTTTTTAACACAATTTTTTTTTATATGCATGTGAGATTAGTTCAATATACAAAGTATACGAAAATGTGTGCTTGATTTAAATTTAAATGTATAAACATTAAACTCGTCCAAACATAAATTTCAAAAGAATATATTATTAACTAATTATTAATACAATAAGATCAATTATTTTTTTCTAAATAAGAAAAACTCAAAATATATAATCTAAATCCAGTTTATAGAAAATAACATAAACACTAACATTTAATTAAAGTATTTAATGTACAATTTAACCGTTAAATATATTGTAAATAAATAAACATGAATTCTCAAATTACAATTCATGGATTACAATTGATTTTTTTATACCGAGAAGATATCATATTTGTAAGATAATAATTTTATATGCTTTAGTTATAATTTAATAAATATATCGACTTTTTTTTATCTTAAATGTAAATTTAGATTAGTATTAGAATGTTTAAAGTATTTCTTTTTTTAATTACATGGATAAAATATGAAAGTATTTGAATTAGAATTCATATTTTTTAAACAATAAATTAGTTAAATTATAAATCTAATTATGGAAAAAAGACGGGAATTCAAAAAATTAGATGGATGAGGTAGTGACACATGGCATGAAATGTTTTCTTTTATTATTATATATAGATATAGATTTGAATATATTTGTATTTTTCGTGTTTTTAGAATTTAAATATGTATAATTTCGAAGGTTCTTAAATGATTTGTTTAATTTCGAATCATTGATTAATGTTGTTCCAAATATAGGTTTTTTAAGAAGCTAAATCTGTTATATTTTTATGCTTATTACATTTGTAATAGTTAAATATATACAAGTGTAATAGTCCTTTTACATGTGTAATTGCTCCTATTACATGTTTAATAGTTCGAATTACATATATAGAGTATACGATATTATACGTAAAAATGCAGAATTACATGTATAATATCGCAGTGGTATGAAAAAAAAAAAGAAAAAAAGAGAATGTACATTGAGAGCATAAATCTCGAATAAAAGAGGAGAGAAAATAAAAAAATAAGAGAGATGATACAATTTATTGGAGAATAAAAAAGTTAGTGGGTTTTTAACTTTTACCAAAACCCTTTTGAATTATTTTAAATTAAAAAAAGTGGTTTCTTAATAACCTTTGATTTTTTAATCAAATGGCTAAGATTGGTTTCTTGAGACTCCAAAAATATTGAGTTCTATAAAGATCCCACCCATAAATATGGTTTGAGAGAGTACGACTCATTATGTAGCACACCAAAATGTAGTTTAAAAAAACTTTTAATTTTTTATAAACATGTTTAATTAATATTATAAAGATGATATATAAATTCCACATACATGCACATCTCCTAACTCCGTAAAAATGATGTGGACATACACCAATATAATTTGCATATAGGAATGAAACACTCATTTCAACATAATATAATATTTAATTAACTACATTAGATTAACCGAGATTATAAGGGAAATTAGGCCCAAATCATAAAACGATTCAAAAGAATACCGGACATGACGCGTTTGCACGGCGTCCATATCCCTGAATTAGTTTGTATGTAAAAGCTTAAACATTTTAAGTACTTTTACAAGATACTTGGAATTGAATACATCAACTATCATCAAGTTTTTAAAACAAGGCTACAATTGATGAGGATATAGGTGATCTACCCAATTTCCAAAAGGATTATGCTTCAAGCTTTACCAAAATAAACTTGAATCCGTCCAACTAAACCTTGGATCCGGAACCAGCAATCTCTTTGCTTTTACTACTACTTCCACATGAGATGCATGAAGTATATGAGATTAGCAAATAAAATTTGCTAAATGAGTTACTAGATCGATACGATGTGTATAACATAAAACATGCAACAACCAACAAGTATGGGTATAAGAGTACATGTGCAACATATTTACCAAAAGTGTGTGGGAATAGAACCCACTCCAACAGGTCACGAGGGAGACTCGAGAACCTGCGCGTTACCAGCCCGGTGATACCGAGACTAAAAACCATTAAAGCAACCGGCACCTGAAGTCCGGCCACCTACATCATAACCTTATCCGGGGTAGGGATTTTATACGCACAAACACACAGTAGGGCATTAAAATATAAATAATAATCTAGACGTCCAGTGAGGCCGAATGAATATCATGGCTCAACAATAGGGAATAACCCAATTAGGAATATAACAAGTGTCGAATGAAGTATCAAAGTATGACAAGGATGTCAATATGTACAAACGGTAATAATAACCAAGGCTCCAAGGCCACATATCAAGGTTATGCAACTAAGTGCAAGAATTAAAATGCATCACATGATGCCAAAGATATGCACAGTATCACAATGAAGATAAGCATGTAAATGTATATGCACCACACATATCAATACTAGAAATCACAACAAGCAGGCTAAAAGTAGCCCTTAAGTAGCAATGTTCGCCAATGGCCTCTTAAGGCTTGGTTTTCACCCTTAGCTTCCAATTTCGGCAATCGACACGCCTTTCAGATCCAAACCTAGCAAATATCGGTATTCAAAGCATTTATAAGTTTATTGTATCATAATATAAGGTTTGGAAGGCATTTAGGCATTGAGGTTCTTTCGGTTTAAGTTTCCGAATCCTATCAACACCATTGTATATTTCGATAGCCCTTCTAGACTTTTAGGTAGTATTCGGTGTTGATTTATCTATTATATAAGTACATAATGGTTACATAAGTTTATATAATCATTACAAGGCTTATAAAACATGGGTTTCAAGTGCACAAGGGCTCGACTCGACGTGTCATATAGGCGACTCGATGAGTCAAATAATTGTGAAATAATTTTCCATTCCAGAGGATTTTGACTCGACGAGTCATAAGGGCGACTCGATGAGTCACCTCCAGGTCTGCACATTCTGGTCCATTTATATTCCCTGCTCGTCCATCTAACCATCCAAACCCGTTTCCAACCTTCTTAAACACTAAAATATGTACCTTTTATGTTTTATTTAACTTGTATAAGCATATGTAAACATACTCTACCATATACACATAAGAAAGCAACTAATTTAATCCCTCCTCTTCTTGAATTCATTCAACTCAAATGACATTCAAATTTCATAGGTTTCCTTGTTTCTTAAGTTTATATATTTTACAGAAACTATACGAAGAACTCATTTATTTGCAAATAAGCTTCCTTAAACATTCTTCTTTTATGTGTACATATCATTCATTCTTCTCATTTGGTGATAGCTAAGAGGGAGAAGATGTGACACCCTTGCCACAATAACCACAATTACATCACCCAGGATTAATTACAACACATAATACATTAATGATCTGAAATACTTAGTACAATACAGGAAATTGAAAATACAAAGTTAAAAATAAAAGTCAAACACCCTACGGTGCTACAAGGTTCCAGTCTACTTTCTACATACTCAATATTTTATTACAACAAACCCAAGAATTTTCAAATGGCATCTGCTTTTTATTCATTTACTAATTAAGTAGTAGAGAATCTTCCAAGACTTCACGATATATGACCTAGCTAGAAGGTCCAGCAGCGAATTTACCTTTGCCTGAAAAATGTAAGCAACTGAGGAGTAAGCAAAGCTTAGTGAGTACAGAGATCATATATTCTACAGATATTTATGCAGCACACAAGAGTAACAGCGGCAACAAACGCTGTATACTCTCTTCGTACACGAAGTACGGAAACGAGCCGCAGCTCCATCGTGCCATTACACGGAATCACACATTCAATTGAGGTGAATTTTACCAACGGAGATGTTACACCTACCCATCAGGACCTCAGAGGAACAGCTCCAGGTCATATAGCCTCGGTAGCATCGATTTACCAGTTATGGCTCGCAAGCCCATCGGAAGATACACAACAAAGAACACGGAACATGTAATAACATGCAACAAGCAAGTTAGTATAGTGTCAAACGAAATGAATCAACATGCCTCAATGAACAACAGCTAACATAAAATAAATGTAGACACATACAATCCCAAGTACTCTCAGTGGGTGCGTTAATAAACTTCAATTTATATTATTTCTCTTCAGAATTTCAATCGAATTCACAAATTACCCCACTGTGTGTTAAACAACACCACAAGGACCCTGTTACATTTTCATAGGAAACATATCATCAATGTATGTTCATCAATACTTTTCATCAACTCTTCACAAATTAAAGTGTTAATTCTTCGGATTCGCCATCCGGAATTCATATTTAAAACCCAATGTTTGGATCGTTATTATGTCCAAAGAACCCATCATTAAATGTCTAATTATAGTACAAAAGTTATCTCAAAAATCTGCTTTTTAAACAAAAAAATTCGGGTCCTTTTAAACAGAACAGAAATTCGCTTGAACTAGGTACGACTCGCTGAGTCAAGGTCTGATTTCGGATCCTCGGCCGGATTTCGCTTTTACCGGAGATATAACCCAAAATAATTTGACCTGAATTTAACCCATCCGAATTTCGGGTCCCATATGAAGTCGGGTCTCATCCGAATTTCGTTCCAACCCGAATTCGGGTCTTAACACTTAGCAACTTTTCCGATCTTTGAAATGTTCTTGGTGACTCGCCGAGTCACCCCATGCGACTCGACGAGTCGACTTGCAGGTATGCAGTCGCAACTTACGGGTTTTAAACAAAAATTTGCCAAACTCGATTTTTGTTATATGCAATCCAAACAAAAAGGTTGTATTGTCATATATTGAGTGGTTCTAAACTATTTTCCCCATCCATAACATCTAAATCGTCCAGATTTGACCCAAAAATGGTGACAAACTCAAGAACACAAAAACTCATAAATCTTCAAATTTCTTACCTTTTTGGATGATTTAATGAACGATTTTTGTTTCTGTTGCTTCTAGGATCTTCAATGGATGTTTTCCAACTATAATAACACTCATGCAACATAAATTCTCAGATTTATAAATCAAAATTTTGCATTTAAATCTCCAAAATAAAGGCCCAAACTTAGAAATTACATTCTTACCTAAAATCCCACTTAATTTCTTGTTATTTCAGCCTTAAACCATGAATTTCTCTTCAATAATTTCGAATTCCAGCAGCAATTGAGAGAGAGAGAGAGAGAGAGAGAGAGAGAGAGAGAGAGAGAGAGAGAGAGAGAGAGAGAGAGAGAGAGAGCAATTGTGTGTCTTTTGAAGGTGAAAAGATGAAATGAGCTTTTTGAAATACTAATAGTCTTTTTATTCATCATTTTCGGTAAATGACATAAGTGACCCCTCCACTTATCTGATTTCATTAAATAAAGTTTTCAATCTTTATTTTAGCATCACTAATACTTATATTTCATCATTTCTTAATTAATAATTTGAATTTCTAAATTTCTTAATTACTTAACATAGCAACCAACTTTTCAAATTTCCGAATGCATAATTTTCATACATAATCCAACTTGATTACATTAAATACAAAGATTAAACTAAATATCCTCGATTACAATAATTTAGATCCTAGGATGTTACAGAAGAAGAACACCCACACCATTGAACAATTAATTGAATTTTACCTTAATTCCCCTAGACTTGGTTGCTCAACAGTTCATTAATCTCCTAGCCAATTTGCAAGAAATTCTTTCCAACCCTAACCCTTGTTCTAATGAGTAAAAAATTGGAGGATGAAGAGAGTGAAATAAAGGGAAGAGGGCACCGATTGGGTGTTAGTGCACCCTGTGTGACGATAGCAGTCTAAGTATAGACATATTTTGTAAAAGTCAATTTGACTATTATTATACATTAACAAGTATTTGTTATATGTTTGTTATTTGTTTGTTTATATATGTTTGATATTAATTGTATATATGTTTGAACTTGGTGTAATGTATTACAATAAGTTCGAACATAAGTTCAAAGATAAGTTCAAACATAAGTTTGAAGGCAAAGGTTCGAATTTGTTAGAGGACAAGTTCGAAAAAGGCCTTGGGCCAAGTTCGAACTTGTCCAAGACAAACTCGAACTGGGCAGTATAATTAAGGGTTAATTCGATTAATTATGAGACTTTTGCAGAATTTTAGAGTGATTAGTGCAAAGGGCGATCTCGAACTTGCTAGCAATAAGAGAGTTTCGTGTGGAGAGAATCATCGTGTTGGGACGATCCGTTGTTCGTCTATCACTGTGCTAGTCTCCGTGTTTCGGTGTGCGTGGTCTATCCTTCAATCCGCTAACGAGGATTCCGCACTCGTTGGCAGGTGTCGCATCAAGATAGGATCCGTAGTCAGGCGACCATACAAGTGGTATCAGAGCCATTAAGGTGTTCGTGGTGTTCTTCGTGTTCACAAGTAACATCTGTGGTTTCTTGACGTTTTTGGACGATCAAATCACGTTTTGGATAGATTTTCGAGCTATACAAGCAACATAACGAAGAATAGTTTGCATTAGTTCAATTTTTTGGTCGACATCAATATTTTTTCACTTAAAAATATTGGTTTAAACTGAAACCTTGAAAAAATCGAATTGTTGGCCGTTTTTCGAACTTGCGGCGCTCGAACATCAAGGGGGTATTAGGGTTTATTCGAAATTCGAATTTGTCAGAAAATACGCTCTTGTAGAAGTTATTTTAGGGTTTGATTCGAGTATAATTTATTCGAATTTGCCAATTTTCGAATTTCAATATATTCGAATTTAAAGATTCGAGTTTAACTATAACTTCGACTTTGTCAACTATTTCGAATTTGGTGGATTTCAAACTTAATTTCGAATTTAATTTCAAACAAATTTAAAATTAATCAAATTCGAACTTCCTAATTAATTCTAATTAAATTAATTAAGTTTTTAATTCAAACTTTTACGAAACAATGAAAAGTTTACAAAGGTTTATTGAAATGGACCATGAGGTCGGAAAGACAAATTCTCCACCTAAGTTGATGAAGTTAGAGGATTATTATTGGCGGAAGTATAGGTTCGCCAACTTCGCTCGTTTCAATGATATGAGAATGTGGATTTGTATCGATGAGGGATACATTTCACCTACAACAGAAGTTGAGGGACGTCAACGAGTCTTATCATATCAAACGATGAAGGATGATGATAAGAAGTTATATGAGGCTGAGAACCGAGCAATCTCGATTATTAGAATGGCTTTACCTCATGAAATCCTGCACACATTTCGCAATCAACGAACAGAAAAAGAGTTGTGGGATGCACTGGAGAAAAGGTGTGAGGGAAATCCTAGGGTTAGGAAAGGTAGAATGGAAATGCTCAAGTAGCAGTTCGCTATTTTCAAAGCTTTAAAAAATGAAAAGCTGGATGAGACCATTACTAGCTTCTATCATTTGTTGACTGAGTTAGACAACCACGATGTCGAATATCGTGAGTTAGAGAAGATTGAGAAAATTCTAGATGCTTTACCAGCCAAATGGGAGATGTATGTGGCGTTAATAAAGCATGATGAATAAAAGTTTGAGACTCTAACTCTAGAAAAAGTCATAGGAACGCTGAGGGCCTATAACTTTGAATTCGTCGACAGTGGTTGCTCTAGGCACATGACTGGGGAAAGAAGTCTACTCACAGACTTCAAGGGAGGGAACAGGGGATTCGTATCATTCGTTGGTAACAAAGGAGGAAATATCACCGGTACTGGAGTGGTCACTAATGGGACAATCAAACTTGATCAAGTTTACCACGTTGATAAACTTGATCACAATCTCATTAGTGTATCTCAAATCTGTGCTAAGAAGAACTCAGTACTCTTCACTGATACTGAGGCGTTAGTGCTGAAACCGGGATTTAAAGTACCTGAAGAATGGATACTGATGAGGGCCCCAAGGAAGAATGACTTGTACATGCTAGATATGAATAAACCAGACTCTTCGATGGGACCAATATGTCTTCTATCAAAAGCTTCAGAGACTGAATCTGTTTTATGGCACAGACGCATGACACACTTGCACCTAAGAAAAATGAACTACATCACTAAGAATGGATTGGTGCAAGGTGTTCCAATGAAGAGTTTTCAGTTTGAAGACAAGTGTGTACCGTGCAAGAAAGGCAAACAACACAAGAAGTCACACAAGTCCAAGACTCAGAACTCTATATCTGCCACTTTCGATTTGTTGCATATGGACCTGTTCGGACCAATCAACAAAAGGAGTATAGGTGGTAGTTGGTATTGTTTAGTTATCACTGATGATTACTCACGATTTTCATGGGTTTTATTTTTAGGTACGAAGGAAGAGACAGCTGCCAAGCTAATCGGGTTCCTAGACCAAGTCGAAAACTCCTATGGGACGCTGGTAAAACTTATCAGGAGTGATAACGGAACGGAATTGTAAAACACTGTAATTGGTGTATATTGCCTATCAAAAGGCATAGTGCATCAATTTAGTGCACCTTATGAGCCACAACAAAATGGGGTGGCAGAACGGAAAAATAGGACTTTGATTGAGACAGCAAGGACCATGCTCTCGGATTCAAAGCTACCTACCATGTTTTGGGGGGGAGGCAGTGAATGCCGCTTGTCATGTTTTAAATCGAGTCCTTACTGTCAAATCATTGAACAAAACCTGTTCTGAAGTTTTGAATAAAAGGCCACCAAATTTAACTGGCTTCAAACCATTTGGGGTACCATGTACGTTAATGAAAACAAAACATCAACCTAAGTTTGGTGAAAAGGCTGACGAAGGATTTTTCCTAGGTTATGTGCCGAACTCACCAAATAAAAGGGTTTTTAACAAATCAAATGGTACGGTAGAGATTGTGTATAACATTGATGTAACAAGTTATACACATGAACCCCAAACTGGTCCGGAATGGATATTTGATTATGAAAAACTGTTTGAATCATTTAACATTCCTTTGGATGGAAATGCAGGTACAATCGAACAGGACTTATCGTCATTAAATCTGAATGACGACGGTCAAAGTTTTCCGAGGACGGCATTTCCATCAACTTCCGAGCCTACTACGATAGAAGAGAGATCTCCAGCAGAGAATGATTCTGAGTTGCCTGCAAACGAAAATCAGGCTACAAATTCTAACTCCGAGGACATTGTTCATGAGGAAGAAAATGTAGCATCTGAAGTCGTTCCCCCGATAGGTGAAATAGGATCAAATTTAGGAGAAAATCTTACGGTCGATGAGATAGAAACATCTAGGATTAATAAGGATCATCAGGTTGAAAGCATCATAGGAAATCCGAATGTTGGTGTGAGGACTAGGAGTAGTTTGAACAACAACACAGTGTTGTTGTCGATGATCAATGACTCCGAGGCTTTTCACACTTGCCTGTATTCATGTTTCATCTCGCAAGTAGAGCCGAAAAATGTGCAAATGGCACTAAAAGACAATTCTTGGGTTGAATCGATGCAAGAAGAGCTGTCACAATTCAGAAAACTTGAAGTGTGGGAGTTAGTTCCGTTACCTCGAGGAGAAGTTGCAATAGGAACCAAGTGGGTTTTTAAGTGCAAGAGAGATGATCGAGGAATCGTTACTCGCAACAAGGCAAGACTTGTCGTAAAGGGTTTCAACCAAGAGGAAGGAATCAATTACAATGAAGTATTTACGCCAGTAGCAAGGCTTGAGGCAATTCGTTTGTTTCTAGCTTTTGCTTCCTTCAAAGGATTTAAAGTCTATCAGTTAGGCATTAAGAGTGCTTTTCTCTATGGCAAATGAAGGAACTGGTGTACGTGGAAGAACCGCCCGGGTTTACAGATACAAAGTATCTAGACAGAGTATATCGTTTAGATAAGGCTCTGTATGGACTACATCAAGCACCAAGGGCGTGGTATGAGACACTATCTACTCATCTTTTAGACAACGAGTTTGAAAGAGGGAGAATTGATAGTACACTGTTTGTGAAGAGGAATGGTGAACATTTCATCGTGGTACAAGTGTACGTCGATGATATGATTTTTGGGTCATCAGACGAGCAGATGTGCAAAGACTTTGAGAAGGTGATGAAGTCTAAGTTTGAGATGAGTGCTATGGGAGAGCTGAACTTCTTTCTGGGTTTGCAAGTTGAATGGAGGAAGGAGGGTATGTTTATCCATCTGACGAAGTATGTCTACGACATCCTAGAGCGCTTCCGGATGGAGGGAACCAAGCTGACTGCTCACTTTAGCATGCCGATTCAAGTGAATCATAATCTCGGACCGGGTACAAAAAGTGATACTGATGTGGATCCGACGTTATATCGGGCCATGATCGGGTCACTCATGTATTTAACTGCTTCTAGACCTGATATAATGTTTGGTGTGTGTATTTGTTCTAGGTTTCAAGCTAATCCGTAAGAGATGCATATGAAAGCTGTGAAGCGGATTCTGAGATACCTCAAGTCGAAACCGAAGCTAGGACTTTGGTATCACGCCGATGGTGATCTGGAATTGGAAGCTTTGAAAGATTTAGATTATGGAGGGTGCAACTTGAATCGAAAGTCAACAACTGGAGGTTGTCAGTTCCTTGATGGGAGGCTCGTTTCCTGGCAATGCAAGAAACAGACTTCGGTAGCCGTGTCAACGTGCGAGGCCGAATATGTTGCTGCTGGTAATTGTTGTTCACAGGTTTTGTGGATACAACAACAATTGCATGATTACGGTTTGACTTATACTCATACTCCTATTAGGATAAATAACCAGTCAACTATTGCTATAACCAATAATCCAGTTAAACACAGCAAAATGAAGCACATAGACATAAGACATCATTTTATACGTGATTGTGCTGAAAAGACCTTAATTAAGCTGGTAAAAGTGGCAACGGAATATAATAATGCAGATTTATTCACTAAAGCTTTTGATAAGTCATGTTTTGAGTTGTTAGTTCAACTTAATGGCATGCGTATTCCAGAGTAACTTGACCTTAGTAGAATTTATTTCTTTTTATAGTAGTAAGTTAATAGAGTTTTTTTTTTCTAAGTTTAGTAGCTAAGTAATATTCTTTCCTTTTATAGTAAGTTAGTAGGTTATTTTATTAGCTTATTCTTATTTATGAAAAACAAAAGAAAAAAGAGAGAAAACCATATAAATCTCAAAAAAAAGAGAATATTAGAAAATGAGTTAAGTCTTAGATACATAGGTTCAAAGTGACGAAAATTAGCACAGTCGAGAAAATCTCTAAGTGTTAAGTTTTCACACATAATGCACCTAAAACTCTAAGTGATATACATTTTCTAGATTGATGTGTTGGTAGACATAATGCACAAAGGGAATCTCAAAGCTATTAAAATATTCAAGAAAAAGTCATATGTGTAACTAACTTAGATGTATGACCAAAGGGTATTAATTTTTATGTTAGAGACATACAAACATTGATTCTAAATGAGGTATGCAAATTTTCTGGGGGATGTATAGCCACATCAGATACATCTTAAAGAAAAAAAAAGAATAGAAAAATCATGATAGTGAATTGAGAGTCAAAACAAGTAACTTTGTTGTACGTAAGTACAGACCTGTTACCTCTGGTTTGACTCGAGTTAGCAAGATAAGTCACTTTGTTGTACGTCAGTACAGACCTGTCACCGTTGTCTTGCTAGCTTTAAATAAACTTTAAGACAAACTAAGACACTCTGTTGTATGTAAATACAGAACTGTGTCCGACGTTTGCCTTTTAAAGAAAATTTGCAATACCGAAAAGTTATAATCATTGTGTGTATGCCTTGATCAGAAAAGTATGTCTAAGTCTGAGACACGTAAGGTAGTTTCTTGATAAATAAAAAAGCCAAGGGATATTCCAAAGTGTAACATGTTTAAAGGGAAAATCATACCAACAATCGCCTAGATATGTGTGTCGCGACAAACAATCAAGGAATCAAAAATTCCTAAGTGTGAGAGTGTAATACTGAAAATGCGTATTTGACACCGCTATCTGATTGAACCTTTCTCTGTCTTTCTCGCCAAAAATATTCTGTTAGTATAGGTTGTACAATTTAAAAATATTTTTTGAGTAGCTTAAGTTTAAATTTAAATTTTATTTAAAAATTTTATTTTATCTTATTTTATTCTAAGTAGGAAAAAGGTCAAAGTTACTAAGGATGCATCTTTAGTTGAATAAACAAACATTGCATGAAAATCTATTGCTTAGTGTGAATAATTTTGCAAAGTTTGTTCCATTACACGAAAAAGTTGAAAAAGTTGAATTTTATTCAAGGATTTTCAAAATTTTCAATTATATTCGAATTTTAAGACAATTTCGAATTACATTCGAATCTGTCAGAAAAATCGAATTAAACTGTAAGTTTGAAGGTGATTAGTATATAAAGGTCAACAGTGAACATTCATTATCACCTAGCTTCGATTCTAGTCTTTCGAACTTGCCCACTGCGATTTCGAACTTGTCTTCGAGTTTACCATTTTCGAAGTTTATACTATTTCTCGAAGTTTTGCTCTTGTGTATTCGAATCTACCAACAAATCTAGGTATAAACATTAGTATTATACAAAGTTTAGGTAGCCTAAGACTCATTTATAGCAAAAAATCGACCAATTTTGAAGTTTTTGGGGTTTAAACTTTGTGACTCAAAATCACAAGTTTTAACTGGTGAAACTTCAAATAAATTGCATATATCTTCGATTAGAACCAAATAGGACTAGTTAATACTATTTTCCAAGTCAAATGGGGTTAAAATCATGGATTTGTATTCGAAAGTGACCGACTTCGAACATGTTCATCATGTTCGAACTTGTCAGAAAATTCGAATTTGTCAACAATTTAGTCAAATTCGAATATATATCCTTCGAATCTGTTATTATATTCGAATGTTTTTATAAAATATTTCAAAACTTGTAGGAATTCAAATGTGTTGGATTTTGGACTTATGTAAGTTCAAAATAAAACAAATTTGAAATTATACAAGTTTCATATTTTTTTTTCTTTTTACTAATGTGGTTATTGTTTTTATGTGTAGCTATGGGTGAAAGAGCATTCATCCAAAAGCATAATATGGTAATGTCTCCAGACAGGGAGCTCCCGAAGCCCAGTCGCTTAGACAGATGGTGGAGTTTTTGGCACATTCCAGGGTTTCTTATGCCCTATCCCATAATGTGCAAATAGTCTTACCATATGTAAGACAATTTTGGGAACACTTACAAGTGGACTGCACTGTTACCCCGACAGTTTCGCGAACCAAAGTCGGTGGGCAGCCAATAGTTTTCTCTGCTAACATGCTGCGTCAGGTTCTGCAGCTCGGAACTGAAGATCAAGAGGCAGGGGCCATTGATTTCCTTGTAAATATAAGGCAAGCGGCCTTCTTGAGAATGGGATATGCACTAGATATAACCAAAGCCTCCTACATGAAAAGTGGATTAATAGGGCAGTGGAGATATTTGGCGCATGTTATTATGGTGTGCTTTGCTCCTAAAAAGGTTGGATTCGATTACATTGTCTCCAAGAAGCAGTCGCCCATGATCGCTTTGGTATATAATAAGCGCTTTAGCTATTCGGAAATGTTCTTTGCTGAGTTCGTGCATCAGATCACGGCTCTAGCACGTGAAAGGTTTTTGATGTATCCGCGCTTCGCGATGATGCTAATCCGACATTTTTTGCCGAATCTGCCACAGCTACCGGATCTTCAGAGTGTGGCAATTATAGATAAATGAATTTTTGCTGACTGCCAATCGCACAATGCCCGCAGGGCTGAGCAGGTCAGGCCCCATGATGCACCTCTCTTCGGGGCAGTGATTGATCCAGACTTTGTAGCCCCAGAAGGGGATAACTGGGCTGGAGAAGGGCCTCAGCAGCAGCCACTGCAGCAACAGCAGCAACAGCCACAACCTCAACCGCAACCAAGAAGGAGGCAAAGAGCTACAGCAAGTCAAACTCAGGCATCCAGGCCATCATCTAGTAGAGTTCAAGAGTCAACGACAACAAGTCCATCTTCGGACGCTGCAGGCACTTCAACAGTAGCCCCAGAAATCGATCCTAGAGTAGAGACTCTAGAGGAAATATGGGCTCATGGTACTCAGGCACAACAAGATATTGCTGCTGAGCTAATTGATAATATCTTGGAGCCTCCAGCTGATTTCAATGAAATTTTAAGAGACATAGATGAATATCAGCCACAAGAGAGTGACGAAATGGACTTTGAGGTCCTAGGAGAAGAAGCAGGAGCACAGCCTGAGGTAGAAGGTCACGCAATGACCACCTCAGAGTCGGAGTCTGCTTCTGAAGAAGTTGAAGAAGTAGAAGCAGAGGAAGTAGAGGTAGAGCGTGTTGATCCATCTGTCCGCATTGGCAGATATCGTTCAAGAATTCTGGTCAGTACAAGAGAAGAAGATACAAGAGCTGCTAGAGCCTCAGATGATGATTCTGATTTTGAAGCAGAAGATCCAACTCCCCTCGTTCCTAGGCATAGGGCGAAGAGGCATCATTTTATGCAGGGAGCTTCATCCACTTCTGCTCCAGAGCCTGAAATTTTAGCTGTTCAACCATCCATCACGCCATCACAAATTACATCCATTCCATCTACATCATCCACATTCTCTGAGAATCAGCGATTTACAGAGCTGAGGAGCAAGGTGGATTTCCAAACAGTCCAAACCTTCCAGCTTACCACAGCAGTAAAAGAACATCAAGCTCATAACGGCAGACTTGATCAGGAGAACGCTGAACTGAAAACAACTGTTGTTGATCAAGCTTCTGAGATTAAATCAATGAAGTCCCTCGTGGAGCAGTTACTGAAGAATCTTCAAGCTCATGGGGACAATAGCTGTAAAGAAGCCCAAGTGATAAGGAGAGATGATGATGACGGCAATGATCCCGAGGCAAGAAAAGAAAGTGAGCTAGCAGATTTCCGACTGCTCAGCGAGCAACAATTCAGGGGGAGCCAAGTAAGTCTGCAGTAGAAGAAAGGGCTGAAGCTGAAGCTTCTAAGTCCATTGAGATTGAGATGATAGATGCTCTGATGGATATAGAAGAAGAAGAAATAGTGTTTAATTTTGAGGATGATGTTGATGATTTGGAGGAAGGGGAGTTTGTAGCTGAAGATATAGTTGATTGGAAATCTGATTAGGAGGTCGTGGAAGATGAAGATGACAACGTTGATGAAGTAATCATTCATTCACAACCCATCACAGAACAATATGTACATAACGATCAAAATGTAATTGATATAGATGAGATTAACTTGGCCTCTGTAGAAGATTCAGAACTGGAGGAAGCTGATAAAGAACCAACCAGAGCTGAATTGTTAAATCTATGGTTCCGTAAAGAAGAAAAGAAGGCAGAGCCGAAGATGAAAAGGAGGATGAGAGTGCCAGGTTCCGAAAACCTATCAGGTGGAATTATTAGCTGGTTTTTTGACAGGGATCTGTAGCTATTTATATTAAAGAGAAGAGACGGACTTCAATACCAGAGGCGAACGCTCAAAGTGTTTAACACACTGCCAAAAGTTGAAGTGAAGGAATTGGCCTGGAAGGAGTTGATCAATATTGGTGAAGACCCTTATGTTGAAGTAATCGCAAAGATAATCAGAAAAGAGGGAAGATCGGGAAAGTTTGAGAGACTCAAGCCGAGGTCAGGCAAAAGAGTTGAGGATGAGTCAAGAATAGATCCTCACACGGGAAGACCATGGGCTAAAATGGTGTACAAACCTGTCAGATGCTTGAAGAAGGTACCATTGAAGTCTATGCCACAGGACGTTCTTAGAAACATGAAGTGGTGGTATATTGACAATGATAAAGCTGAAGCAGTAATGGAGGATACAGAAGACAAAGTGATTTTGAGAGTATACGATCCGTTGCACCTAATCAACCTATCTAAGGATGACCTAGAAAAGCTACACGATCAGCCTATCTTCTTTCATGAAGGATGGAGATCTGAGGCTAGGAAATTCCAAAAGATAGTTATAGTATGTATTGATATAGGATTGTATGCAGGTAGTAGCTTATATAGTTCCAGTACTTAGACAAAATATTAATAGTTAGAAGCTATCGTCAAGGGGAGTCTGTTAGTGCACCCTGTGTGACGATAGCAGTCTAAGTATAGACATATTTTGTAAAAGTCAATTTGACTATCATTATACATTAACAAGTATTTGTTATATGTTTGTTATTTGTTTGTTTATATATGTTTGATATTAATTGTATATATGTTTGAACTTGGTGTAATGTATTACAATAAGTTCAAACGTAAGTTCAAAGATAAGTTCAAACATAAGTTTGAAGGCAAAGGTTCGAATTTGTTAGAGGACAAGTTCGAAAAAGGCCTTGGGCCAAGTTCGAACTTGTCCTAGACAAACTCGAACTGGGCAGTATAATTAAGGGTTAATTCGATTAATTAAGAGACTTTTGCAGAATTTCAGAGTGATTAGTGCAAAGGGCAATCTCAAACTTGCTAGCAATCAGAGAGTTTCGTGTGGAGAGAATCATCGTGTTGGGACGATCTGTTGTTCGTCTATCACTGTGCTAGTCTCCATGTTTCGGTGTGCGTGGTCTATCCGTCAAGCCGCTAACGAGGATTCCGCACTCGTCGGCAGGTGTCGCGTCAAGATAGGATCCGTAGTCAGGCGACCTTACATTGGGGAGTCCTTATGACCCCCCAATTGGTCAAAATATTTCAACACCCCCTCCAAATTCTCATTTGCTTAGTTTCAGTCACAACCTGATGTTCTTTGCACTTTTAACTATTAACATTTACATACATGCTTAAGGTGCTTGTACAAAATGCTTTAGCGTCTTGTACTTGTTATATGTATATAGCTATTAATGTCTATAATAACCATAGTGAAGCAATTAAATATGATTCATTTAGAACTTCAATCAATTTAATTATTACCATAAATTTTGGGATGTTACAAGGTAGGGTCAAAAGGTTGATGTACCTAGGTGTGTTCATAAAAATCGAAATCCGAGTATTCGAAATAAAACTCTGAAACTCCGATTCGAAACTATCCAAAATTCTGGATATCCGAAATTTTGGATTCGGATTCGGATAGAAAAATTCCAAAATTTTGGATTTTCGTATATCCGAAAATCCAAAAATATTTATTTATTTTTTAAATTTTATATGTCTTTTGTATTGGTTATTTACATAATATTAAGTGAGTATTATTATTCTAATGTATATTTTTAAGTTTTATCTTGATATTATAGATTTATTAATTAATATATTATATATTTATGTTAATAATTTATTTTTTTAGTCGTTTTGAGTAAAATAATTCCAGATACATTTAGTTAATGATATATTTATCTTCAATATATATTTGGATATATGAATTTGTATGTAAGATATTTAAATATTTAATTTAAATTTTAAAATAAAATTAAAAATATGAATTTTCGGATATTCGGATATCCAAATCCGAAAATTCGGATATTCCAAATTTTGTGTTCGGATTCGGATAGCAAAACTCACAACCCGAAATTCGGATATCCGATTTTGGACGCCTCCTAGATGTACGGGCAACCCCAACCGGCCTAGGCCAAACAGCCCCAAGCCCATCACGTGAGAGGTAAATTGAGCTGACCTAATGGTATGACAACACTGGAGAGTCCAATGGCTTCAAGGAAGCAGTTATGCTACTCCTCCAACTCGAAACCCTGTCAATTGTTAGGTTGGGTCAAATTTACCACATAAATTTGCATATATGTGAACACACATTTATATGATGCATGATTTCATGCACATAGAATGTGTGATTGTGCATGACATTTATATATCATTTTTGTAATGTTAATTACATGTTTATAATTAAAAAAAATTCAAAAAATCATTTTTTTAAGGGTGGTACCTTTTGGTGTGCTGCATAATAAGTGGTACTCACTTGAACCTAAATCCCCTCCCCCCACCCCACCACACACACACACACACACACACATATATATATATATATATATATATATATATATATATATATATATATATATATATATATATATATATATATATATATATATATATATATATATATATATATAGAGAGAGAGAGAGAGAGAGGGAGGTTCAATGGAAAACCAACATTCATCGGAAAACCTTGGAAAACCTCCATGCACCACTACAAATGCACCACAATTCCCGCGTGATGCATCAAATTCCCCATGTGATGCACCTAATTCCCGCGTGATGCACCGACTTTCTGCGTGATGCATCACCTGATCCAATGACTATAAAGTGGTTCCCGGGTTTTCCGATGCATATAGTTTTTCCATTGAACCCACCCCCATATATATATATATATATATATATATATATATATATATATATATATATATATATATATATATGTATAGCATGGTTCGAGAGAGTACCACTCATTAACCATCGCATTAGAAGGTACTACTACTAAAAAAATCTTTTTAAATTTTTTTAAATACATGTTTTAATTAACATTATAAAGATGATATATAAATTTCACGTACTTTCACATCTATTAACTTATTAAAAATGATGTGAACGTGTACTTACACAAATTTGTATGTATGTGAACGTATATTTATATGATGCATGATTTCATGCACTTAGAACATGTGAATGTGCATGAAATTTATATATATCATATGTGTAAAGTTAATTAAAATTTTTTTAAAAAAATACTTTTAAGATTGGTACCTTTGGTACTCACTTAAACATACACACTCAAACACACAAATATATATATATATATATATATATATATATATATATATATATGAGAGTGTTGGTACATCCTGTGTGACGATAGCAGTCTAAGTGGTCTAACATTTTGGTTCAAGTAATATTCAAAGTATTGGGTACTAACGAATGTTTGATATATATGTTTATATATGTTTGATAGTTGTTGATTGTATGGTTGAACTTGATGTAATGAATTACAGGAAGATCAAACATAAAGATCAAAGATAAAATCAAACATAAGTTAAAAACATAATGTTCAAATATAAGTTTAAGATGTGAAAGTCGAATTTAGAGTAAATTCGAATTCACAAGTAAACAGGATTCGAATCTGTCAGCAGATTCGAATGTGTTCCATTAGGCAGATTCGAGAGTGTCATGTGGATAAACTCGAATGGGCCTTGACCTGATTCGAGTTTGGCCCATGTCAAACTCGAATGGTCATCTATAATTTGGGATAGACTCGAATTATTAGATGACTTTTGCAGATTTCGTGTGAGTGATTAGCAAAAGGCGATTTCGAGTTTATCAGCTTTGTGAGTGTTCTTTCGGAGAGAATCATCTAGTAGGTGCGTCCGTGTTCGTTCGTACAGCTTGTTGATAGTCTCCGTGTTCCGAGTGAGAGTTGTTTCCGTCAACCCGTTAACGAGGATTCTGCACTCGTTGACGGTCTCGCGTCTAGATAGATCCGTAGTGTGTAGACCTTACAAGTGGTATCAGAGACTAAGGGGTGTTCTTCGTGTTCATCCTAGGTTTCTTGACGCTTTTGGACGGTTATTCTCTCAATTTTCGTGTTTGTCGAGGTTACCAACTTAGGATCCGGGAAATACTTTGTTGTTTTTCACGTTTTTGATCGAAATCAATATTTTTCTTTGTAAAAATATTGATTTAATCTGCAAAACGTTAAAAAATCGAGGTATTAGCCGTTTTTCGAGTTTGCGGCGCTCGAATCTATTAGGAGTAATTAGGGTTTTGCTCAGTTTCGAGTCTAACCAAATATCCGCTCCTTTCGAGTTTGCTTTCGAGTGTTTCGAGTTTAAGGTGTTCGATTTTGATTCGAGTTTGGTCTAGAGTCGAATAGGAGCATTTAGTTTGCTGGGGTTCAACTTTGAGTGTTTCGAGTTTGCTTGGACCTTCGAATTTGAGATTGAGACCTTCGAGTTTGAGACTTTCGAATTTGTCACCAATTTCGACTTTAATTGAATTTCAGAACTTAATCGAATTTAATCCCAAATAGGTTTAAACTTACTTAAATTTGAATTTATCTAAATTCGAAAGAATTAACTTAAATTAATTTCGAATTAAATTTATTAAGTTAAAATTCAATTACTTTTGAAACAATGACAGAAGGTTGTCATGTATTCAATGATGAAGGAGGATGACAAAAAGGTGTTTGAAGCTGAGAACTGCGCATTCGCCATAATACGAATGACATTACCTCAGGACATATGTTGGGAAATAGTTTAAGTAGATTCAAGCTGTTAGTTAGGCTTCTCAAACTGTTAGTAGAGTTTATATGTAAATCCAAAGTTCATGCTGCTAGTTGAAGAAACTCGAGCTGCCAGTGTAAAGTTCAAGCTGCCAGAGTAAATCAACTCGAGCTGCTCTATTCATGCTGACAAGTGATTCAAGCTGCTCAACAGTTTCATAAACAGAAAGTGCTGATTTTCAGGAAAAGATATATACTCAAAGATTCCAGCATATCTACTATCAGAGAAGTCATGGTTCGTCAAGGAAACATATCAAGAAGCAATATAAATACATAGAATAGGTCTTTCTATTATGTAGGAGTTTTCTGCATATTTGAGTCTGTAATTGCTTTGTTGATTAAGTTTTCATAAGCCTCTAAGGTTGTAAAACCCTAAGAACAGTCTGTGTTCTTCGTCTAATCAAAACAGATTAGAGGTGATTGTAATCATTGAATTCAGCAATACAAACAGTCTTTACTACTTCTTGTGTTTTATGCATTATTGATTCTGAAAGTTTTTGTTAAAATAATTAAGTGTTATTCTGCAAACTTCTTAATTAAACTTTGATTCAAAGCAAGATTATTGATTTATACTCTGATAAATTCAAATCAGTTAGTCTTGGTTATTCAGTTTTAGATCTTGTCAAGTGGTACCAGAGCCACAGGTCGTTCTTTGTTTTTCAAAGTCGAAAACTTTCTTTAAATTTTTAGTCTTTTTGCTATGGAATTTGAAAATAACAGCAGTGGATCTGGGCAGGGACTCAAAGTGCCTATGCTCAAGCCCACTGAGTTTGAGATGTGGAAACTCAGGATTCAACAGCATATCCAATTTATTGACTATGCCATATGGGAAGCTGTTGAATTTCCTCCTGTAGTTGATCCAGAACTTGATGATGAGGGAAAACCAGTCAAAACCCCTCCAAAACCTGAACTTGAAAGGAAGGCTAGAATGAATGAAGTAAAAGCTCTTACACTTTTACAAATAGCCATTCCTAATGCTTATCAACATCAGTTCAAAAAGTTCTATACTGCTCATTCTCTTTGGAATGCTTTAGAGAAAAGATTTGCTGGTAATGCCAGTACCAAGAGAAATCAAAAGGATCTTTTGAAACAGCAGTATGAGAACTTTTCTGGTGGCAAGAATGAAAACCTTACTCAAATCTTTGACAGGTTCAACAAACTGATAAGTGAATTAGAAAGTGCAAATGTCAGCCTGGATTAAGATGAAGTCAACAGAAAGTTTCTCAGATCTCTTGGAGAAGAATGGACAGTTTATGCTGCCCAATGGAGAACAAAAGACACTCTTGATGAGATAGAACTGGATGATCTGTACAATAGTTTGAGAGTGTTTGAAACTGAGATTGATGCTAAAAAGAAATCTTTTTCTTATAATCATAATACTGCTCTTCTGTCTTCTGATAAATCTAATAGCAGTGATTCCTTTTCAGGTGGTGATGGCAATTCTACTGAAGTTCACTATGAGGCTTTTGTTGCCAATGATGGACTATTTGCTCTAAATGTTGAGGACTTGGAACAAATTCATCCAGATGATCTTGAAGAGATGGATTTAAAGTGGCAACATGCAATGCTGACCATGAGAGCCAAAAGGTTTCTTAAAAGAACTGGAAGGACCAACTTTCAAGCCAGAACAGAAGGCAAACTAGCTTTTGATAAATCAAAAGTTGAATGCTATAAATGTCATAGGCTTGGTCACTTTGCCAGAGAATGTAGATCTCAAGGTCAACAGTCATCAAGAACTTCACAGCCCAATCAGACATCATCATCAACAGCACTTGTCTCCCAAGAAGACAATGTGTTTGACTGGAGTGATCAGACAGAGGAAGAATTTCAAAATCAAGCTCTAATGGCAGAAACATCAAATGTCTCCTCCACTGAACTACCATCTGAGGTAAATTCTAAACTCTGCTCTCAATCATGCAAAAAATATGGTTAAAAAGTACAGAGAGCATAATGAGAGCATGTGCAAAACTCTAGCTAAGATGGAAGACAGGAGATATGAATACATGCAAGCCATAAAAGATCTGGAAAAACAGATCAATGATTATAAGGATAATGAGATTCAAATGGGATATGATAGAACATATCATGAGTGGGAGAAAAAGGAGCTTAATAAGAAAATAGAATCTCTGAATAAAAAGTTAGAAGAGACTGAACAAAAGGTGTTAGAGGCTAATAAGAAACTAGAATCTGTTAACATAGATCTAGGTAACTTTAAGTTGGCAAATCAAAAGCTGGAACACCTAATGGAAGTCCAATTTAAAGATAGGGTAAAATCTCAGGTTAATCCCAAAGAAGGTATAGGATACAGGGCTACTCCACCTCCATACAACAACAAGTACATTCATCCAATGAGTGAGGTTGCTGATAGACTTATCAATGAACCACTAGATGAGTCTATGACTATTGTAGATCCTATCCTTGATAACAGTCCTGAATCAAAAGAAGATCAGATTCAAAAAGGAGACTGTAAGTGTATAGCAGTTGAGAAAGACCACAAAACAATGAGTGCACCCATAAAGATCCAAGCTCCTAGTAAGAAAGGAAAAGAGAAGATGAGTGTATGCAATGCTACTCCACAAGTTTCTGTACTTTCTAACTGTAACACTGCATCTTCCTCAAAAAATAATACAAAAGGTAAGAATGTTCCAGTCTGCACATGTCAAAAGCATGGTATTCAAAAGTTTCCCAAACAACAGCAGGTAAGGGGAAATCAGAGGAAGAAGAACCAGAAATTGTTAGATAAACCTGGTTCTCTAATTCAAACTGTCAGAAGGTGTTTTCACTGTGGCAGGAAGAATCAATTGGCCAAGGATTGTTTTTATAAACCAGCTGTTGCAAAACAGACTGTGAATCAATCAAAATCAAATCCTACTCAGCCAAAACATTCAAAGGTGAAACCTTCCACATCAGTTCCAAAGAAAACAGTTGATCACAGGCTTTCAAAAGTTAATAAAAAGCAGTCCACACATCAAAAACAAGTTTTAGCAAAGCCTAAATCAAGTTTTAAACAAATATGGTGTGTCAAGGACAGATTCTCAGATCAAACTGCTGATGCAAAAGATCAAACTGCTAAGCCAAATTCTGAAGCTGTTAGTACAAAATCTGAAGCTGTTAGCACTAAAATCACAGATCAGACTGTTAAGCATCATTCTGGAACTGCTAGTGAATCATCTGAGACTGTTAGAAGAAAAGATGATCAAAATAACTGGATACCTCATATCCTCACTAAATACTCTCCAAAAACTCCATCAGTAGATCTCACAAAATATAAAAAGTCAAAAACAGTGTTTAGTTATGTCAATATGCAAGGCCAACCCAAAACCGATTTGGTTTGGGTTTACTCCACTACTGACTGAGCTGTTATTTGTGCAGGGCAACCACAGGTCTCCTCATAAAACAAGATGGCATTTGGACAGTGGATGCTCTAGGCACATGACAGGCAATTCTGAGTGCTTGTCAAATTTCAAAGGCTTTGATGGAGGATTTGTTGCATTTGGAGGCCACTCAAAAGGAGGTAAGGTTACAGGTAAAGGTACTGTGAATGCAGGCAACATGAAATTCCATGATGTTTTGTATGTTGAACAACTTAAGTACAATTTATTAAGTGTCTCTCAAATCTGTGACAAACAAAACATTGTTCTGTTTACAGATTCTGAGTGCATTGTCCTTTCAAACGATTTCAAAATTCCTGAAAATCTTGTTTTACGAAGAACACCAAGAAAGGATAATGTTTAGTGTCTGGACACAGATCTTTTATCTAAATCAAATACTTTGAGCTGTTTGATATCCAAAGCATCATCCAATAAGTCTGCTCTTTGGCATAGAAGAATGTGTCACATGAACTTCAAGTCCATGAATGTTTTAGTCAAAAGGAATCTGGTAAGAGGCTTACCACAAAAGGAGTTCATCTGTGATGATCATTGTGTAGCATGTCTTAAAGGAAAGCAACACAAAACTTCTCATAAGGCCAAAGAAGTAAATTCAATCTCATATGTTCTTCAGTTGCTTCATATGGATCTCTTTGGTCCAACATCTGTTTTGAGCTTGAATAAAAGGGCTTACTGTTTAGTAATTGTTGATGATTTCACCAGATTCACTTGAGTTTACTTTCTTAGGTTCAAAGATGAAACTGCTGAGCTAGTTAAGTCTTTTATCCTTAAGATAGAAAACCAATCCAACTCAAAAGTTAAGGTGATAAGATCAGACAATGGAACTGAATTTAAAAATCACATTCTAAATAGTTTCTGTGAGTCCAAAGGCATTGCTAGACAATTTAGTGCACCAAGAACACCACAGCAAAATGGTGTAGCTGAAAGAAAGAACAGAACATTAATTGAGGCTGCTAGAACAATGTTGGCTGATTCAAATCTGCCAATGACTTTCTGGGCAGAAGCTGTTAATACAGCCTGTTATGTTTTGAATAGGGTTCAGGTTGTCCAATCACAAGGGAAAACTCCCTATGAGTTATTCCATAACAGAAGTCCCCTAATAGCTTTCTTCAAACCTTTTGGATGCCCATGTACTATTCTTCACACTAAGACTCACTTAGGAAAATTTGAAAGTAAGGCTGAAGAAGGATTCTTTGTAGGATACTCAACTCAAAGCAAAGCCTATAGAGTATATAACAGTGTGTCTAAAACCATTGAAGAAAGTGCCAATGTTGAATTTAATGAAAATACTGCAAATATCAAAGGCACTGGTCCTGATTGGTTGTTTGACTTGGATTCACTAACAAATTCTATGAGCTTTGTTGAGTATACTGCAGAAGCTGATGCATACAGCTTTGAAGCTGCCAACACAAATTCTCATGCTGCCAATACAATTTCTCAAGCTGTTGGCACAAAGTTTCAAACTGCTGCAGATTCAACCACATGGGATGAATACGTCACTCTTCCACTTCTGTCATGTGACCCTCCAGGGGTTCTGAATGCTTTACAGGATACAAATCCAGACACTGAAGTGCCACTCTCAAGTCCTGAGAGAACAGCTCCAACACAAAGGGATACAGTCCCAGATTCAAGTCATGTTGTTCCAGAAACTGAATCATTCACTGGTTCTGATGGAGATGATACAAATCTTGGATCCTCTTTTCAGACAGAAAGAGAGCCTACATTAAGAGTACACAAGTATCACCCTCTCAATCGAATACTGGGTGATCCAAGCACTCCTGTACAAACAAGGAAAATGGTTCAAAATGAGACTGCTGCTGCTGAACAAGCTGTTTCTGAACTCAGTCTAGCTGCCTTTGAGAATGCCTGTTTCATGTCTCAACTGGAACCTAAAAAGGCATCAGAAGCATTAAAAGATTCATCCTGGATTGAGGCTATGCAAGAAGAGCTTCTACAGTTCAAGATTCAGAATGTATGGACTCTGGTGGATCTTCCTAAAGGTAAGAGAGCAATTGGTACAAGATGGGTGTTCAGAAACAAGAAAGATGAGAGAGGGATAGTCATTAAGAATAAAGCAAGGCTAGTAGCACAAGGTTACACTCAAGAAGAAGGCATAGATTATGATGATGTATTTGCTCCAGTAGCAAGAATTGAAGCCATCAGACTGTTTTTGGCCTATGCAAGCTTCAAAGGTTTCAAAGTGTATCAAATGGATGTGAAGTCTGCTTTTCTGTATGGAACAATTGAAGAGGAGGTATATGTGTGTCAACCTCCTGGTTTTGAAGACTACAAGTATCCAGACAGGGTTTACAAGCTAGACAAGGCTCTCTATGGTCTCCATCAAGCCCCCAGAGCATGGTATGACACTCTGTCATCCTATCTTCTACAGAATGGATTCAAGAGAGGCACTCTGGACAAAACACTTTTCACTAAGTCTATCAAAGATGAGATTCTACTTGTCCAAATCTATGTTGATGATGTTATCTTTGGCTCAACAAATGACTGTCTTTACAAAGAATTTGAAGCTTTAATGCACAAAAAGTTTCAAATGAGTTCAATGGGAGAACTCACTTTCTTTCTGGGATTACAAGTCAAGCAGAAGCCCACTGGGCTCTTCATAAGCCAATCAAAGTATGTGAAAGACATACTGGATAAGTTTGGGTATCAAGACACCAAAGCTGCAAGCCAATGGATCCTCACAAGCAGCTTCATACAGACAAAGATGGCATAGATGTGGACATACATTTATACAGATCTATCATAGGATCACTTATGTATCTAACATCTTCTAGACCTGATATTATGTTTGCTGTCTGTGTGTGTGCTAGGTTTCAATGCTCTCCAAAGGATTCTCACCTGGTTGCTGTTAAGAGAATCTTTAGATACCTTAAAGGCCAACCACACTTAGGCCTATGGTATCCTAAAGACTCTCCCCTTGTACTAACTGCTTATTCTGACAGTGATTATGGTGGATGCAACATTGACAGAAAATCCACAACTGGTGGATGTCAATACTTAGGAGCAAGACTGGTCTCTTGGCAATGCAAAAAGCAGACAACTGTGTCCACATCTTCCACTGAAGCAGAATATGTAGCAGCTGCAAGCTGCTGCTCACAGGTAATGTGGATCCAAAATCAACTTAGAGACTATGGTATGAATTTCTTATCCACTCCTATTTATATTGACAATTCAAGTGCAATTAGCATTGTGCAAAATCCAGTGAAATTCCCAAAAACCAAGCATATAGAAATCAGATTTCACTTTATAAGAGATTGTAATGAAAAGAAGTTAATCCAAGTTACCAAAATACATACTGATGATCAGTTAGCTGATCTATTTACAAAACCTTTTGATGTAGGAAGGTTCACTTTCCTGGTATCAAATATTGGTATGGTAAACATGGATTAATTTGTTTTCATTATTTTCTAACTAGTATGCTTATTTAAGGGGGAGTCACTGTTCCATTGAAAAGATGCATAATTTTCAACTAACAGCTTGAGTATTTTCTCAAGCTGCTAGTTCATTTTCTCGGACTGCTAGTTATTCACTTGATCTGTCAAAGTGTGCAGGGTAGTTAGGTAATTTTTAAAATGTGTGTGCGCGGGACCCAACCTTTTTCAAAACCTTTAAAGGTCCCAGTTTCGTTCAGTTGTACAACGCCCAATGTGTGACTTCTGGCAGCAGCGACACTGCCTCGGCTCAGAATGTACCGCATATGATTGAGTTTGCTGTGCTGGAGGCGAGCTGAACTGTCGGTACTGAAACTGCTGTGGCTGAGAATATCTGGATGAAGATCCAGAATAGCTTCCGGTGCGCGATTTCTTGGGCGGTGATGGACATGTCGGGTTAACAGAGGAAGTAGGAACTCCTCCAGCTCGAATAAAATCCTGCTCGAGAATTCGAGCAGCTTCAACACAGTCAGCATAGTAGGTATATCCCCGGTGCTTCAGGAACTTCTGATATTCAGGATGCAGACCCATCAGAAAATGGTCGATCTTTCGCTCTTCAGTAGCGACTTGATAGTCAGACAGCAAGCTTAATCGGGTAAATTCTATCTCATACTCAGTCACCGATTTGGTTCCCTGAGTAAGAGACATCAGTTTCTCTTCCAAACGTTTCTTTTCATCAGCCGGGCAGTACTGACGAAAGAAAATAACCTTAAATTCATCCCAAGATAGGGACTTAATCCAGTTGGCTCCGTGCATGTTTTCCTGAGACCTCCACCACATAACAGCGCCACCCTCGAACAATGTAGTAGCAAAGCTGACCTTTGATTCCTCAGCACAGTCACTAATGAGAAAAATCCGCTCGATGCCAGTAATCCACTCAAGCGCTTCGATCGAGTTTGCAGCACCCTTGAAGGGTTGAGCTCCACAAGATTTAAAGTAACGGAAGTTGCAGCCCTTAGGAGGGACTACAGGGGCTTCCTCCTCGTCGGTGTCGTCCTTGCTTCAAAACACGCTTGCTTATCCCAGGAATAATAATAAATGCATAAAGCTAATAAAACATTACAATAAGTCTTGCACTACACATGCTTCAAGGTTACAGTACTAAGTTGCTAAAAACATCATAACATAAATAAAAGCAGCTACCCAAAACCCAAGGCATCATAAGCTATACCACAAGCTGAAAATGAGCTAAGTCCTTTGGGCAGATCAGATAATAGACCTAAGCAGAAGGTCCAGCTTGTTCTTTACCTTTTCCTGTAAAAATTGTGAATAACAACTGTAAGCTAATGCTTAGTGAGTAAACAGATATTCAAGAATGCATGTAAAATATGAGGCGAAAATGCCTATAAAGGTTGTTATGCTTGCTTGCTTGCTTGCTCATTTGCTTTAATACCCAGAAAGAACGATGCACAATTGAGACATTTCACGCAGAACGGAGATGCCACCACTATGGGTTTACCGCTGACAGATGATCAATCTGTGATACGGGGCTAGCTACCCGTATAATGCTCAAGGGATAGTGGTGAACATCAGAATTGCTTGCTCGCTAAATATAATGCTTATGAGATGCACAAAGAAACGCTAACACAAGGTTTGTTGTATAGTATGCAGAACAATAAACAGATAGCAGATAAATATGCATATTAATAGATCAAATGTAAGATCCAGCTAAGCTGGGCATCACCTGTACCACAGTGTTCGCCTTCACTCACAAAAGTCTATTGAATTCCAAAGAAGTCACATAGAAGCAATTTATGTCTCAATTTCATATAAAACATGTAAACAAGAATAACTGTTACTCACAGTACTGAAAATGCTTTGAAACGCTCTGAAATACTTGCTCGGGCTTATTTATGCTTTAAATTGCTTTATAACGCTTGCTCTTGCTTATCTAGGCTTTTAATATATATTCTGGCACTGGCTTTGACTCGCAACTGGGCTAAACGGCTTATGTATAATATCTGAAGTTCAATATTACAGAACATGTGCTAAATTAATATTGCTAGCTCAATATTCCAACATCTATAAGCCATAACTTCTAGCTAAATATTTTGCTATTTATTTTGCTAATTTATGCGTTGTTCGTAAATTTTATCAATTAGATTCGAAATTTAGGGGTTAGATTCGAATCTGAGCATCAGATTCGAAGTCAGATTCGAATCTGAGTAACAAACTCGAAGCCAGACTCGAACTAGGTTAGATTCGAAGCCAGACTCGAACAGGGGAGGGGTTAGATTCGAACCTCATTCGAATCTGAGGATAGATTCGAGACCCATATCTCGAATCTAGCTCTATTCGAGTCTGTTCTTGGCATTTCGAGTCTGTTCTATACATACTCGAGTTTGTTCATAAACTACAGCTTTAAACATGCATTTTCAAGCCTCAAATCCACAAATAATCTAAGTAATAAGCCTCGGTTTAGTTATATTATACATTATCTATCATATTCTAGCTAAAATTCATACGAAATTAGCTTTAAATCGCCTAAAAATAATAAACTCGAATTTTGTACTTCAAACCGAAAATGCAGAAGTCGAAAATGACATTTCTTACCTCAAATCCGTATGAAATCGTACATGCAATAGGAGATTCACGTAGTACTCTTCGAGATCTTTCCGTTAACGTATAGAACACGAGATTTGGCCGGTCGGTTTGGGAGAAAAGCTAGAGAGAAGTTCAATTCTAGAGAGAGGAGCTCTGGAAATGCTAGACGGTTTTGCAAAAGTGAGAAAATGGAGCCCCCAACTCCTATTTATACTAAATCTCGAAATTACATCTTTTTACGCAAATTGCTCAAAATTACTTAAAATAAAAATACAAATAACAGGCAAGGTGTTATAGTATGAGCCCACCACGCTTGCACTTCGTCCTCGAAGTACCTAAGGCTCAAACAGATGCGGATATCGAACTCTCATGTCTTCCTCAGATTCCCAGGTCTGAGAAATTCCGTGAGAAGTCCTCCACTGCACCAACACCATTGCTACTTCTCTATTTCTCAGCTTCTTCATCTTTGTCTCTAGAATGACCTCAGGCTCGTCACATTGCAGCTTCTCGTTAATCTTATAAGTCAGATGATCAGCCCACTTTTCGCTTTCGTTTTCATTACACTTCCTAAGTTGCGAAACGTGAAACACGGGGTGTATGTTGGACAGTTCGCTTGGCAAGTCCAACAGATAAGATTGAGTTCCAACACGCTCGGTGATCTTGAAAGGACCAACGAATCGTGGTGCTAACTTGCCATGCTTGCCGAATCTGAACACACCTTTCATCGGCGAGACTTTTAATACAACATAGTCGTCCTTCTGGAATTCTAAAGGTTTATGGCGTCGGTCGTGATACGATTTCAGTCGAGATTGAGCAGTTTCCAATCGTTGACGTATGATTCGGATCTTTTCATTTGTCTGCTGAAGTAGCTCGGGACCGGCAATTGGTGCTTCACCGGCTTCATGCCAACACGTAGGAGTTCGGCACTTGCGTCCGTATAAGGCTTCGAAAGGTGCGGCTTTGATAGATGAGTGGTAACTATTGTTATAAGAAAATTCTGCTAACGGCAAGTGGTCATCCCAACTACCGCTAAACTCAAGAACACATGCCCGCAGCATGTCTTCGAGTGTAAGGATCGTACGCTCACTCTGGCCATCAGGCTGTGGATGATACGCTGTGCTCATTCTGATCTTAGTGCCTAATCCATCTTGTAATGCACTCCAGAACCTCGAAGTGAATCGGCTGTCGCGGTCGGAAACAATTGACAAAGGCACACCGTGTCGTGTAACGATCTCGTCTATGTACAACTTGGCTAGTTTCTCAAGTGAATAGTTTTCGCGAATCGGAATAAAATGTGCGACTTTGGTTAGGCGATCCACGATAACCCATATTGCGTCGTGCTGTCTTCGTGTAGTCGGAAACTTCGTCACAAAGTCCATCGTTATGTGATCGAACTTCCACTCGGGGATCGGTAAGGGCTGAAGACTGCCGTAAGGCTGCTGATGCTCCGCTTTGACTAACCGGCATGTAACACAATTATCAACATATTGGCCTACGTCTCTTTTCATACCGGGCCACCAATACTCGGCTCTTAGATCGTTGTACATCTTGGTACTGCCGGGATGTACAGAAAAGTTTGAGCAATGCGCTTCTGAGAGTATCTTCTGTCGTATACCTCCAAATTTCGGAACCCAAACACGATTCTTGAAGAGCTTTAAGCCACGAGGGCTATCGATTAAGAATTGAAGTTGCCCTTTCATGTCCTCAGAGTTGAGGTTTTCTTCTTTTAGGGCTTCGGCTTGAGAAACGAGAATTTCATCAATCAGAGTAGATGAAAATGTAGTATGAGTCAGAGTATAGAGACATTTGGCGGAGTAGGCTTTACGACTCAATGCGTCGGCCACCACATTCGCTTTGCCAGGGTGATAAAGAATATCACAGTCATAGTCTTTGATGAGTTCCATGGAGCGTCGCTGGCGCATGTTGAGCTCCTTCTGGCTGAATATATACTTAAGGCTCTTGTGATCCGTATACAACTGACATTTGGTGCCGTAGAGATAATGCCGCCATGTTTTCAACGCAAAAGTCACAGCAGCAAGTTCAAGGTCATGAGTCGGATGACTCTTTTCATGATCCTTAAGCTGGCGAGAAGCATATGCTATGACTCTGCCTCTTTGCATCAAAACACACCCAAGCCCTTGATATGAAGCATCGCTGAAGACCACAAAGTCTTCATTGCCTTCGGGTAAGGCCAGAATAGGTGCTTCGGTGAGTTTCTGCTTTAAAGTTCGGAATGAGTTCTCTTGAGCTTCTTCCCAAATAAAGGGAACATTCTTGCGAGTAAGAGATGTAAGAGGCATGGCTACTTTTGAGAAGTCCTTAATGAATCGACGGTAGTAACCCGCCAATCCCAAGAAACTTCGGATCTCGGTAGCTGATTTGGGAGCTTCCCAATTTTGAATGGCTTCTATCTTAGAAGGATCCACAGAGATTCCTTCACCAGATATCACATGACCAAGGAATTGTATCTGTCGCAACCAAAATTCGCATTTAGAGAACTTGGCGTAAAGTCGCTCTTTGCGCAACAACTCTAGCAGCTCTCTAAGGTGCATAGCATGCTCAGCTTCGGTTTTTGAGTAGATGAGAATATCGTCTATAAAGACGATAACGGACTTATCGAGCATTGGTCTACAAACGCGGTTCATCAGATCCATGAACGCCGCAGGAGCGTTTGTAAGGCCAAAGGGCATAACAAGAAACTCGTAATGCCCATATCTGGTACGGAAAGCCGTTTTAGGGACGTCTTCTTCATGAACTTTGAGCTGATGATACCCAGATCTAAGATCGATCTTTGAGAAGTAACTGGCTCCCTGAAGCTGGTCGAAAAGATCGTCTATTCTGGGCAATGGATATTTGTTCTTTATTGTTACCTTGTTCAACTCCCTATAATCAATGCACATCCGGAGAGTCCCATCTTTCTTCTTAACGAATAAAACAGGAGCTCCCCAGGGAGATGAACTTGGTCGTATGAGTCCCTTGTCAAGCAATTCTTGCAATTGCTTCATCATTTCTTGCATCTCAGCAGGTGCAAGTCTATACGGGGCTCGAGCAATTGGTGCCGCGCCGGGCACTAAATCAATTCTGAACTCCACCTGACGGTCTGGTGGGAGTCCAGAGATGTCCTCGGGAAAGACATCTGGAAATTCAGAGGCTATCGGTACCTCGGCTAAAGTTTTCTTTTCAGACTTAGCATCTATTGCATATGCTAAGTATGACACGCAACCCTTAGCTATATGTTTCCTAGCTTTGACTACAGAAATTAAACATAAGTCACCTTTCTTTCTGTCACCATAGATGCAGATACTGCGGCCATCCGGTGTAGTGAGCTTTATCAACTTCTTCTTGCAGACAATGTTGGCGTCATGATGATCAAGCAAATCCATACCGACGATGACGTCGAATTCGTGAAAGTCCATAGGAATGAGGTCAAGTTGGAACGTGCAATTATCTAACAGAATTATGCAGTCGCGGTAAATTTTATCGGTGGACACGCACACGTTACTGGCCGTTTCGATATCAAATATAACAGGCAGAGTTGTCGGAGTAATTCCAAGCTTAGATGCAAATGCACTTGATATAAAAGAGCGATTGGCTCCTGAATCGAAAATAACTCTAGCAGGGATAGAGTTAACAAGAAACGTACCAGATACCACATCTGGTATTTCCTTCGCTTGCTCGGCTGTTATTTGGAATGTGCGATTCTGACTCCTAGTTGGCTCGTTACGGCGACTAGAACCTCCACGCGATGCGCTATGTCGGGCTGGTTGATTTTGTCTTTCCTGTTGTTGTTGATGTTGTTGCTGAGGTCGGTATTGCTGCTGCTGCAATCGCGGATGATGCTCTGCACTCGGGTAAATCATGCTGAACGGATGCGTACATGCATGCTCATTATGTCCAGGGCGTAAACAGTTGTTGCAAACTTTAACTCTGTTAGGACATTCTTCACTGCTATGTCCTATTTCGTTGCACACATAGCACCTTACATCATTGGGGTTACAACGCCCAATGTGTGACTTCTGGCAGCGGCGACACTGCCTCGGCTCAGAATGTACCGCATAAGATCGAGTTTGCTGTGCCGTAGGCGAGCTGAACTGTCAGTACTGAAACTGCTGTGGCTGAGAATATCTAGATGAAGATCCAGAATAGCTTCCGGTGCGCGATTTCTTGGGCGGTGATGGACATGTCGGGTTAATAGAGGAAGTAGGAACTCCTCCAGCTCGAATAAAATCCTGCTCGAGAATTCGAGCAGCTTCAACACAGTCAGCATAGTTGGTATATCCCCGGTGCTTCAAGAACTTCTGATATTCAGGATGCAGACCCATCAGAAAATGGTCGATCTTTCGCTCTTCAGTAGCGACTTGATAGTCAGACAGCAAGCTTAGTCGGGTGAATTCAATCTCATACTCAGTCACCGATTTGGTTCCCTGAGTAAGAGACATCAGCTTCTCTTCCAAACGCTTCTTTTCATCAGCTGGGCAGTACTGACGAAAGAAAATAACTTTGAATTCATCCCAAGATAGGGACTTAATCCAGTTGGCTCCGTGCATGTTTTCCTGAGATCTCCACCACATAACAGCGCCACCCTCGAACAGTATTGTAGCGAAGCTGACCTTTGATTCTTCAGCACAGTCACTAATGAGAAAAATCCGCTCGATGCCAGTGATCCACTCAAGCGCTTCGATCGAATTTGCAGCACCCTTAAAAGGTTGAGCTCCGCAAGCCTTAAAGTAACGGAAGTTGCAGCCCTTAGGAGGGACTACAGGGGCTTCCTCCTCGTCGTTGTCGTCGTTGTGGCGTCCAGTGTCATCATGCTGTTGTTTCCTACGTTCTTCTCTACGCTTAGTTTCGGCTTCATCACGAGCACGAAACTGATCTTGTAAGAACTTAGCTTGACGCTCATTGTTCTCGTTAAGCATAGTTTGCATGATTTGCATGATCTGTTCAGGAGTGAGTCCACCTCCAGCTCCTTCACCAGATCCAGACATGTTCTGAAATTATATAAATAATACTTGCATAAGAATAGGCATAACTCCTATTCTACCCCATTTCCCAATTCCTAAAGCATAGTCAAAGCCTATCTCAGGTCAAGTTAAAGCCTAGATATTCGAAGCTAATATCTTTGCTTAAAAGTTTGAGTCCAAGTGTTATTGCTAACACTTGAATCCCTCAAACTAATGCTCTGATACCATCCTGTCACATCCTTGCTTTAAAACACGCTTGCTTATCCCAGGAATAACAATAAATGCATAAAGCTAAATAAAACATTACAATAAGTCTTGCACTACACATGCTTCAAGGTTACAGTACTAAGTTGCTAAAAACATCATAACATAAATAAAAGCAGCTACCCAAAACCCAAGGCATCATAAGCTATACCACAAGCTGAAAATGAGCTAAGTCCTTTGGGCAGATCAGATAATAGACCTAAGCAGAAGGTCCAGCTTGTTCTTTACCTTTTCCTGTAAAAATTGTGAATAGCAACTGTAAGCTAATGCTTAGTGAGTAAACAGATATTCAAGAATGCATGTAAAATATGAGGCGAAAATGCCTATAAAGGCTGTTATGCTTGCTTGCTTGCTTGCTTGCTTGCTCATTTGCTTTAATACCCAGAAAGAACGATGCACAATTGAGACATTTCACGCAGAACGGAGATGCCACCACTATGGGTTTACCGCTGACAGATGATCAATCTGTGATACGGGGCTAGCTACCCGTATAATGCTCAAGGGATAGTGGTGAACATCAGAATTGCTTGCTCGCTAAATATAATGCTTATGAGATGCACAAAGAAACGCTAACACAAGGTTTGCTGTATAGTATGCAGAACAATAAACAGATAGCAGATAAATATGCATATTAATAGATCAAATGTAAGATCCGGCTAAGCTGGGCATCACTTGTACCACAGTGTTCGCCTTCACTCACAAAAGTCTATTGAATTCCAAAGAAGTCACATAGAAGCAATTTATGTCTCAATTTCATATAAAACATGTAAACAAGAATAACTGTTACTCACAGTACTGAAAATGCTTTGAAACGCTCTGAATACTTGCTCGGGCTTATTTACGCTTTAAATTGCTTTATAATGCTTGCACTTGCTTATCTAGGCTCAATATAGACTGGCACTGGCTTTGACTCGCAGCTGGGCTAAACAGCTTATGTATAATATCTGAAGTTTAATATTACAGAACATGTGCTAAATTAATATTGCTAGCTCAATATTCCAACATCTCTAAGCCATAACTTCTAGCTAAATATTTTGCTAATTATTTTGCTAATTTATGCGTTGTTCGTAAATTTTATCAATTAGATTCGAAATTTAGGGGTTAGATTCGAATCTGAGCATCAGATTCGAAGTCAGATTCGAATCTGAGTAACAAACTCGAAGCCAGACTCGAACTGGGTTAGATTCGAAGCCAGACTCGAACAGGGGAGGGGTTAGATTCGAACCTCATTCGAATCTGAGGATAGATTCGAGACCCATATCTCGAATCTAGCTCTATTCGAGTCTGTTCTTGGCATTTCGAGTCTGTTCTATACATACTCGAGTTTGTTCATAAACTACAGCTTTAAACATGCATTTTCAAGCCTCAAATCCACAAATAATCTAAGTAATAAGCCTCGGTTTAGTTATATTATACATTATCTATCATATTCTAGCTAAAATTCATACGAAATTAGCTTTAGATCGCCTAAAAATAATAAACTCGAATTTTGCACTTCAAACCGAAAATGCAGAAGTCGAAAATGACATTTCTTACCTCAAATCCGTATGAAATCGTACATGCAATAGGAGATTCACGTAGTACTCTTCGAGATCTTTCCGTTAACGTATAGAACACGAGATTTGGCCGGTCGGTTTGGGAGAAAAGCTAGAGAGAAGTTCAATTCTAGAGAGAGGAGCTCTGGAAATGCTAGACGGTTTTGCAAAAGTGAGAAAATGGAGCCCCCAACTCCTATTTATACTAAATCTCGAAATTACATCTTTTTACGCAAATTGCTCAAAATTACTTAAAATAAAAATACAAATAACAGGCAAGGTGTTATATCAACTGTAGGCTCAGGTGTCGGTTCAGGTAGGTCCTCTAAGTCTACTGAGTTGTCAGTTTTCTCCTGAGGCTGAGGCACATAGTTTGCATTGAACGGTGGAGGAATTTCGTGAAAACCTAGACCTACAGGCTTCTTAGACTGTCTTTGGGCATCTAAGACTTTCCCTAGGTTTAGGCTTGAATTCCTAAACTTTTCCAGCTTGCTATTTGCCTCTGCTACCTTAACCTTGGTCTCGGCTAGCTCTATGTCCTTATCTTTCAGACTTTTGGTCAAGGCCTCTACGTGCTCATACATAAGCTCTATCCTAACACACTCCTCACTCAGTTTGTCTTTTAGAACTATTACATCTTGAGCATCAGCCTTAAGCTTTTCTTTTAAATCTTGCTTTATATCATTTAGGCTAGCATTTTCAATTTTTAAATTTTCATTTTGAGCAGCTATGGTCTTATGTGAGTCTAAGACTAGATTTAACCTATCGTTAGAACTAACACATAAAGCACATAATTCACGAAATAGAGAATAAGAAAGACTAACCTTAGAGTTATCAGATTCCACGTTGGCCATCTGAGCAGCAAACTCCAGCACGGTCTGATCATTCGCTTTCTCTACCCACATCGGACTGTTTTCCCTTGTGGTCTGCTCATCTTCATCACAACCATTCTCAGTAACTTCAGCCATGAAAGCTCTAGCATTTGACTCAGGATGTGAACTCCAGTCATAGGTACCATCTAGCTGTCTGTCAGAAGTGACATTGGATATTAGACCCGCTAGATTGGCTTGACCAGATGAGGAACTCGGAAGGTATCTCTGTTGGGACTGATTTTGGTACTGTCCTTGATGCTGACTCTGTCCTTGGTATGATTCTACCTTCGGTCTTTGACACTCCCTGGCGAAGTGTCCCAATCCCTGACAGTTGTAGCATTTGACCTTAGACTTATCAAATCCTATCCCTTTGTTGTTCATTTGCAGATTCCTCCCAGTTCGCTTAATGAATCTTTTAACCCTCTGGGTCACCATGGCCAGTTGCCACTTAAGATCCATTTCCTCTAAGTCATCAGGGTCGACCTGATCGTAATCTTCATCCCAAAGAGCCGGATCATTGATCTTCCCTTGAACACAATTTCCATAAGCTGCCACAAAGGAAGCAAGCAGATTCAAATGTTCTTCTGCGGACTTTGCGCTCATCGGCATCTTCGAATAGCTCTGGCTGGTCGATGCCTGTTGGACTTGAGGTTGCGGTTCTTCTGATCTTCCTAACCCTAAGAACGCGCGATTCAGTGAGTCTTCGGACTCAGGTGGCGATGACGTTTCTCCGGTGAAAAACGCTGTAGCACTCTTCGGTTCAGCTGTCACTGATGATTTAGATGTCTTTCCAAAATACATAGCCGGATTCTGGACTTGCTCGTAATCAGTCTCAGCCTTAATCATCTCGAAGTGATATGCCCTCAACGTTCCCACAATATCATCAAGGGATTGAGCATAATACTTGTCCTCATTAAGCTTAATCATAGCCACGTACATAGCCCATTTGGCTGGTAGGGCATCAAGAAGCTTGTTGTTCTTGTCAGTGTCCGAGTACTCAATGCCATGACTTTCAAGCTCTGTTATCAGATGATAGAACCTTGTGATAATATCATCTAACTGTTCATCCTTAAGAGCCTTGAAAATCGCAAACTGTTGGGTCAACAGCTCTGTACGCTTTCTACGCACCCGTGGATTACCTTCACACCTTTTCTGGAGAGACTCCCAAAGTTCTTTCGACGTCCTTTGAGTCCGAAATGTGTGCAAGATATCTTGAGGTAACGCCATACGGATAATGGAGAAAGCCTTGTTTTCAGCTTCAAATAGTTTCTTGTCATCCTCTTTCATCATTTGATATGACAAGACCTTTTGACGGCCTTCAACCTCAGATACTGGTGGAATGTACCCTTCATCTATGCACACCCACATGCGCATATCGTTGAATCGTACAAAATCCGTAAATCTGTCCTTCCACCAGTAATAGTCCTCAACTTTCATCAGCTTTGGCGGTGCATTTGCCTTCCCAACTTCGTGATCCATCTCAAGGAATTTCTGAAGGTTTGACATCTTTTCTGAAAGAAATCGAATTTTAACTTAATTAATTTAATTCTAAACTGGCTTAGATTAACTTATTCGAATCTAGATAGATTCGAAACTAATTAATATTAAATCTTTTGAAATTAAATTCGATTAAGTCTTAAGAGTCAATTAGATTCGAAATAATGTCATATTCGAACAATTCCTTAGATTCGAAGTAATGTCAGATTCGAAGGACTCCTTAGATTCGAAGACCCTTAGAATCGAAGGCACAACAGAATCGAATGACAGCAGATTCGAAGCACAGAATCGAAATAATACTAGATTCGAAATAAACTCGACACTAGACTCGAGATCCTATTCGAATGAAGCAACAGATGCGAAACAATGTAGACTCGAAACGCACTGAAATTGACTCGAAAGGAGCGTATTTTGGTTAGACTCGAGACTAGAGAGAAACCCTAATTACCCCTATAGATTCGAGCGCCGCAAACTCGAAAAACGGCTAACACATTGATTTTTTGACGTTTTACAGATTAAATCACTATTTTTCAAACGAAAAATAATGATGTCGACCAAAAACGTGAAAAACGACAAAGTGTTTCCCGAATATGAATTTGCTAAGCTCAAAAACACGTTTTTGAGAGCAAAACCGTCCAACTAGCGTCAAGAAACCTAGAATGTATCTGATGGACACGAAGAACACCAAGAACACTCCGTAGTCTCTGATACCACTTGTAAGGTCTAACACTGCAAGATCTATCTAGACGCGGATCCGTGAACGAGTGCGGAATCCTCGTTCACGGTTAGACGGACAACTCTCAACCAACGGAAACACGGAGACTATTAGACGCTGAACGAACGACACACGAACGATCCTACGTACTAATTCTCTCCGAAACGGGACTCACCAAGCTGATAAACTCGAGATCGCCTCATGCTTAATCCCTCACGAATTCTGCAAAAAGTCCCTTAATGATTCGAGTCTATCCCTAATTATAGACCCTGATTCGAGTCTGATGTGGGCCAAACTCGAATCTGGCCCAAGGCCCATTCGAGTCTGTCCACAATGACACTCTCGAATCTAGCCCATTCGAATCTAAGGATACATTCGAATCTATCACAGATTCGAATGTCTTCCTTTACCTATTCGAATCTAGCCAATACACTTAAATACTTAAGTGATGAAACTTATGTTTTACTTATGCTTGAGTTAATCTTTGACCTTTATGTTTGAACTTCTTATAATATGTTACATCAAGTTCAAACACACAATCAATAACAGACAAACACATATAAACATATATATCAAAACACTTGTTAATACTCAGAATATTACTTAAACCATAATGCAGATCGATTAGACTGCTATCGTCACACAGGGTGTACCAACAGTTAGGTGTGATTCTTTTGGGTCGGCCTGAAATCTAGCACAAAGACATGTTGAAAACACTATATCCGGCCTACTGGCAGTCAAATATAGTAAGGATCCTATCATCCCTCTGTAAGTTGTATTATCGACACTTTTCCCGGAAGGATCGGTGTCTAACTTACAGTTGGAGGCCATGGGAGTTGCGATACTCGTGCAAGAGTCTAACTTATACTTCTTGAGAATGTCAAGAGTATATTTCGACTGGTTCACAAAAATCCCATCCTCAAGTTGTTTGACTTGTAATCCGAGGAAAAAGTTCATTTCCCCCATCATACTCATCTCAAACCGAGACTCCATTAGGGCTGAAAAATCCTTACAAAAATTACTGTCAGTAGATCCAAATATAATATCGTCAACATAAATCTGTACCAGTATTATATGTGGGCCTTCCCTTTTAGTGAACAGAGTTGTGTCCACCACACCTTTATAGAAACCGGCAGAAATAAGGAAATTCGAAAAACTATCATACCATGCTCGAGGTGCTTGTTTTAAACCATAAAGGGCCTTATCTAGCACATAAACATGGTCAGGTTTATGTGCATCAACAAAGCCTTGTGGTTGTTCAACATACACTTCCTCGTTAAGTTCACCGTTTAGAAAGGCAATCTTGACGTCCATTTGGTACACTTTGAAGTCTTTGTGTGCCGCGTACGCCAAGAAGATTCTGATTGCTTCGATCCGTGCAACTGGAGCGAAGGTCTCGTCATAATCTATCCCTTCTTGTTGACGGTAGCCTTTGGCAACAAGTCTTGCTTTGTTCCTTATCACAATGCCGTTCTCATCTCGTTTGTTCTTAAAGATCCACTTGGTTCCAATGACTGTGCGGTCTTTTGGCTTGGGAACTAACCGCCATACTCTTAGCTGTTCAAACTGGTTGAGTTCCTCTTGCATTGCAACTATCCAATCCGGATCTGTCAGGGCTTCATCCACACGAGCGGGCTCTGTCATACTCAAGAATGATGCGTAGAGACATTCATTAGCAGATGCCCTACGAGTTTGGACTCCTGTTGTTACGTCACCAATGATTTGCTCTGTTGGGTGACTGCGGGTCCATTTGATCTCGTGTGGAAGGGGTGCTCGGGATGGAACCTCTGTGGTTAATATGGGAATGGATGAGGATTCATGGTCAATGGTTTCAAATGATGGCACCACAGGTTCTAGTTCAACTTCCGAGTGTTCAGATGAAGGAAGAATCGTTGGTATTATATGTGAGGGTATTACAGGAGTAGATTCAACTGCGGATGTGTCGGTGGATGATGTGGATGGATGAGGATATGTTGATGAAGATGGAGCGGAGAAACTTTGAGGCGAAGTTGAACTGGAAGGATTACCTATATTATTAACAACATTAGACACACTAGCGTTAGGACCGAAAAATTCAACATAAAAAGGATCAAATAAATTAACCAAATCTGAAAGAAATGGGATTATTCGAAGAGTCTCCAGGCATTTGAGTTATGCGTGGTCCTGATTGATCAACTTCGGGTGCCAGTTCAGCTAACTCATCAAATGTGACGTGCACACTTTCATTGACTGTTCTGGTTCGGGTATTGAATGCGCGATACGCCTTCGAGTTGGATGAGTATCCAATGAAGATCGCTTCATCCGCCTTTTCGTTAAATTTCCCGAGGTTGTCTTTGTCATTCAGCACATAGCACCTGCAACCAAATACACGTAAGTACTTGATAATGGTACTTTATTCAAAAAGAGTTGGTAAGGAGTTTTGTTAAAGCGCTTATGGATGATGGAGCGAATCTGTGTATAGCATGCTGTTGATACGGCTTCGGCCCACAAGAACGGAGGTAGCTTTGAGTATGTGAGCATTGTGCGAGCGGCTTCTACTAGCGTACGGTTACGCCTTTCCACGATCCCATTTTGTTGAGGTGTTCGAGCAGCAGAGTATTGATGCTGAATCCCTTTGGATCGACGGAAGCCCTCCACTACCGAGTTCTTGAACTCCGTGCCGTTATCTGATCTGATTGATTGTACTGACAGCTGCTGTTGGGTCTCGACACTCTTGAAAAAATCAATGATTTCTTGAGCTGTCTCGTCCTTGGAACGCAAGAACCTGACCCAGGTATACCGAGAATAATCATCAACGATAACCAACACATATCGTTTTCCATTTATGCTTTGAGTTCTCATTGGTCCGCATAAATCCATATGAAGTAACTCCAAAACTCTTTTTGTTGATGGTTCGGGCTTTGGTTTGTGAGATGATCGTTTCATTTTTCCTTTCTCACATGCTCCGCACAGATGGTCCTTTTCGTAGCGCAACTCAGGAAGTCCTTTGACCAATTGCTTCGCAGCCAGCTTGTTGATATTATCAAAATTCAAATGGGATAATCTTCGATGCCACAACCAAGAGTCTTTTGAAGAGGCTTTTGATAGTAGACAAATGTTATCCTTCACTACAAGCTTAGATACGTCAATGGTGTAAAGGTTAGATTTTCGGGAACCAGTCAAGATTTCTTTTCCATCCATGTTCTTAACACTGCAGTTCTTAGCCCTAAACGTTACTTCTAGTCCTTTGTCGCAGAGCTGTCCTATGCTAAAAAGATTATGAGATAACCCCTCAACATAGTCAACGTCCTTGATGACCAGATTATTTAGAACTAAGTCCCCGTATCCTTTTATGTGAGCCTGATGGTTGTTCCCGAATTTCACAGTTCCGCAATACTGTTCAACAACGTTGGACAGCAATTCTCTTCTTCCTGTCATGTGCTTGGAGCAACCCGAATCCATATACCAAATGGACTTAGCCTGAAAAACACATAAATTCATATAATGAAAAACTATATGCATTCAAACACATCCATTTTTAATTCACAATCAAACCGTGTTCTGAACCGAGATGTTCAGAAAACATGATGAGTTAAGACCGGGTCCTGGGCTGTGTGCACAGAAGCCAAACGTGTCGGTTTAAGCACAACCGACAAGCAAAAGAACGGGTCCTAGTCTAAGGTAACTAGAAGCCATTTCTTTGAAGCACGGGTCTTGATCAGAAGTAACCAAGAACCATCTGCATTAAGATCACACAACCTTGGGTACCCACCTCAATATGGGTCCCTTTTTGTTAGGATTTCCAGATTTATATGGCACGTGTACAGATTTAGAAACCCAACTAGCATTTGTGTGTGGTCCAGATGCACAACCCTTTGGAATCCATTGAAGATTGGATTTATTGGGTTTTGGAACCTTAGGCGCTGAAATTGCCTTCGGTTTTTGTCTTGTTGAGACCTTCTTGACCGTTGCTTTGGTTTTGGGCCTTGGCAACGGACATATCTCAACTTTGTTTGTGGCCGATGATGCACTATTTTTAGTTTTCTTTTTCCGAATACGTTTAACAGGATAAGGCACAAAAGCATTCATTTCAGGAACCTGTCGTCTATATTTAGTTGGACATAGATTAAACAAATCCTTGAAAGAGTACTTTAACGGAATAGTAGAATTCGGTACATCATTACAAACATTGTCACACACTTTGTTACACAAATTGTCTTTAGAGATTACAGACATCCTATCTCTAGTAACAAATTCACTTGGCATTAAAGCCTTCTTCACAAAAAAACTTGTAAAATCCTGCATGGTGGTTTTTGGGACTCTCCTTATATGATCGGTAGGAACAAAACGATTAGAGTCAGTAAGCATGGAAGATTTAGACTTGACAGACTTTTCTTTTTGGTGGTGAGTAGGTTTCTTAAGAGACTTGGATTTTATCTGAGTCTTTTTAGGAACCTCATTTTTGAAAACTTTTGAGCACTCACCTTTGACAAAGATAGAAGAAGATTCAGCTGTAGCCTTACCTTTATCTGATGACATACATGGAATTTTTAGGGAATGAGAAAGTGTTTGTTGTTTTGAAAGATCTTTTAATTGTTGTGAAACTATTTCAAAATTTTCTCTGTAGACAGTGACTTCCACAGTGTGTTGAAAAGATTGATTTACCAATTCTTCTTCTCTCTTAAGAAGAGCATCTTGAAGATCAAGTGCTTTCTCTTGAGACGACTTTAATTCCTTTTCTAAAACAATGATTTGTTGTTGAAGAACTTTTGCAGGAATATAAAGTTGAGGAGTTGATTTTTCAGTTTCAGTGTTCAATTCAGTTTCTGAATAAGTTGACGAGAGATCTTCCTCTAAAGTGGGTACTCTAGAAGAATAACTCTCGTTAAGTTCTTCATAATGAAAAGAAATTTCTTTATCTTTACGCGCAACACGTTTCTCATTTTCTTGGTTTAAAACTTCTTTTGATGACTCAAAAAAGAAAGATTTAATACCGGCTCCCATATAATTCATGTCATAAAATACAGGTAAAACATTTTGTGCCTTTTCCAAATATTTAGGATTTTTAAAACCAATTCCTTGTTTAGAATGGTAAAACCTAGTTTCTTTGGGCTGATTTAAATGGATAGTTTCTTCTGTTTGACCCCTTTTCAAAAATGCATCGTCAAGGGTCTTTATTCTTGCATACAAACTAATCCTTTCTTCTTCAATCATTTTGTATTTTTCTAAACTGTCTATATTTTCCATATTTACCACATCTAATTGTTTTGTAAGAACAGAAATTTCTTCTTTTAAAGAGAGTTTATCTTTTGAAAGCGTTTCCATGCAAGATTCAAGGTATATATTCCTATCCTGAACATCTACTTTTTCTATCAACATCTGTTTTATAACATTATGATTAGTTAACCATTTTGCATGATATAATTCAGATGATTCTTTCAGAATATGAGCTTGATGTTCAGCCTGTACACACTTCGCAGTTTCAGCTTTTAATCTATCTTGTAGATAAAGTATTTGTGTGTGTAGTGTACATTCATTATCTACAAATAATTTATTTACATGTGCAGGAATGTAATAGGAATATACCTCACTGGACTCGGAACCGGATGTGGAGCATTCGGGATCGTCGGTTGTAGCCATCAGACATGCTGGTGGATGTTTCAGTGTCTCCCCCTCAGCAGCAATGTCTGAATTTTCAGCAGTGACATAAGTACAAGTCTCCAACCCCTGACGATCAACCATATAGCAATTCTTGCCCTTGTCATCCTCGTCGTCAGAATCTTCAGCATCCCAGTAGTCCTCCTGGGCTTTGCAGCCTCGAGCTTTCTTTCGTAGTAAGCAACGTCTCTCTCGAAGTTATTCTTTCGTTAAGTCTTATTCTTGCATTCCCTAGCGGATTTCTTCTTTGCAGTAGTCCTCCTGGGCGACGAGGGCTAACGCATACCGGCGATCATCCCTGTCATCCCTTCGGTAGTCATCTCTGCGATTGTCATCGCGGCGGTCATCCCTCCTATCATCTGAGTATCTCCGTGGACCAGTGTCATAACGGAGTTGGTTGTTAGTCTTGTTGGAGAACCGTCGCTGTTGGAGACGATTGGTCCACAAGGCTATCTGTTCCTGAATCGAAGCTTCCTCTGCGTCATAGACATCACGCGGAGGAGAAGCATACCTGCACTGAGATGATGAAGAACCTGGAGCAAAAGATGGTGTCGGAATCTGCGTGTTGGTGATCAAGGCTAGTGAATCATTCGGTTTCAACCCTGTGTTGGCTGATAGCAGTAGAGAGGCCAACTGATTTGCCATCAGCTTCTGTTGATCCACATCCCCTTGATATTTCTTAAGCTCCTTAAAGACGACATTTATTGATACCTCAGGAATGTTCAAGACTCTTTTCGTTGCCCTACATGCAAGCTGCCACTCGGGGGCTAAGGCGGCAAAGAATTGGATGTTGATATCATCCCTATCCTTTTTGATGTGCAGTTTGTTTAATTCGTTAAGGACTGCACAGAACCTGGTGAAGGTGGATTGCAGAGATTCCCCGTCTTTGGCGTGGAATTCTGAAAACTTTGCCTTTGCCTCCTCAATTTTGGCACGATCATCAAGATCTGCCCCCAGCATTTGGATTTCCAGCTCATCCCACATTTCTTTTGCAGACATTTTACTGTCTACACCGACCATAATATCAGTGGGGAGGGCTTGATAAATCAGATATTCGGCCCTCTTATCAGCGTGCTGGCGATCCCTCTCGGCTTCATTTGCCGGCTCTCTTTCAACTTTTGAGGCTTGGACAGGAGGGTCAGCCTCGGGTCTGGCAGCAATCTCTCTATAGTAGATGACGGGTCCTTCGGATATTGATTGAAACATCAGATTCCCGAGAGGTTGCATTCCAACGAATCTCAGGAACCGGGCTTTCCATTGTTCGTACTCATCAGGATAGAGAACTGGTGGTCTGTTCTCAGATCCGAGTACAAGAGCTTCGCGAGACATTTTGATTATAGGTGCTGATTAAGAATGTGGAGATCTTAGAGGTGGAAACTGAACACGGATGGGTTGGACTGAAAACAGAATATCCGGAATTCGGAGGATGAGTTCGGGTGAACAGTGTTTCGGATGGGGTAACCGAATTCGGGGGTGTGAATTCGGATGGGGTGATTTCGGATGAATAGTGGTTCGGATGTGTTAACCGAATCAGGATGATACGAATTCGGATGGCTTGATTTCGGATGGGTTGCTTTCGGATGGCTAGATTTTGGATGGGTGCACAGTAATTCGGACGAATATGGTTCGGATGAAGGTCAAATTCGGAGAATGTCCTAATTCGGATGAACAGTACTACTTGGGGGACCAAATTCGGATGACCTAAGTTCGGATGGACCTATGGACCGAATTCGGATGTACCGATTTCGGATGAATAGTGAAATGGCCGAATTTGATTGGACCGAAATAGGGACAGTGAAAGGACCGAATTCGGATGGTCCGAAATGGTGAGGTCCGAAATCCAAAATTTTTAATGACAAGTCCCAAACAGTGAAAAATGGAAAGCCTTTCCTGAACTTCGGATGGTCCGAAGTTCGGATTGGACCGAATTATGGTCCGAAGTTGGCTTATGGGGTGTCCGAAATTCACCTAAGTATGGTCCGAATTAGGATGATTGTGAGGTCCGAATTTGGTGCCTATGTGGTCCGAAATGCTACAGTATGTAATCCGAAATACAGCAGGTTTTTACGGTTTTCTAAGGCAGAATGGGCAGAATTTGATTTTTATCAGTTTTAATGCCTAAAAACAGTTCTAAATGATTTATAAACTATTTTAAACACTTTTGGTGAGTTAAAACAACCTAAAAAACACTTAAAACTAGCATGAACACATGAAAAACCCACTTAAAAAAACCCATATTTTCAAGCTTAAAAAATGGTCGATTCTTGATGATTTTAACAAAGATATGGAAGTAAATGGGTTTAAAATCAGTAGATAATGATAATGTGATGTTTATAGGACCATCATAACACAAGAAACACCAAAAAACATGGAAAATGAAGATCTAACCGGTTGAAAATGGAAGAACTCGAAGAACATGAACAAACTCAGCAGAATCCGAAAGAAATCAGTTGAAATCCACCCCTCTGAGCTCTGATACCAATTGTTAATATGAAATCCCGTATATATTCAGCACCTCAATGATTATCTCATCAAACACATGAAGAAAACGAGCTCAATAAATGTGTTTAATAAGGAAGAAGACAATATGAATGTTTAATATTGATGAACAGTGGCGGCTGGAAGAATTCAAATGTCAACCGTGTGTTTTTGATAAAGCAAACCCTAGGAGCCTATATAGGCTCATTTAATTTAGTTACAAGACTTGGCAACTTTGGCCCCTACACTATTACTTAAACATTATATACATAGAAATAAATACAAGACAAATTACAATGATAATAAATAATACAAAACAACTCCTAGGATCGAAATAATAAATCTAACAAGATAGAACTCAAATGAGTTTTTATGGAGAGCTCTTAGAAATGGCTAGATCTGAAAAGAAAATGATGAAATATGTTAGATTCATTATCTAAAAAGTATATTATACAAGTTTCTATGTATTTTGATGGGTTTTTATGAAGATCTCTTAGAAATGGCTAGATCTGAAAAGAAAATGATGAAATATGTTAGATCCATTATCTAAAAAGTATATTATACAAGTTTCTATGTATTTTGATGGGTTTTTATGAGGATCTCTTAGAAATGGCTAGATCTGAAAAGAAAATGATGAAATACAAAAGATCCATTATTTTAAAAGTATATTGGCAAGTTTTTATGTATTTTGGTGGGTTTATCTCAAAACCCCAAATTTGAGTTCATATGAACCCTATGAAATCTAAAAAGATGAAAATGATGTTTTGATGGTTAAAATGGGTTAAGATATATATATATATATATATATATATATATATATATATATATATATATATATATATATATATATATATATATATATATATATATATATATATATATATATATATATATATATATATATATATCTGTTGGGAATAATTTTACACCTCTTTATAATAAATATAGAGAAGTTTTAGTATTTTTGACATTAAATCCGTAAGGCAGAAGGTGCAGTTCAGCCTTGAAATATTCTGAAAAATTTGCTAAGTATGGATCTAGGATGGCCCGAATTTCGGATGACCATGGTCCGAATTTCGGATGTCCTTGGACCGAAATTGTAATTTTAATTATTTTTATTCTATGAGATCTTTTGTCATAATAGTCTATGACATCTATTAAGGAGAATAATTAGACCAAAATATTTATTGAGGTTTAATGCCGAAATTAGTTAAGTCTTACGACTAATGTATCCGGATCAATGTTAAGAAGTTATAACCTATGAGACTTATAAATATTACATTATGAACCTATTTGTAGGGGTTTGACGGGTTAAGGTCCCTTGTAGACTATTAATCATATTTTGACGATTATAACTCGGTTTCGAGGCCGAGAGCTTGTTGTACACCACTGTGAGTTCTAGCATTAATGTATTTATATGCATATCATGAATTGTATGTTATTGCTTTCGTATCATTCTTGTCATTTACATGCTTTGCCATCATATACATTATTGTTGTCATATTAATCATTCGTTTGACCTCTCCGCTGAGACGGTAAGCCTGTGTGTGGTAACCTAGCGGAATCATAATGGTAAGTCTGTGTGTGGTAACCATTATTGTCTGTAAAACGATAAGCCTGTGTGTGGTAATCGTATGGCATCACTGTAAACTGCATATCGATAAGCCTGTGTCTGTGGTAATCGAGCAGTATATTGTAAACCCATTGTACGGTAACCTTGTGTGTGGTAACCGCAATGTGGTAGCTTATTAGCCATTAGTTGGCCTCCTGAGATTGTTAGTTAAATTCATGGCATTGCATGGCATCATTCATATATCGCATGATACTTTAATCTAGAAACTCACTAAACAACTTTGTTGTTTGCCCGTTAGTTGATTATTCTTTTCAGGATCTGTTAAGGGCAAAGGCCCGGCTGGCCCAAACTGTTAGTCATTGATTGGAGCACGGATAGGAGCTTCATATTTTGTTGATGATTGGGGTGGGAGTAGCAGACTTCCATTTTGGACTTACGCAAATTAGTTAATGATTATTAATTCGTTTGTAATCAAATTGATGATTTAACATTATGACCCCAATTACATTACTCCGTGATTTCAGACACTCTGTTGTGTTATATGCAGAGTGTTTGGAATCACATTGATGATTGTTAAAGTATTAAAAGTTTTAAATAGACCGTATTTCCGCAAGTACTCTGTATAAATTAATGTATAATGGTATCGAAATACTCGTATTAGTTGTATGGGTGTTTCAGAACCGGTGTACGTGGAACAACCGCCCGGGTTTACAGATCCAAAGTATCCAAACAGAGTGTATCGTATAGATAAGGCTTTGTATGGACTACATCAAGCACCAAGGGCGAGGTATGGGACACTGTCTACTCATCTTTTAGACAACAGGTTTGAAAGAGGGAGAACTGATAGTACTCTGTCTGTGAAGAGGAAGGGTGAACATTTCATTTTAGTACAAGCGTACGTCGACGATATCATTTTTGGGTCATCAGACTAGCTATGGGTGAGTTAAACTTCTCTCTGGGTTTGCAAGTTGAGCAGAGGAAGGAGGGTATGTTTATCCATCAGACGAAGTATGTCTACGACATTCTAGAGCGCTTCAGGATGGAAGGAACCAAGCTGACGGCTCACTTTAGCACGTCGATTCAAGTGAATCACAATCTCGGACAGGGTACAGAAAGTGATACCGATGTGGATCCGACGTTATATCGGGCCATGATTGGATCACTTATGTACCTAACTGCTTCTAGGCCTGACATAATGTTTGCTGTGTGTATTTATGCTAGGTTTCAAGCTAATCCAAAAGAGATGCACATGAAAGCTGTGAAGCGGATTCTAAGATACCTCAAGTCGAAACCGAAGCTGGGACTTTAGTATCACGCAGATGGTGATCTGGAATTGGAAGATTTCACGGATTCAGATTATGGAGGGTGCAGCTTGAATCGCAAGTCAACAACTGGAGGTTGTCAGTTCCTTGGAGGGAGACTCGTTTCCTGGCAATGCAAGAAACAGACTTCGGTAGCCGTGTCAACATGCGAGGCCGAATATGTTGAAATGTGATGACTAAAAGAACGGAACGGTAACCACGTTAGCACGTGTATCAGACCAACTTGACTCTTTTTTTCACTTAAACACGTAACACACATTATCCGCAGGTAATTAAGATAAATAAGTACGTAATTTGTATAACTTAAATGTGAAGTAATGTTAATTAAGAGTAGATGTTCAAAGCTATTGTTAAAACCTGTGATGAAAGAGTTTCATTCAAAATTGATCATTCTGTAACCTGTTAACGAAACCTGTGAAGTTATCAAAGGACAGGTTTCAGATATAACTGAACAGACTACAAGGCTTGCCTTGTATGACATAATACAGAGTGAGCACATTTCAGGTTTGGACAACATAACAGATTTGAAAGAAAGACTTAGTTTTGAAAACTGTTGTTTTGCCAAACCTGTTACATGCCAAGCCTATTCAAATCTTAAAGAACTAGCAAAGTACAGGACTAGTGAAACCTGTTCTGCCAAGGCTATTGTTTGAGATTCTAGCAAGTTTGCTCAAATAATAGTTGACCATCATTGACACTTAGTCACTTTTATTTAACATTCCGAGCATGCATACCAGGGTATTAGACCTGTTTTCATCAAGAGGTTTGGTGAATATATATGCAAGCTGATCTTCTGTAGGGACAAAAGATACCTAAACATTATATTTTTGGATGTGATCCCTTATGAAGTGATGTCTGACTTCTATATGCTTGGTCCTTGAGTGGAAGACAGGGTTGTTAGAGATTGCTATGGCACTGGTATTGTCACATAGAATAGGAGTTTTCCAATATACTAGTTCATAATCCTTAAGCTGATGTTGCATCCATAGGATCTATCCATAGTAACTTCCAACAGCAATATACTCAGTTTCAGTAGTAGAAGTGGACACATAATTCTGCTTCTTGCTGCACCAACTAATCAACTTTCCACCAAGGAGTTGACACCCACCACTTGTGCTTTTTTTTGTCTAGCCTGCAACCTATAAAATCAGAATCTATGTAGCTAGTTAGATTTGTGACACCCTTGCCACAACAACCACCATTTACATAACACCCAGTATTTAATCATCAAAAACAAATATATAATGATCTGATAACCTAATTTAAGTGCGGAAGCATTAAAAACATAAATAAAGTAGTGCAACAGTGTCAAACACCCTACGGTGCTACAAGGTACCAAGTCTAAGTCTACACACCCAGATAAATTATTACAACATCAAGAATATATTACAACGTTGTCTCAAATCATGATTACCGATTAAATAGTGCCAAATCTTCCGAATCTTCCCAAATGACCTAACTAGAAGGTCCGGCGATAGACTTCCCTTTTACTGTAAAATAAAAAATAAACAACTGGGGAATAAGCAAAGACTTAGTGAATACAAAGATTACGCATTTTATAAATTTTTATGAAGCCCCAAGGGTAACACTGATGACAAACATCGTATACCCTTCTTCGTACACCAAGTACGGACCAGAGCCGCAGCCCCTTCGAGCCCAAAGCTCGGCATTAAACATACCATCTGGGACAAACGTACGATCGGGGATGACATACTGCCTACCAGAACCTCGGAGGGATCAGCTCCAGGTCATATAGCGCAGTAACATCAGAGTAATCGATGCGACCCACCGGTCCATCACTAGATGCACAACAATCGAACGGACATGCAACAAGTAAGAATGTGCATCTAAATCTACGCAAGTTAGTAGAATTCCAAACAAATCATGAAGCAACAGGTCTCAGCAGGCAAAGCTTTACATAAAACAGATATAAACATGTGAAATCTACTGTACTCACAGTGGGTGCGTAATTAAACTTTTAACCGATATTATTTCTCCTCGGGCTTTCAACCGGATCCACCAAGTACCCCACTGTGGGTTTAAACAACACCACAAGGGACCTGTTAAATTAGTTGCAACAATACCTCGAGTCAAAAACCGTTTAAATTCATAAAACCAAGTTTTATAAGTGTCGCAATATTTTTCCCATTTCAGGTCCATGTCTAAATTCCAAACCACAATTAAGTTTTGAACCCATCTCAAGTTTACATCTTGTCCTTTGTATAACTCTTGTCATTTTATGTGTTGTTTATGAGTTTCATTCAAAATACTCGAGTTTAGAGAGTAGGTTTCTCAATTTTAGGCATTAAACTCGAATTTCATGGGTTAAATTCGAACCCACCTTCGACTTTGAGCATAAACTCGAATCCCATGTATTAAACTTGAACCCACTCGAGTTTGTGGATAGATTCGAACCCCCCCCCCATTCAAATTTGATGGTCAGATTCGAAATTAACATGCTAAACTCGAATATATACTCGAATCTATTACAAAAATCGAGTTTATTCTTGCATTTTGACTGTGTTCTTAATATTTTTGAGTTTGTTCATCTAACAACCTTAAAACATGCATTTCTAAGCTTAAAATCATCGATATATCATGTATTGAGCCTAATTTCGATTCTATTATACATATACTATCATATTCTTGCAATATTTCAAGCAAAACTAGCTCCAATTCACACAAAAACGGCAGATTCGAATCTAAGCTCTTCAAAACCGAAATAAACAAACTTAAAAGGGTCGATTCTTACCTCAATCCGTACGAAATCAAGAATCCAAATGCGGATTATTGTAGTACTCCTCGACATCTTTCCGATGACGTATAAATCTCGATAATCGGCCGGTCGGTTTGTGAGATATCGTAGAGAGAAGTAAAGAGAATTCTAGAGAGAGAAAATGTAGAGAGAGAAAATGTAGAGAGAGAGAGAGTGAGACCATAGAAAATGAGAGGCTTCGGCCTTTTATTCCCATTTTCACCATTTTGCACATTTCACCCCTCAACTTAACCGGTTCCATAAAATACTGATTTATTCTTTAATTTATCATTAATAGCTTTTATAATTCATAATATTCCTTAATAATAGTTCCGAGTTCAAATTTTCTTAAAATAACAACAAACTTTCTAAATATCCCAAATACATAATAAATGTTCATAATTCAACTTAATTGTAAAATATCCAACTAATTAGCCCAATTACAATAAAATAAATCCGAGGATGTTAAAACATGGGCTCCACCACGCTCAACTTCGTCCTCGAAGTTATGTGGATTCAAACAACTGTGGATATTTCCTCAACATTTCCATTTTAGTTTCCCATGTATGATTTGCTCCCTTATGATGCTTCCAACGTATAAGCACCATTTCTATCTCTTTGCTCCTTAGCTTTTTCATCTTTGTGTCTAACACACACTCCGGCTCTTCAACATACCGGAGCCTTTCATCAACTTGCAGCTCGGTGTGGTCAGCCCAATCCTCATTGTCAGTATTAAACGATTTCCTGAGGTTCCCAACGTCAAACACCGGATGTATGCCCGACATCCCTTCAGGCAACTCTAAACGATACGACTGATTTCCTACTTTTTCGGTTATCTTAAATGGTCCGACGAACCTCGGAGCCAACTTTCCTCTTTTCACAAATCGTGTAACACCTCTCATAGGTGACACTTTGAGATAAACCCAATCATTTACCTCAAAATTGATTGGTTTGTGCCTCCTATCGTAGTAACTTTTCTGACGATCCTGGACCGCCTTCATGTTCTGTCTAATCAACTATATCTTCTCGTTCATTTCTTGAAGCATAGCCGGCCCAGCAATCGGTGTTTCACCAGTTTCTCTCCAACATGTAGGAGTCCTACATCTCCTTCCATACAAAGCCTCAAACGGCGCGTTCTTTATGGTTGCGTGGTAACTGTTGTTATACGAAAACTCTATTAGTGGCAGATGATCATCCCAATTGCCACCGAGATCCAACACACATGTTCTCATCATATCCTCAAGTGTCAGGATAGTCCTTTCACTTTGACCATCAGTTTGTGGACGGTAAGCCGTACTCATTGCGATCCTTGTACCTAATCCTTCTTGCAAAGCCAACCAAAAGTTCGAACTAAATCGGCTATCTCGATCCGATACTATGGACTTAGGCACTCCATGCCTAGAAACAATCTCGTCCATATAAATCTGAGCCAACTTCTCCAGCGAATAATTTTCTCTAATCGGTATAAAGTGTGCCGATTTAGTTAACCTATCAACTATCACCCAAACAGCATCGTGCTGACGCTTAGTCTTCGGCAACTTCGTGACAAAGTCCATAGTGATAAGCTCCCACTTCCATTCCGGAATAGGAAGCGGTTGCAAACTGCCATAGGGTTGCTGATCTTCAGCTTTTACCAGTCGACAAGTCCTACATCGTTCCACGTACTGACCTATGTCCTTTTCAATCCGGGCCACCAAAAGTCTTATTTATGCTCATTGTACATCTTTGTACTTCCGGGATGTACTTAAAATTTCTATTGATGCGCTTCTTCGATGATTATCTTTCTCATACCACCAAACTTCGGCACCCAGATTCTGCCATAAATTCCTTTCAGTCCCGACTTACTTGTTTCCATATTCTTAATTTGTACTCTAATATCCTTAGCACCGATATTCTCATCTTTCAAGGCTTCCTCTTGAGCGGCCTTGACATCATCAATAATAGTGGAGGTCAGCATTGTTGACGTCATCATATAACAACAATCCTTAGCATATGCTTTGCGACTCAAAGCATCGGCTACTACGTTAGCCTTTCCAAGATGATACAATATTTCACAATCGTAATCTTTGATAAGCTCCATCGATCGTCTTTGCCTCATATTGAGTTCTTTCTGACTGAAGATGTATTTCAAACTCTTATGGTCCGTGTAGAGTTGACACTTAGTTCCGTACAAATAATGTCTCCACAACTTCAGTGCAAAAGTGACAGCAGTCAACTTAAGATCATGAGTTGAGTAGTTCTTTTCATGCTGCTTCAACTGCCTTGAAGCATAAGCAATTACTTTCCCGCGCTGCATCAGTACAGCACCTAATCCCAGCCTCGAAGCATCTGTATAAACCACAAAATCCTCATTGCCCTCCGGTAGAGCAAGTATCGGTGCTTCGCTTAACGTTTTCTTCAAAATTTCAAAAGCATCCTGCTGCACAGTTTCTCATACAAACGGTGCATTCTTCTTGGTTAGTGCAGTCAAAGGAACTGCAATCTTCGAGAAATCCTTAATAAATCTTCTATAATACCCTGCCAACCCCAAAAAACTTCTAACTTCAGTAGCCGAACACGGCGGTTCCCAGTTCTTTATCGCTTCAATTTTGGTTGGATCCACAGAAATCCCAGCCCCCGAAATCACATGCCCTAGAAACTGTATCTGTTGCAGCCAAAACTCACACTTCGAAAATTTGGCATACAACCTTTCCTTTCTCAACAACTCTAACAACTCCCTTAGATGTTCAGCATGCTCAGCCTCAGACTTAGAGTACACCAGTATATCATCAATAAACACTATCACCGATTTGTCTAACATAGGTCTATAAACTCGGTTCATTAGATCCATAAAGACAGCCGGGAATGCCCGAAAGGCATAACCAAAAACTCATAATGCCCATAACGTGTCCTAAATGCTGTCTTAGGCACATCCTCTTCTCGTACTTTCAATTGATGGTACCCCGACCTCAAATCTATCTTGGAGAACACGCTCGCCCCATGTAATTGATCAAACAAATCGTCTATTCGTGGCAACGGATACTTGTTCTTAATCGTCAACTTATTCAGCTCCCGGTAATCTATGCACATCCTTATCGTGCCATCCTTTTTTTCACAAACAATACCGGAGCTCCCCACGGCGATGAACTCGGCCGAATGAAGCCCTTGTCCAACAACTCTTGAAGCTGTGTCATCATTTCTTTCATCTCGGTTGGGGCAAAACGATAAGGAGAACGAGCTACCGGTGCAGCTCCAGGGATCAGATCAATTCGAAACTCAACTTGTCTCTCAGGCGGCACGCCAGACAAGTCTTCCGGAAACACATCCGGGAATTGTGAAACAACAGGCACATCGGCCAAAGTCTTCTTCTCAGCCTTAGCATCAATCGCATATGCTAAGTAAGCGTCACACCCCTTTGCAACAAGCTTTCGGGCTTTGGCAATAGTCAACAAACACAGATCCCCGCTTCTCCTATCCCCATATATACATATCTCACGCCCCTCTGGAGTAGTTATCTTTATCATTCGGTTCGTACATATGGGCTTCATTCTCGAACAACCAGTCCATCCCGACTATCACGTCAAACTCACTGAACTCAATAGGGATCAGGTCCAAATTGAAGACTACATCCTCAATTACTAATGTGCAATTACGGTATACGTGATCTACCTTGACTAGAGTGTTGCTAGCAGTTTCTATGTCAAGTATAGCAGATAATCTAGACAGTGGCATGGCAAGTTGTTGTGCAAACATAGTAGAAACAAACGAACGATTTGCACCCGAATCAAATAAAACTCGTGCTGGCATAGAATTAACTATGAACGTACCCGTAACGACCTCCGGATTTTCCCTTGCCTCCTCTGCAGTAATTTGGAAAGCACGAGTCGTTGCCCTTTGTGACTGACCCCGGCGGTTAACTGAACCACCACTCGAACCTCCAGAAGATCGTGTTGATGATGGAGCAGCAGCTGCTGGAGCATTCTTCCTACAGTTCCTACTATAGTGTCCCCACACCCCACACTTATAGCAAGCATCTCCCTTCCTTGGGCAATCATTCTGAAAATGACCCAATTCCCCACAGCAAAAGCAAGCACGTCCGTTAGTGCATTTGCCAAAGTGTTCCAGATGACACTTATTGCAATACTGCGGTTCGGTGTTGATTGAATAAGCTCGAGCACGACCACGATCAGATGAACCCGACTGTCGGCGATATGATTGTTGAGGCGAGTACTGTGAAGACCGGGAAGATCCCGAGTATCGTCCCTCCCGTTGGCGCTTCGGCGGTGACGGCTGTGTTGGGTTGGTGGAAGCAGCAGCAGACCCAATCGAGTAGCCCGACATAATCAGAATTTGCTCTACATTTCTGGCAGCTTCAAGTAAACCAGCAAATGTAGGATAGCGGACATTGCTCATAACCCTTCTTATCTCAATATCAAGACCAGCCTCATACCTGGTCACCTTCCTTTCCTCAGTATCGACTTGATGAGGTGCGAACAGACTCAGCCTCGTAAACTCCACAGCATATTGGGACACAGTCTTAGTCCCCTGCATCAGTGCCATAAACTTCGCCTCCAATCTCCGACGCTCATCAACTGGACAATATTGCTGAGTAAATAACTCTGTAAACTCAGCCCAAGTCATTAAAGAAACCTTCTCCATTGTCAACGCATTCACCATAGCGTTCCACCACATGATCGCATCATTGGTGAACATAGCGGTAGCATACCGAACCATGTCCTTCTAAGCACAGTCGCTGATTCGGAACGTTCGTTCGGTTGCCGTTATCCATTGCAGTGCAGCAACGACATCACCCAATCCATTAAATTCCACGGCCCCGTTTCCCTTAAAGTCCTTAAAACGAAAACCCCTGGGTTTGTTAGATGACCTAGTATTGTCACCTTGTTCCTCATTATTGCCCCCTTCCTTATCCTTGTTCTTTCTCTTGTCTTCTCTCCGCTTAGCTTCGGCCTCATCTCGAGCCCGAAACTGGTCCTGAATCATCTGATTTTGCTCAGCCATCAAGGCTAGCATCATTTCCCTTGTTTCCTCTGGTGTTATTCCTCCTCCAGACATGTTCTGAAATAATAAACATATAACTTGTTTAGTAACATGTCATTAATTTAAAGACACCACCCATTTGTCCCGTATGATAGTCAATCTCCTATAATTACTAGATCATAACCTATCTTAGTTCAGATCATTACTTAAATCACTACATATCATTACCTAATGTTTGAGACCAAGACCTCACGGACACTTGAATCTCAAACTACTGCTCTGATACCATCTCGTGTGACACCCTTGCCACAACAACCACCATTTACATAACACCCATGATTTAATCATCCAACACAAATACATAATGATCTGATAACCTAATTTAAGTGCGGAAGCATTAAAAACATAAATAAAGTAGTCCAACAGTGTCAAACACCCTACGGTGCTACAAGGTACCAAGTCTAAGTCTACACACCCAGATAAATTATTACAACATCAAGAATATATTACAACGTTGTCTCAAATCGTGATTACCGATTAAAACGTACCAAATCTTCTGAATCTTCCCAAATGACCTAACTAGAAGGTCCGGCGGTAGACTTCCCTTTTCCTGTAAAATAAAAATAAACAACTGGGGAATAAGCAAAGGCTTAGTGAATACAAAGATTATGCATTTTATAAATTTTTATGAAGCCCCAAGGGTAACACCGATGACAAACATCGTATACCCTTCTTCGTACACCAAGTACGGACCAGAGCCGCAGCCCCTTCGAGCCCAAAGCTCGGCATTAAACATACCATCTGAGACAAACGTACGATCGGGGATGACATACTGCCTACCAGAACCTCGGAGGGATCAGCTCCATGTCATATAGCGCAGTAACATCAGAGTAATCGATGCGACCCACCGGTCCATCACTAGATGCACAACAATCGAACGGACATGCAACAAGTAAGAATGTGCATCTAAATCTACGCAAGTTAGTAGAATTCCAAACAAATCATGAAGCAACAGGTCTCAGCAGGCAAAGCTTAACCTAAAACAGATATAAACATGCGAAATCTACTGTACTCACAGTGGGTGCGTAATTATACTTTTAACCGATATTATTTCTCCTCGGGCTTTCAACCGGATCCACCAAGTACCCCACTGTGGGTTAAACAACACCACAAGGGACCTGTTAAAATAGTTGCAACAATACCTCGAGTCAAAAACCGTTTAAATTCATAAAACCAAGTTTTATAAGTTTCGCAATATTTTTCCCATTTCAAGTCCATGTCTAAATTCCAAACCACAATTAAGTTTTGAACCCATCTCAAGTTTACATCTTGTCCTTTGTATAACTCTTGTCATTTTATGTGTTGTTTATGAGTTTCATTCAAAGTACTCGAGTTTAGAGAGTAGGTTTCTGGATTTTAGGCATTAAACTCGAATTTCATGGGTTAAACTCGAACCCACCTTCGACTTTGAGCATAAACTCGAATCCCATGCAGTAAACTCGAACCCACTCGAGTTTGTGGATATATTCGAACCCCCCCCCCCCATTCGAATTTGATGGTCAGATTCGAAATTAACATGCTAAACTTGAATATATACTCGAATCTAGTACAAAAATCGAGTTTGTTCTTGCATTTCGACTGTGTTCTTAATATTTTCGAGTTGGTTCATCTAACAACCTTAAAACATGAATTTCTAAGCTTAAAATCATCGATATATCATGTATTGAGCCTAATTTCGATTCTATTATACATATACTATCATATTCTTGCAATATTTCAAGCAAAACTAGCTCCAATTCACACAAAAACGGCAGATTCGAATCTAAGCTCTTCAAAACCGAAATAAACAAACTTAAAAGGGTCGATTCTTACCTCAATCCATACGAAATCAAGAATCCAAATGCAGATTGTTGTAGTACTCCTCGAGATCTTTCCGATGACGTATAAATCTCGATAATCGGCCGGTTGGTTTGTGAGATATCTTAGAGAGAAGTAGAGAGAATTCTAGAGAGAGAAAATGTAGAGAGAGAGTGAGACCATAGAAAATGAGAGGCTTTGGCCTTTTATTCTCATTTTCACCATTTTGCACATTTCACCCCTCAACTTAACCGGTTCCATAAAATACTGATTTAATCTTAAATTTATCATTAATAGCTTTTATAATTCATAATATTCCTTAATAATAATTCCGAGTTCAAATTTTCTTAAAATGACAACAAACTTTCTAAATATCCCAAATACATAATAAATGTTCATAATTCAACTTAATTATAAAATATCCAACTAATTAGCCCAATTACAATAAATTAAATCCGAGGATGTTACAAGATTAAAGCTTGAATCTTTGGGATATCAAAGACCCAAAGCTGGTGTACCCTTTAGGTACCTAAAGATTCTTTTTACAGCAGGCATATGTGATTCCTTTGGATCAGCTTGAAACCTAGCACATAAACAAGTTGCAAACATTATATGTGATCTACTAGCTGTCAGATATAGCAAGCTCCAAATCATTTCTCTGTAAGCTGTTATTGAAACAACCTTACCATGAGTGTCAGCATCCAACGTTGCATAGGTTGCCATTTGGGTTTTAATGGGAGAACTTTGATTAAATTTAAATTTCTTTAAAAGATCTAATGTCTACTTTCTTTGATTTTATAAAAATGCCATTTAAGGCCTGTTTAACCTGTAATCCTAGAAAGAAAGTTAGATCACCCATCATACTCATTTCATGCTTAAATTTCATGAGCAGTGAAAAATTCTTGCATAGCTGTTCGTTAGTAGAACAAAATATAATATCATACACATAAATTTGAACAAGCATAATATCAGACTTAACCTTCTTTATGAACAGTGTGGTATCCACTTTACCTCTGGAATACCTATTGCTCATAAGGAATTCAGTAATAGTGTCATACGAGGCTCTGGGGGCTTGCTTTAGTCCATAGAGATATTTGTCCAATTTATAGACAAAACCTGGATGATATTCATTTTTGAAACCTGGAGGTTGCTTGACATATACCTCTTCTTGTAGCTTACGATTCAAAAATACACTCTTTACATCCATTTGAAATACCTTTATGCTTTTGTGGGCAGCATATGCCAAAAACAGACGATTACATCTAGCCTGGCCACAGGAGTAAATGTTTCATTATAGTCAGTACCTTCTTCTTGCCTATACCCTTGAGCAACTAGTCTTGCCTTATTTCTAATGACATGACCTTGCTCATCCATTTTTTTTTCTGAAACCCCATTTTGTGCCAATGATTGTTTTTTCCTTTAGCCATGGGGACCAACTTCCGTACTTCGTTTCTCTCAAACTGATTAAGTTCTTCCGGCATGGCAGTGATCCAATTTGCACCTTTTAGTGCATCATCAATTTTCTTTGGCTCCAACAGGGACACAAAACTTGAAAACATACAGAAGTTTCCAAGATTATCCCACCTTGTCTTTACACCCTTATTGATGTCACCTATTATTTGATCATTTGGGTGACACCTGATCCACTTAGGATCATGTTTCAATGATAATTCCACTGTATCTGGAACACTAGTTTCATTCACAACAGGTCTTGTAGAATAGCTTTTCTGATTATCAGACAGACTGATATCTTGAGTTTGTCATCTGTTGAGGGAGAGACATTGGTATTGAACACATCAGTAGAGGATTCAGCAAAATCAGCATTGATTGATTCTGGGCATGGTACATTAACTATATCAGTGCACTTATTCACATAAAGAGAACCAGTATAGTCATCATCATGTCCACTTGAATTATTAAGTTCCACTTTAGATGATGTGGAAGCTTTAGAGTCCTTTTCTTCAGCATTTGAGTGCAGAAGTTCATCAAAGCCGAAGTCTCCTGAAACTGATTCAGGATCAACTTTGAGTGAAGTATTTACAGACTCTTCAAAGGTGACATTGATGGATTCATCTACCACCTTTCTCCTAGGGTTGTATACTATGTAGGCTTTGGAAACAGCTAAGTATCAAACAAACACTCCTTCGTCGGCTTTGGATTCAAATTTAGCCAGCTAATCTCATTGGTTCAGAATGAAACAAGGGCATCCAAACACCTAGTAATAACTTATATTGGGTTTTCTCCCTTTATGTAGTTCATAAAGAGTTTTATTGAACCTTTTTACCACTAAGGATCTGTTTTGAGTGAACCAAGCAGTGTTGACAGCTTCAACCCAAAATGATGAAGGCAGACTTGACGCACACAACATAGTTATAACATCTTCTATTAGAGTCCCGTTTCTCCTGTAAACAACTCCATTTTGTTGTGTAGTTCTTACAGCCAAGAAGTTTTGAGAAATGCCTCTTTCTTCACAAAAGTCGTCAAGTATACTATTTATGAACTCAGTACCATGATCACTCCTGAGCTGCTTCACTTGGGTAGAATTTAGAACCTCCATCTTTTTGATAAAGCCAATAATTTCTCTGACAACCTCTCCGTTGGTCTTTAGGAACATCACCCATGTGTACCTGAAGAACTCATCAACCACTACTAAGGTGTATCTTCTTCATCCTAGACTTGGGACATTAATAGGTCCAAACAAGTCCATATGGATTAAGAATCGAGGTGAATCAATAGAGAAATTATGTTTAGACTTAAAAGATGTTTTTCTTTGGTTACCCTTCTCACAAGCTGAGCAGAGTTTATCCTTAACAGATGTTATAGAAGGCAAACATGTCACTAACTCTCTCCTACAGAGTTTGTTGATGTTCTTGAAGGTCAGGTGTGAGAGCCTTTTGTGTCATAACCAGTTGATGTCTGCATTGCTTCTTGAGATGAAAAAGGTCTTAGTTGTTGATTAGCAGATTTCATATCTACAATGTATACCCATTTCTTTCATTATGCACACATCACAAATTTACCCTGAGGATCCAGTTTGTACCCTAGGTGCTCATCAAAGTTAACCTTGTAGCCAACATCACATAGTCTAACTAATGCTTACAGGGTTGTATTTTAGCCCAGACACATAGGCTACTTTTTTGAAAATTGCAGCACCAGCACGCAGATTACCATATCATTTTGTGAATCCTTGGACGTTGTCACCAAAGTGACCTTTGGACCTTGCTCAGTCATGAGATTACTCAACAGATCCTTGCAACCTGTCATGTGGCCAGGAGCAGCCACTGTCCAAGTAGCAAACCTGTCTTGGTTGTTTAACTTGCTGAGTAACAAGAGAAAGAGAATACATTAGTCCTTAGGGGAACGCATCACAGAGATGAGTTCTCCATCATCGTCAACATTTGTTGATGTCCCACTCAGATCAACACTAATATTTCCTATTTTGATTGTATCTGCTGAGACACTTTCCTCATGAACATTGTTACTCCTAACACTACTTGATTTTGCAGTATAGGAATTAACAGTGTCAATGGGCCTTATATCCCCAATTTCAGGACAATCTTTGGCCATGTGAGTTTTATTTCCACATCTGTAACGTTTTCTCTTTTTAGATTTTTTGAAAGAACTCTCAAAAACATATTTTGAAATTTCTCTGTTGGTCTTATCAACAGGTTTTACAAAAAATTGACTTCTTTTAGACAGACCAATAGATTTTATAAGAAGTTCATCTGTAACAGCTTTGTCTGTATCTTCTTTCCTCTTTTAAGGAGAACAGAGATCAAATATAGGCAATTTAATTGTCTATTTTCATTCCAAATGTTTGGAAAACTTATTTCCAATTTTCTGAGGATGAGCAATGGCTTTGCCTTTGCTTGTACTGAGTTTTGATGAGTTTTGCAAACTTTTGATAACATGGTCATCTTGTTTGGTTTTAACAAATAATTTTCTTTCATTTATAACCAGTTTGCTACGATGATTTAAAAACTTATTTGGAACCATACCAGTTTTACTTCCAACATGAGACTTAGCCTTGTTGGTTGCAAGTTGCTTTCCATTTGAAAATTTCTTTTCAAAGAATTCAACATTAAATGGAGGCATAGGTTTCTTACCATTAATTTTTGCCTCAGAACCTGTCACACCCCGTTACCCCGGTTGGCAACGAAAAGTGACGTCGCGAAAGCGTAACCATAATCATAACGAACGACCACTATATGGACGTTTTCAAAAATACATTGATTTAACTTCAAATATAAAAATTGTTTTACATAACCAAAATACAGCGAAGTAGTTCTTAAAATACCAAGATTTAAATACACGATTTAGTTTATCCGGAAAGATGCATGTAAATCTCCGAGTTTGAAAATGATGCGACTCCAAAATGAACGGAAGCCTTGGAATACTTCCGAGGAATGTCCTTGTCTTAAACACCTGAAAATACATGCTAAAATACGTCAACAAATTGTTGTTGAGCACATAGGTTTACGCGAAAAGACCAGTTGTATGGACATTATCAGATGAGTTGAATTTATAAAATCATAAATTCCGTGTATGTATTAATTAAACTATCATGCAACCAAAGCTTAATTAAAATGAGTTTGCCCTGTGCAGTATGCCCATACGTAATACCGTGTGTTGAATATATATGCACTCACTGTTAGCCGACCCGAACTAACCCGAATGGGGGACATGACTCCCGATAGATCTATCCACAATATATTCGCGCTTGCAAATAAATGCAATTAACGGTTCATGATTTGGGGGCTGATGGAACCAAACATGTAATACATATAAGAAATAAACAGTTTTGATGTCCATATGAAAACAGTGCATGTATTTCCACCCCAATAAATAATAAAAATATGGGCTATGAAGACTCACCGAGATTGCGATGGCAAAAACGAGCGTAAAAAGCTATTTAGCGTAAATGGATGGATGATGCGTCGAGTCAGTTTAATCGAGTCCTAAATGATAATAAGGACTTAATATCTCTAATATATGATGATATATATATTTATAGATTTTAATGTCTTAAATCACCCAACATTACAAGTTTATAAATAAAACCCGCTTAAAACGTCAAGTTTATATATATATAATTTTCCAGCTTTTTCGGAGGTGTTTCGGCCTATTTTGAGGCTGTTTTTGACCAAGCTCCAAAATATTTTAGGCTTTGATTTTCTAGGACATTAAACTACTATATATAAAGGATTTTTGGAATCAAGAACGGCCATTTTTCAAGATGTTTAGTTTGGTGAAAAAGCTCGTTAAAAACCCTATGTTGGCCATTTTTGAGCTGTCAAACTTTCGGTTTCCCAAATAAATTCTGGAGGTCTTAAACCCCAAAATAAATTAGGAAAACTTCCAGATCTATAGTTAAGACATAGATCTGTCTTTTGAGACAAGAATCAACTCATTTCGATAAGTTATGAATTAGTTATGATTTTTCAAAGTCGATATAAATTTTCTGCCGAAAATCCGCAGTTTATAAACTTGAAATAACTTATGATTGTTGTTGTTCATTCAAAGACTACTTGTATAAAAGTTATATAAGTTATAAAACACATATATATCACTTGTTTTCATAATGTTAACACATTTATGATGTGTTCATATATTCATAAACACATTTAAAGAAACAACTTAAAAATAAAAACTAGAAACTTATAAACTTGTGTTTTTATGAAATTTGTTGTTGTTGGTGATTATATATATTACGCAAGACTTATATAAACATAAATGTATGATAAAATAAGTTAGTATTTACTTACTTTGAAGTGTTTAGAATATGATTTTGAGTAGAAGTTGAAATCCTTGCAAGATATGCACCAAAAACACTTGAATTTCTTGAAGAACACTTGAATGAAAGGGTTTGTGATGTCTGTGTGTGTGTATAGATCCGGTTTTTAGAGAAGAAAGGAGGGATTTTTGATGTTTGAAGTGTGGAAAAGAAGTGTGAAATGAGGTCTTATTTATAGGCAAAGTGTTTGGTCTTTCAAATGATGAAAGGCATGGATGAAAAGGTAGAGTGCACTTTTAAACAAAATGATTGTGTTTAAAGTAATATTAAAAAAAGTAAAAGTCAACCTCTAATACATCACATGTCTATGGTTGGCCATACATGTATTATACATGTATTTTCATTTTTTTTTTGTATAAAAGTATTTAGAAATGTATTATTGTATTTCCCTTTTCTTGTAAATTCATAAATACTTATGGATGCATTGTTTTAATGAATTGTTTTAGTCTTGCATAATTAATGTTAAGTAATTGTATTTGTGTTTGATTAGTGTCACTAATCATAATTTAATTATGTACTTAGTTGAATTAATCCTTCATAACGTAATTTGATCGGATTAATTGATTTCCCGATTCATCGCACCGATGAATTTGATTCTAATTGAGTTGAATTTTCTAATGAGCATTGTTAATCACTTTGATTGATTTCTAATGACCACTAATTAGATTATAATTGGCTATTAAATACACATTAGGACATTGTTGCTAACCTGGTTTAATGTCGGATGTTACAGTCTCCCCCTGTTAAGGGAATTTCGTCCCGAAATTTTATCCTGTTTCCTCAGGGGTATTGTTACTTAAGAGTAGATGAGAGTATCTTTGCTTAAACTGGCCTTTGCATGCCTAAGTGAATTGTGGTCCATGTCTAGAATTCCATCTGACCTTGAGGATGGGTATACAACTGTGCTTCAATCCTTTGACCTTACGGTCCATGATTTCAACCGGCTCTTTGTTGAAGCGAAGTTTATCAGTTAGCTGCATCTCTTCCATGGGGTAACAAGTGTCTCCTCTAATAAACACTTCTTCTTATTCGATAAATGGAAGGTATTGTGCATGCTGCTAAGCTCTGGTGGTAACTTTAAACGATAAGCTACGAGTCCAATTCCCTTTAAGACTTTGAATTGCCAATGTATCGAGGGTTTAATTATCCTTGTTTCCCAAATCGTATCACGCCCTTCCATGGCGAGACTTTCATCAGTACTCGTTCTCCTAATTAGAACTCAAGGGATTTTCTATTTTCATCTGCATAACTTTCTTACAATCTCAGGCAACTTTTAGTCAGTTTCGTATCTGTACTATCCTTTCGGTAGTTTCGTGAATGATTTTAACGCCAGTGATTTGGCCATTTCCTACTTCTTCCGAATAAATTGGTGATCGACACTTTTGCCCGTAGAGGGTCTCAAACGGAGCAGCTTTAATACTTGAGTGATAGCTATTGTAGTACGATAATTCCACTAAGGCAAATGAGTATCCATTACACAGGCTCTTAATGTATGTTCTAGGGTTTGGATCGTTCTATTATTCTGACCATTGGTCTGAGAGTGATATGTGGTACTCATGTCCAAGTTTGTATCCACAGTTTGCTAAAATAATTGCCAAAAGCTTAGCTGTAGATTTGCTATCCATATCAAAAATGATTATAATAGGCACTCCGTGTCCGGAGACGACTTCCTTGAGGTACATTTGGACTAGCTTATTCATCCTGATGTTCTTCTTGATTGGTAGGAACGCGCGGATTTTGTTAGGTGGTCGAATATTACTCAAATGGTTTCTGATGTTGGTCTTAACATTGGAGCATGTTAGAAATTTGCTGACATATGTGGCAATGTCCTCCTTCATGATAGGCTACCCATATAGTTCCCTATGATACATTTTATCGGATCCGGGGTGAACGACATATCTTGATTTGTGTCCGTCATCTGTAACCAGTTTTCTTACTCTATCAAAAACAGGGTAACCAGACTCTATTCGTGAAGTATTGATTTCCATTAACCCTTATTCCAAACTATTTATCCATTCTGTGCAGGGCTTTATTTTTCATATTTTCCTCCTTAATAACTTCATGCACTAATAATGGAGGGTTTGGTTGAGTGGTTATAACTAGGTCTTGTACTCTTAACGGCTTAACTCATTTCTTTCGGCTATAAGCGTCTGCAACCACATTAGTTTTCCTCAGGTGATAATGAATCTCACAGTTGCAACCACTTATTAGCTCTATCAACGATCTTACCTCATATTTGACTCTTTATGGTTTAAGATGTGTTGGAGGCTCTTAGGGTCCGTGTGTGTAATACACTTCTTACCGTACAACTAATGTCTTCAAGTCTTAAGGGTAAAGACTACTGTTCCAAGATCTAGATCATGCGTTGTGTAATTCACCTCGTGAACCTTAAGTTTTCATGAAGTATAAGCTATGACCTTATCTTTCCACATCAGCCCATTGTGTGAAGTGTCATAGTAATCTATAAATTTCTCGTTCCTCTTAGGTATGGAAAAAATAAGTGCGATGCACAGTTTGTGCTTTAATAACTAAAATGATATCTCCTGATCCTTGCTCGAATCATACTTAATGTCTTTTCGGGTCAGTTTTGTTAGAGTTCTGGTGATCTTTGAGAAAATTGCTTATAATAAGTGGCAAGTCTTAAGGACTGTCGTATCTCTATGGGGGTTCTAAGAGTTGACCAATTCCTGATAGCCTTGATCTTTACGGGGTCGACTTGGATTCCTTTACTATTATTCACGTGACCGAGGGATTTCACCTCTCCTAACCAAAAGTCAAATTTAGAAAGCTTAGCATATAGTTGTTCTTTCTACGATAATTCCAGAATCAGTCTTAAATGTTGCTCGTGCTCCTTCTCGTTTCGTAAGTAGGTTAAGATGTCATTTATGAAGATAATTACGAATTTGTCTAAATATGGTTTGCACACCCGGTTTATGAGGTCCGTGAGTACTGTTGGGGTACTGGTTAATCCAAACGACATTAATAGTAATTTATGATGACCATAACTAAATCTGAAGGCTGTCTTTGGAATATCTTTCTTGCGAACTCTAACCTGATGATAACTAGACCTTAGATCGATCTTCGAATAGAAGCTTAATTTTTTGAGTTTGGTCAAACAAGTCATCGGTCCTTGGGAGTGGATACCAGTTCTCTATGATTAGCCTATTTAGCTTCCAGTAATCGATGCACAAGCTGAAGGTTCTATCATTCTTCTTTATGAACAAAACTGGAGCTCCTCCAAAGCGAGGAACTCGGTTTCATAAACCTTTTATCTAAGAGCTCCTACAGTTGGTTGGACGATTCATACACTATTGATGGGGCTAACCAGCCTGGTGCTCGAGCCACTGGTGCCGCACCTGATACTAGGCCGATTTTTGGATTTGACTTGCCTCGATGTTGGGAGTTTAGGTAAGTGTTCTGGAAAAACTTTGGGGTAACGATAAATAATAAGAATATTTTCGAGCCGCTTTCCCTTTGGCTCCCTCTTTATCAACACTTCAGGGTCCTAATGCTAGAGATGATGCTTACTTTGGTATTTCTTGCTTTGCGTTGGACAGTAAGGACCTTCTTATTGGCTAAAGATATATTAACTGTGTTCTTGTTGCATACTATTTCCACATGATTTTCGATAGCCAATCCATGCCTATGACCACGTAAACACTTCCCAGTTTGATGGGTATCAAGTCTGTTTCAAAGAGTCGGCCTACTAATTCTAAGGAGCATCCACGACTTATATTATTTGTCTTAAGCGTCTCACTGTCATCAACCTCAATAGCATAAGTAGCACTTAATGGAATTTATCTGCTTAGTGAACTTAGTGGATATAAAGCTCCTCTCAGCACCAGTATCAAATTATAGAAATGCATAAGTGGTATCTAATGGGGTAAGAGGATAAGTCTACGGGTTTGAAATTTCTTAGGCAGATAGTCACAGCTTTATCTTTTCCTACGCAGAGTTGTAGTCAAAACTTAATTCCTCATAAAAGTTCTTTATACTTAATCTTTGTATATGATATGGTCGGAATTTTCTGATAAATTCTTAAGCCTTACATGCCCTAAGATATATCAGATAGTATAGCCTAGATAAATACTATAAAATGGTAGAAGGGTACCAAGTATGAGATGCCTCTGGGGTTTCCTCGTACTCCAGAGCGTTAAGTCGTTGGGTTAGTTCTGCATTGCGGGCTTTGTGCTTTGCTAGGCGTTGTCACAATTCGTCGATTCCGTATTGTTGAATCGCCTGGGTATTCTGGTTGGCCTAAGGTTTATTGGTGGTTTGCATTGCCTCCTGCTTAATCCTTACAAAGATCTCACCGCCCTCTTGGTGGATTTTGTCGAAATTGGAGGTCGTGTCTGGCAGCTCTTGCCACCAACAGGGGTACCGTTCGTTGCGTAGGTTTCCGGGTAAGTGTCGGCACTTGAGAAGAAGATGGTGTGCCGACTTCAAACTGGCTTTGGATCCCCTCCTCGTTTCTCCACTCTTGGAAAGTGTGAGGCGTCCATCCCCACTGTCTTATGTTTGCCTGTCACTACTGCGCGGGCTTGGCTGATGGGCAGGTACCGGGATAGACTCCCGTTGTGCCAGTCACACCCTTTTCCTAGAGGTGAACTTCTTCAATGGTCCATTGGGATGGTTTTTAAATAGGGTGTAAGGTGGAATATGTGGTGGTGAGGTGGAGCAACAGTTGCCCTCCTTGTGCTTTGACGGGTCCATTACATCGTCATTGATTTAGTCTAGGTGGGTTCCCGATCCAAAGTATACGTCAGTGTCACCATGGCTTCTATGTTCCATGGGTGAGAATTCATCCTCTGAGTCAAAGAGGATAACAACCATATTATTCGACATGTTATTGTCATCAGGGTCCAAATATGTTCACAGTTCTTGAAGAAAGTTTAGTTTTTTTGTAGCAGTTAGAGTCTAGGGTAGTAATGCAACCTAGTTCACTATAACTATGGCTCTGATAACAATCTGTCACACCCCGTTACCCCGGTTGGCAACGAAAAGTGATGTCGCGGAAGCGTAACCATAATCATCACGAACGACCACTATATGGACGTTTTAAAAAATACATTGATTTAACTTCAAATATAAATATTGTTTTACATAACCAAAAATACAGCGAAGTAGTTCTTAAAATACCAAGATTTAAATACACGATTTAGTTTATCCGGAAAGATGCATGTAAATCTCCGAGTTTGAAAATGATGCGACTCCAAAATGAACGGAAGCCTTGGAATACTTCCGAGGAATGTGCATGTCTTAAACACCTGAAAATACATAGTAAAATACGTCAACAAATTGTTGGTGAGCTCATAGGTTTACGCGAAAAGACCAGTTGTATGGACATTATCAGATGAGTTGAATTATAAAATCATAAATTCCGTGTATGTATTACATAAACTATCATGCAACCGAAGCTTAATTAAAATGAGTTTGCCCTGTGCAGTATTCCCATACGTAATACCGTGTGTTGAATATATATGCACTCGCTGTTAGCCGACCCGAAGTAACCCGAATGGGGGACATTACTCCCGATAGATCTATCCACAATATATTCGCGCTTGCAAATAAATGCAATTAACGGTTCATGATTTGAGGGCTGATGGAACCAAACATGTAATACATATAAGAAATAAACAGTTTTGATGTCTATATGAAAACAGTGCATGTATTTCCACCCCAATAAATAATAAAAATAGGGGCTATGAAGACTCACCAAGATTGCGATGGCAAAAACGAGCGTAAAAAGCTATTTAGCGTAAATAGATGGATGATGCGTCGAGTCAGTTTAATCGAATCCTAAATGATAATAATGACTTAATATCTCTAATATATGATGATATATATATTTATAGATTTTTATGTCTTAAATCACCCAACATTACAAGTTTATAAATAAAACCCGCTTAAAACGTCAAGTTTATATATATATAATTTTCGAGCTTTTTCGGAGGTTTTTCGGCCTACTTTGAGGCTGTTTTTGACCAAGCTCCAAAATGTTTTAGACTTTGGTTTTCTAGGACATTAAGCTACTATATATACAGGATTTTCAGAATCAAGAACGACCATTTTTCGAGATGTTTAGTTTGGTGAAAAAGCTCGTTAAAAACCTTATGTTGGCCATTTTGAGCTGTCAAACTTTCGGTTTCCCAAATTAATTCTGGAGGTCCTAAACTCCAAAATAAATTATGAAAACTTCCAGATCTATAGTTAAGACATAGATCTATCTTTTAAGACAAGAATCAACTCATTTCGATAAGTTATGAATTAGTTATGATTTTTCAAAGTCGATATAAATTTTCTGCCGAAAATCCGCAGTTTATAAACTTGAAATAACTTATGATTCTTGTTGTTTATTCAAAGACTACTTGTATAAAAGTTATAAAACACATATATATCACTTGTTTTCAGAATGTTAGCACTTTTATGATGTGTTGTAGGTCTCGAGAGGTTCCCAAAGTATATAGCTTTAAGCTGTAGAGGGGGGGGGTGAATACAGCTATTTAAAAACTACACACTATTTTCTCAATGTTTGTATGTATTATCAACAATTTGTTAATTACAAACAAGCTTGAATGCGGAATAGTTCAAGCTGAGATGACAGATACAACAGTATGTTCACTAGTCTAAGTGTGAAGACCACCCCTTACGGGGCGGTGCTCACCAGTCTAGGTCCCACATCATGCAATACGATATCAACCATAACTAAGATAGAGTAATTAATTGCGGAATTAAAAATTACATGTACATACAGATTAGGATTTAAGTTTACATATTTCAAAATAAAGTTATAAAAGGGTAAGCATCTAATCTAGTCATAATATTATACATCACATCAAGTCTACCCAGAACCACCACATTAGCTGTCTTCCAATCAGTACCAGAGAGTTTGTTGAGTAGTGGTCTAAGAAAGCTTCAAAACTTGGATCTTGAATGACCTAAGTACTAGGTCCTGCAGGTGATTTTCCTTTGGCTTTTCCTGTAAAATATTAATGCAACATCTGTAAGCAACGCTTAGTGAGTTTATAGATTTTCAATATTAACATGCGTGTCAAGCGGAGTCATAAATCTAAGCGTGATATGTCATGGCTGCCGCTACAGCTCTCATGATTGAGATATAGAATCATAGAATCGGATGATGTTCAAGCCACACTCACGCTTAAATCGTGGGGATCAGCCACATACTGGGCTAGCTACCAGTAAGTCAATATGGCAGAACATCGGAGGTCATTACCAAGTTCATAAGAACTGGCGAAATAGCCGGGTCTAGAACAATAGACCATAAGGGCTAGTCAAGCTGAATCAATCTATCAAATGTCTGATCAATGATGTAAGCATATGTCTATAGCAGTCATGATAGCAATGAATCATAAAGCAAAGTCTGAAGCAATATTAAATGCAATATGAAAAGATAGTCAAATAGCTATCATGATCCACTGGGCAACACCCATCCATGGTGTGCACAGGTCTCAATCCAGCTGATAAATGAATGTCAATAAATCTATCAACAACAATATATCTCAATCGGATCTATGCATGTTCAATCTGAATATCTATAACTCAAAGGTCTGGGTCTTGGTCAAACAGATATATGAATCTGCCACCTGAGTTTATCTCAGGATTTTGTCAATTTGTTCTCTGTCAAATCAAATCGGACCCGCTTTATAAATCTTTAAATCTTTGTTCAGAATTTCACTGAACCTGTCCAAAATTTATCATATCAAATCATATTAATATCAGTCTTTTATATTTAAATCTTTATTTTATCTGATTCTGATAATTTGTTCGTTCATAACTCATTCTTTGTCTTATTAATATTCTCAAAAGGTCGGTACATATATATATATATATATATAGAATTTGTGAGTTTTATCATAACCATATTATATTTTTAATTATAATAGGTTGTTTAATAACTTAATCTGATTTAGGAATTAATCTTAGGCTTGGAACAAATCCAGACTCGAATTAAAGGCAACAGATTCGAATAGAAAGCTCATTCGAATCTAGTGAATAGATTCGAAGCACATACATATTCGAGACAATGATATTAGATTCGATACTAGCATACATTCGAGTCTATTAGATTCGAAACTAGCCCAACATATTCTAGGATGCTTAGATTCGAAACTTATCCTATTCAAGTCTAGATTAACAGATTCGAAACTAATATTTTCGATTCTAGAAGTTAGATTCGAAGTACATCTCGAATCTAGGGATGGGTTAGATTCGAATTCAACTATTTCGAGTCTGATCATGGATTTTCGAGTTTGTTCTATGTATTTTTCGAATCTGTTCTCAACATTCTCGAATCTGATCATATTTACAATTCTAAAACATGAATTTCTAAAGCATAAATCACGATTATGATCAATATTAAGCCTATGTTTGATTATATTATACTTATTCTAGTTAATTTCCATAAAAATAGCTTTAGATTTCATTAAACTAGCAAACTCGAAAATACCGAAATATATACATGTAACAACCCAACTTTTAGCCCAACTAAATATCTGATTTTGAGATAATAATGTAATTTTATTACATTATTTATGATGTAAGTTATTTAAGTTTGAAAATATTTATTTAAAATTATATATATGATATTAATTATTAAAGATGAGTAAATTAAAAGATATGTAAAATACAAAAGTTTAATGGGTTAAATAGTAAATTTAACCAAAGTTTATATATAAACCTTGAAAATGATCATTTAAGATCATTAAAAACAATTAACTCTCTCTCTCTCTTCTTTCTCTCTCTACATTCGGTCCTTCAAGAATTCATCAAAATGGTTTATAAATTTGTAATTAATTGATACATTGAAGTCAAGAGAAGGTTACCAGAAGCAAACAACAAGCATTTACAAGATTTCAAGGTAATCTTTAGTGTAATTTCGAAATTTGGTTCGGTTTTATGTAAAAACCGAAGCCAAAGAAATTAAATTATGAAATTATTGTTGCATGTATAAGAATTTTGTAGTTTATGATAAATTTATGATAATAGATGAAACAGAAACAGAAATCTGAGGTTAGATCGTTCGAATAAGCAAGAAATTTGATTTTTATGAAAATATATGTTTTTGACAAAAAACTTGCTTATTTTGGACGACCTTGACAAATTAATGATGTTATTAATAGGGAAATTAGTATAAAAACACTCAAAAAGTGATATTACATCAATATATTTCATTGCATGTTGATAAAGATGAAAGTTTGATAATTATTAATAAAATCCGTATGAAGAACACCAAGAACACCAAGAACAATTTCTGGAAAATTATGAAGACTCGGGATCCGAATTCGGATGAGACCGAATTCGGATGTAGCCCATTTCGGATCTGTACTTCGGACAAAAAAAACTTAAATTCAGATTTTTTGGCTATTTTGGATGAAGCACCATTTCGGACAGAAGGTGGTCCGAACTCGGATGACCCGAGTTCGGATGGCCCATTTCGGATGGTGCTAGTTCGAATGAATCATTTCGGACCAACTTCGGATGGCCTATTTCGGATGACCTAGAACCGAATCCGGATGATCCGAATTCGGATGGTCCTAATCCGGATGTGGTTTTTATGATTCAAAATATAAACAACAGAATTCCTTATATAAATATGAATGATCAGATTTCAGAAATGTAACTTTATAAGACTTTGAGATTATTACTGACAAAGAACAGAAAGATTCTGATAAGATTTAAGAGATTGATGGTAATATGATCAAAATATAAGCTTTTGATATCAAAGACCAACGAATGAATCTTGAGCATAAATGATGAACACTGAATATATATATTATTCAGATGATATAAGAGCTAATAAATATAAAAAATAATATTAATAACAGATTGAGCAACGAGCAAAATGGCGAGCATCTGAAAGTTTGATATAAATCAGATAGTGGTTCTATCCACTACAGATTGTGAGCAACAGAGCCAGAAACTAAAAGAGCACAAATAGCCAGTAACTGTGAGTTGTAGATTTCATTTTAACTGCATATTATGTGAATTGAGACTTTTGTTGAATGATTCTGATTTATTGATAATCTGATCTTGAGCTTATTGAAATATTGTTATAGTATATTTACTATGATTTGTTGAGCTGAGTATTTCTTCTTCTAGATTCGATTCTTTGACGAGTCACTTGATTGTTAAGCTTAACACCATCACTATTGCTCAGTGTTGGGTTAATGTTAGGCTTATGATGTGCTGATTTACGTGATGAAAGCACAGAGGGTAGCTAGAGCTGAGCATTCCGATGATATCCATATAGAGCTTTTACTGGTAGCTAGCCCAGTACGTGGCTGATCCCCACTAATGATGCGTGTGTATGGATTTATCATCATCCGAGCATTCCTTATGAATTTGTCTAAAAGTCTCAAGAGCAACAACAGTTTTATAACTGGGAGCTGAGCTAAAGTCGCGCATCAAAAGAGCATTAATTGGCCAATGACCCTTCGAGATTGAGCTGTGCATGAGCCTAGTGCAGTGCATATAGAGCTGAGCCGTGCATGAGCCGAGTGCAGTGCATGTGCTTCCGCGTTCATAATTGCATGTTAAATGTGAAATTCTACATTCTCACTAAGCAATTAAGCTTACCCCGTTGTTGCATTATTTTTCAGGTAAAGGCAAAGGATTGGCTGGACCTAGTTCTTAGGTCGGGACTTGAAAGAGCTTGAAGTGCATTAGAACCTGTTTCAACATCTTGGTATTTGGATGATAATAGAACTTTGGGGTTCGGGTTTAGTTTATATTATGTGATTTGATGTAATAGTCTAGATGTTTGTACTCTTCTACTTAAAAATTCTGTCTCTGTTTGTAATTAACTTATTTCCGCACTGTTAATTTTATCTTAGTTTCATAATTGATATTGCGTTGCTACTGGGCCTAGACTTGAGACCTTTGAGAAATCTGAGGGTCTCACAATACAAAACGTAAAAAATATAAGTTCTTACCTCAAATTCGTATGAAATCACGCAGAAGATAGTATATTCGTGTAGTATTCTCCGAGATCTTTCTAACGGTATATATATCTTGATTATCGGACGGTCGGTTTAGAAGAAAATTTAGAGAGAAGGTAGAGAGAGAGTAGAGAGAGAAAGTTAGAGAGAGAGAGTAGAGAGAGAGAGAGAATCTGAGTTTTGATATAAAATTCACGTTTATATACTTCATCTAGTTATATTTGCTAGCTAACCCACTTTCATTTTTGATATTATATCTCTTTTATTTAATTCTCTTTAATAATTTATTAATTCATAAATATAAATATTTATATAATTTAATTAAATATATTTCATTACTTAATTAAATTATAAATCAAATAATGTAACATTATTACATTATCGGCTCAAAATATTACTGAATTTACGACTAGATCAAAAGTTAGGTTGTTACAGAATGGGCTCCACCACGCACAAACTTCGTCCCCGAAGTTAGCTATGTTCGAACAGACTTGGATAAGTAGCTTTCATAACATCTCTCGATTCCCAAGACTGATGCGAACCTTTGTGGTGTTTCCACTGGACGAGCACCATCTGTATCTCTTTATTCCGAAGCTTTTTGGTCTTCGAGTCCAGAATACGTTCTGGCTCATCAACCACTCTAAGCTTCTCATCAATCTGCAGGTTAACATGTGGTATCTGAACTTCCCTTTCGTCAGCTAAACTCTTTCTCAGATGACTGACATGAAATACAGGATGTATTCCAGTTAAGTCAGCCGGTAGTTCAAGACGATAAGATTGATTTCCAATCTTTTCCACAATCTTGAACGGACCAATAAATCTCGGAGCTAGCTTGTTTCTTTTAATGAACCGCACCACATTCTTCATTGGGGATACTTTCAGCATCACCCAATCGTTAACTGCAAAACTGATTGATCTATGCCGATTGTCATAATATGACTTCTGCCTGCTTTGAGTTTCAAGAATATTCCTTCTAACGAGTTGAATCTTCTCATGAGTCAACTGTAGAAGGGCAGGTCCTGCTATTGGCGTTTCACCTGTTTCGCGCCAACAGGTAGGAGTTCTGCACTTTCTTCCGTATAAAGCTTCAAAAGGAGCCATCTTGATCGTAGAATGATAACTGTTATTATATGAGAATTCGACCAACGGCAAGTGGTCATCCCAGTTACCACCCAGATCAAGAACGCAGGCACGAAGCATATCTTCAAGAGTAAGGATAGTACGCTCACTCTGACCATCTGCACTTGGATGATAAGCAGTACTCATAGAAATCCGAGTACCCATCCCATCTTGTAGTGCTTGCCAGAATCTGGATGTGAAACGACTATCACGATCTGATACAATAGACTTTGGCACACCGTGACGAGAAATAATTTCTGTGATGTACAACTGTGCCAGTCTATCCAGAGAATAAGTTTCTTTCATTGGAATAAAATGTGCTGATTTCGTTAAACGATCAACGACTACCCAGATAGAGTCGTGTTGTCTTTTGGTCTTTGGCAGCTTCGTAATGAAGTCCATTGTTATATGCTCCCACTTCCATTCAGGAACTGGCAGTGGTTGCATATCCCCGAAGGGTTTCTGGTGTTCTGCCTTAACCATCTGACATACTTTGCAGCTTTCAACACATTTTCCGATGTCTTTCTTCATTCCTGGCCACCAATAGTCAGCTTTCAGATCAAAGTACATCTTTGAGCTGCCAGGATGAACAGATAATTTGGACTTGTGAGCTTCAGATAGAAGAGTGCTGCGAATTGAACCATACTTAGGAACCCAGATTCGGTTTCCCTTGAGACAGTGAAGTCCCAAATGGTTCAGAGTCAGAAATTGTAGTTGCCCTTTTAGATTTTCAGAATCTATGTTCTCTTCTTTCAGCGCTTCAGTTTGAGCAATTCTGATGTCTTCAATAAGATCAGAAGAGAATATAACTGGAGTTAGAGCATAACAGTACTTTTCTGGATATACTTTTCTACTCAACGCATCCGCGACAACATTTGCTTTGCCGGGATGATATAAGATCTCGCAGTCATAATCCTTGATAAGCTCCAAGGATCGACGCTGTTTCATGTTCAGATCTTTTTGAGTGAAAAGGTATTTGAGACTCTTATGATCGGTGTAGAGCTGACACCGAGTCCCATATAGATAGTGACGCCAGATTTTTAAAGCAAAGGTAACGGCAGCCAACTCAAGATCATGAGTTGGTGCACTTTTCTCATAGTCTTTTAATTGCCTTGAAGCATAGGCAATTACTTTTCCCCTTTGCATCAGAACACATCCTAAGCCAGTACCAGAGGCATCGCTATAGACGACGAAATCATCATTACCTTCTGGCAAGGCTAGGATCGGCGCTTGAATCAACTTTTGCTTCAGAATATCGAATGCCTCTTGCTGTTTATCGGTCCAAACGAAAGGAGTATTCTTTCGTGTTAACATTGTAAGCGGCACAGCAATCTTTGAGAAGTCCTTTATGAATCGCCGATAATAACCGGCCAATCCAAGGAAACTTCTTATTTCTGAGGCATTGCGAGGTGTTTGCCATTTCTGAACAGCCTCGACTTTCGAAGGATCAATGGAAATCCCTTCGCCAGAAACAACATGGCCAAGGAACTGGATCTATAAGAATCAAGATAGAAATTCAAATTCTGAGGTGAATCATAGAATAGTTAAGGAAACAGCTCAAGACATATATAATAGAGATTATACCTGTCTGAGCCAGAATTCGCACTTAGAAAACTTTGCATAGAGTCTTTCTTTTCTTAATAACTCTAGCAATTGCCGCAGATGAATAGAATCATCAGCCTCCGTTTTGGAGTAAATCAGAATATCGTCTATGAACACGATAACTGATTTATCCAACATTGGTCTGCACACGCGATTCATGAGATCCATGAACGCCGCTGGTGCATTCGTTAATCCAAACGGCATTACGAGAAATTCGTAATGACCGTATCTTGTACGGAAAGCTGTCTTCGTTATATCCTCATTTCTAACTTTCAACTGATGATACCCAGAACGGAGATCTATCTTTGAGAAATAACTAGCTCCTTGTAGTTGATGAAACAGATCATCACTCCTGGGCAGAGGATATTTATTCTTTATGGTAACCTTGTTCAACTCGCGGTAGTCGATGCACATACGGAAGGTTCCGTCTTTCTTTTTAACAAATAGAACAGGTGCACCCCACGGAGAAGAACTTGGTCGGATAAACCCCTTCTCTAACAGTTCTTGCAGTTGCTTTGACATTTCCTGCATTTCTGCAGGTGCAAGTCTGTATGGAGCTTTTGCGATAGGAGCCGCACTAGGAACCAAGTCAATACTGAACTCGACTTGTCGTTCCGGTGGCACTCCGGAAATGTCATCAGGAAATACGTCTGGGAACTCACAGACGATAGGAATATCGGACAAAGATTTCTTTTCAGAGCTGGACTCAGATAGAGCATAACAAAGGTAAGAGTCGTGACCTTTAGACAAGTATTTGTGAGCCTTTTCTATAGACATGAAACAATGTGCACCTTTCCTCTTCTCGCCCTTGATCTCCAATACTCGGCCGTCTGAAGACTTGATTCTGATGACTCGCCGGTTGCAGATAATTGTAGCCTCGTTGTTCATTAGCCAATCCATGCCGATGATGACGTCAAACTCTTTCAAGGGAATCGTGATAAGGTCCAGGTTGAACACGATATTATCAACAAGCAGAGTACAATTACGGTAAACAGAATCAGCCATAACATAACTGTTACTGGCTGTCTCAATGTCAAGTACAACAGGAAGCTTTGACGGGGATTTAAGTAATCTTGTTGCAAAAGAAGTCGATATGAAGGAACGACTAGCGCCAGAATCAAATAATACACGAGCAGGTATCGTATTTAACAGAAACGTACCGGTGACTACGTCAGGTGTTTCTCTCGCCTCTTCAGCCGTTATTTGGAACGCACGTGTCCTTGCAATTGGTGTTGCAGCAGAACTTTTAACTGTCGACCCTCCAGCTGATGACTGTGGCTGATAACGTGGTCCGCTACGACACTGATACATGAAGTGCCCTCTCTTACCGCATTTCGCACATCCACGTCCCTGCTGTGGACATTCTTCACTACTATGACCGATCATGTTGCACGCGAAGCAAGTAACGTCATCCGGATTACATAGTCCCATGTGTGATCTTCGGCATCTCTTACAGAATCGTGGCTCGTTCGTGAGGGAATAAGCTTGTGCTTTCTGTTGTGAACTATGCTGATGGGATTGCTGAGATTGTGACTGAGACTTATTTGGCCTAAAGAATCTGCCAAATCGCTGTTTCTTTGGGGGAGACGGATTCATCGGGTTAGTAGACGGAGCATAAAGTTGATCGCCGTACTCTAAGTAACCTCGCTCAATTTGTCTAGCCACTTCTACCATTTCCAAGTAACTCTTGTATTTGATCGCGCTCATCGGATGTCTGTATCTTGGATTGAGTCCTACACGAAATCTATTCATCTTTCTCTCCTCGGTAGCTACTTGATATGAGGAGTAACCGCATAGACGTGAAAACTCGTGTTCGTATTCATCAACTGTCTTCGTTCCCTGGGTCAGCTGCATCAACTGTAGCTCCATCTTATCTCGTTGGTCAATCGGGCAGTACTTTGCATTAAACATTTCAAGAAACTGCTCCCATTCTAAAGTCTGAATCACCTCCTCACCATAGATACTTCGCTGGGTTTTCCACCATGCGCGAGCAGCTCCAACAAACAACGCAGACGCGTAGCTCACTTTCTTAGAATCTAAACAGTCAGAGATTCTAAAAATTTCTTCCGTATGACTGATCCAATCCATCGCCTGAATCGGATCTACAGTACCCTCGAAGTTCAGGGCACCGCTGGCTTTAAAATCTTTAAATTTGCAGCCTTTTGGCTGAGCTATTTGGGTTTCTGGATTTGAATTATCAGAATCAGATTCTTCATTCTGGACTTGCTTATCTTTTCGCTTATTTTTCTTATCATTACGTCTTTTAGCTTCGGCCTCATCTCTGGCCTGAAACTGTTCTTGCATAATCTTATTCTGTTGTTCTGAGTGTTGTGCTAGTAATTGTTGCATCATCTCAAACATTTGTTGTGGGGTCATGTTGCTTGGTATGTCACCTGATCCTGATCCTGACATCTTTTACTGAAAATTAAAATCAATTAACTATCAGTTTATAGACTTAGATCTATGTACCCTTTTTCCCATCCTAATAGTCTGTACATCCTATCTCAGTTCAAACCACCTAAATGATTGATACATATGTATTGCTTCAGTTTGAGACCAAGTATACTCACGTAATACTTGATTCACTCAAACTAGGGCTCTGATACCATCCTGTGAAGACCACCCCTTACGGGGCGGTGCTCACCAGAGAGTTTGTTGAGTAGTGGTCTAAGAAAGCTTCAAAACTTGGATCTTGAATGACCTAAGTACTAGGTCCTGCAGGTGATTTTCCTTTGGCTTTTCCTGTAAAATATTAATGCAACATCTGTAAGCAACGCTTAGTGAGTTTATAGATTTTCAATATTAACATGCGTGTCAAGCGGAGTCATAAATCTAAGCGTGATATGTCATGGCTGCCGCTACAGCTCTCATGATTGAGATATAGAATCATAGAATCGGATGATGTTCAAGCCACACTCACGCTTAAATCGTGGGGATCAGCCACATACTGGGCTAGCTACCAGTAAGTCAATATGGCAGAACATCGGAGGTCATTACCAAGTTCATAAGAACTGGCGAAATAGCCGGGTCTAGAACAATAGACCATAAGGGCTAGTCAAGCTGAATCAATCTATCAAATGTCTGATCAATGATGTAAGCATATGTCTATAGCAGTCATGATAGCAATGAATCATAAAGCAAAGTCTGAAGCAATATTAAATGCAATATGAAAAGATAGTCAAATAGCTATCATGATCCACTGGGCAACACCCATCCATGGTGTGCACAGGTCTCAATCCAGCTGATAAATGAATGTCAATAAATCTATCAACAACAATATATCTCAATCGGATCTATGCATGTTCAATCTGAATATCTATAACTCACAGGTCTGGGTCTTGGTCAAACAGATATATGAATCTGCCACCTGAGTTTATCTCAGGATTTTGTCAATCTGTTCTCTGTCAAATCAAATCGGACCCGCTTTATAAATCTTTAAATCTTTGTTCAGAATTTCACTGAACCTGTCCAAAATTTATCATATCAAATCATATTAATATCAGTCTTTTATATTTAAATCTTTATTTTATCTGATTCTGATAATTTGTTCGTTCATAACTCATTCTTTGTCTTATTAATATTCTCAAAAGGTCGGTACATATATATATATATAGAATTTGTGAGTTTTATCATAACCATATTATATTTTTAATTATAATAGGTTGTTTAATAACTTAATCTGATTTAGGAATTAATCTTAGGCTTGGAACAAATCCAGACTCAAATTAAAGGCAACAGATTCGAATAGAAAGCTCATTCGAATCTAGTGAATAGATTCGAAGCAAATACATATTCGAGACAATGATATTAGATTCGATACTAGCATACATTCGAGTCTATTAGATTCGAAACTAGCCCAACATATTCTAGGATGCTTAGATTCGAAACTTATCCTATTCAAGTCTAGATTAACAGATTCAAAACTAATATTTTCGATTCTAGAAGTTAGATTCGAAGTACATCTCGAATCTAGGGATGGGTTAGATTCGAATTCAACTATTTCGAGTCTGATCATGGATTTTCGAGTTTGTTCTATGTATTTTTCGAATCTGTTCTCAACATTCTCGAATCTGATCATATTTACAATTCTAAAACATGAATTTCTAAAGCATAAATCACGATTATGATCAATATTAAGCCTATGTTTGATTATATTATACTTATTCTAGTTAATTTCCATAAAAATAGCTTTAGATTTCATTAAACTAGCAAACTCGAAAATACCGAAATATATACAAAACGTAAAAAATATAAATTCTTACCTCAAATTCGTATGAAATCACGCAGAAGATAGTATATTCGTGTAGTATTCTCCGAGATCTTTCTAACGGTATATATATCTTGATTATCGGACGGTCGGTTTAGAAGAAAATTTAGAGAGAAGGTAGAGAGAGAGTAGAGAGAGAGAGTTAGAGAGAGAGAGTAGAGAGAGAGAGAGAATCTGAGTTTTGATATAAAATTCACGTTTATATACTTCATCTAGTTATATTTGCTAGCTAACCCACTTTCATTTTTGTATATTATATCTCTTTTATTTAATTCTCTTTAATAATTTATTAATTCATAAATATAAATATTTATATAATTTAATTAAATATTTCATTACTTAATTAAATTATAAATCAAATAATGTAACATTATTACATTATCGGCTCAAAATATTACTGAATTTACGACTAGATCAAAAGTTAGGTTGTTACACTAAGACAAACTCAAACTAGTATACAATGAATACACTCACTAAGAAGCACTCACTGTGTTTACAAGACTCAGGGGAACAGCTTATGTAAAATAGCTTAGACACACAGATACTGATTTACACAGAAGGCTTGCATGCATGAAAATCACACTTGCACGTTCACTCTTGGTTTCAGCACTTAGCTTTCTTCACCCTTCTTTCTGTCCTTAGAAGCTTCCTTTTATACCCATTCAGAGGATCTAAGAGAAACATCTTCATTGGACGAAATGAAAAAGGAGAAGTCTTGTTGAAAAGACAACATAACCTTTTCTGCACTTTTCTGAAAAAGCAGACTTGTCTTCACATGTGCAGAACTTTTGTCTTTTCACTTTGACTTGGAAAACATATTCCATAAAGTGTTTAGCCTGTTCACAAAGAACAGAACACTTTTAAATTGCCCAACCTGCTCAACAGTGTAGAGCAGCGTAGACAGTTTATGTCCAGCCTGTTCAGCAGACAGAGCAGCTTGGACAAACTGTCTTAGTTGCAACACATGCAACATATAGAACAGCTTTAGACTGATATTGCAAATCATTTTCAGGTTTCAATAAGACATATAACAGGCCTTAAATTCAACCTTCAAATGCATCAACAGGTTTGATTATAAATCTCCCCCTCAGATGTAGAACAGGTTTGACTGAGGCCTTTTTGTGCCTAACAATCTCCCCCTATTTGCAATAACCAGTCTAAGTTGGTCTTATCAAAAAATCACTATATATTTTTACAGTACATTTGCTAAAATAAAATTACAACATTACAGTAAAGTAAAAAATCAGTTTATATATACACTGATTCTTGATTTCATATAACAACACATGTTTTTACAAGAGTACAACTAATGTACTAATGTATTTTACAAATGTAAAAGAGAATTACAACATATGTAACATAGAGTACAACTAATGTACATTGGACTGTTTTTGTTGGGAGCAAATAATGGTAAGCCTGTCCAACTGATGGACAGCTTCCATTCTTCACCTGCCCAGATGGCAGATGGACTTCACTGGACTGCAGATGGCATTCCTTGTTTGAATCTTCTTTCAAGTTCTTCCCTCGTTTCTTCCATTTCTTCAATTTCAACTCTGAGAAACATGAAGTTAGAATCTTGAAGCTCACCTCTGTTGTAAAATCCTCTCAGCTCATCCCAGATGGCTGCTCTCCATAAGCTGGACTGTCTGAAGGAGGAGGCAATTCTGAAGGCTGCAAGCTGCTTAAGACCAACTTTATGTTGGTCTGAAGCTCTTTGAAAACATTTCTTTTGAGACAGGGGATCTACAAAAAATGCCCCTAACTCAGGCTCTTCAATTACTTTGCCATCTTCAAAATCTACTCCTTCAGGCAGACTGTGGTCAACTCCTTTAATTTCCACAGCATAATCTCCTTGTTCAATCATTATAAGGAGTTCTTCCAGCTCTGTGTCCTTCTTAGTCCTCCTGGCCTTTATTTTAGGATGTGTCACAAAGACACCTTCACTAACTTCCTTAGAAATCAGGCCAAGATCCTTTACTCTTTCCATCAACTTCTTGACATATGCCCTGATCTGTTTAGCAGTTTCAGACTTTGATTCACTCAGGGCAACTGCCAGCTCAATCCACTCCCTGTATCCCATCTGAGCTACATCAGTGTGGTCATAAGTTTCCAATTCTGGGCCTGTTGCACCCATCCTTGTTATTTTAAGCTTCCACTGACTGCCTTTCCTTGATACAGGGACAGCTTTGACAATTGCTTCCTTGGCTAGCCTTCTTTCAGCAACATCATGAAACTTTTTCTTAGCCAAGTTGTCAAAGTGGTATTGAGCTCTTGCATGGGGTACTGTTGATTTGGTCACAGAGACCTGAGTACCTTTCTCTACTTCCTTCTCTTTCTCCCCTGCTGATTGTCTGGCAGCTTCCATTATTTTCTTTTGCACCTCCAAGGTAGACATTTTAATTTTCTTTGCTTCTTGGAGTGCAAAGGATTTAGCAGCTTTAGCAGATTCTTCTTCTTTTCTCAATTCCTCCAGAGCTTGAAGCTGTTCTTCTCTAAACTCAAAGTACTTGTGCATAGGAAGACCCATCTCTTTAGCCCTGGCCTTGTGAAATTGAATTTCTGCCTGTTTCTGCTGTATGGGATCATCAGCTGCCTTTTCTTTTCCTTTAGCTGCTGCTGTAGTGACAGGAGCCTCAGGAATTTCCTCTTCTTCTTCTTCTTCTTCAGTTAAAATTAAGTGCCTCCTTTTATTGCTAGGCCTGTCCTCAGGAATGACTTCCTCCCCCTTAGAATGAGCAGGGTTTGGAGAGACAGCCTGAGTAGGCATAGCAGCTTGAGAGGCACCTTCAGTTGTACCTGTTTCAAAGACATCTGCTGGCTGACCAGTGTGAGTTGCAGACACTGGTATCTCCTTAGGAAAAGAAGTTTCCTCCCCCTTAGACTTAGTCTTCGAGGCAGATGACTTCTCCCCCTTTGAAGGAGATGAAGCAGCGACTTCAACACCTGGTCTGCCTGAAGACACAAAGTCAGCAGGCTTGCCAGCAGGTTTAGTAGAAGGTTTAGGACCAACAAGGCTAGTCACTAAGTAAGCCAAGTTATCCTTCACCTCAGCAAGCTGAGAAAGACAGGTCTGAAGAGAAGTGGAGTGGGAATCAGCAAAGGATGTGAGCTTAACAATGTTTTCTCTGTCAGACGCTGTGAACAGCAGAGATTGAAGCTGTGCAAGATGAAGTTCTAGAGAATCTCGCACATCAGCAAGATCTGATGACACAGAGTTAGAAAGGGAACCAATTATAGTTTGTAAGCTAGCTAGAGTGGCTGGAAGGGTAGAGTTGCAAGAAGTAAGAAGTGATGACAGCTGTTGAGAAATAGCTGTCATTGAGGACACAGAGTCCTGCTGAATGGAAAGAATAGAGGAAAGGGAGGTGGACACAGTTTGCAGCTGAGCAGTGAGTGCTAACAGCTGTGGAGAGTGATCAGGCTGTGGAGTGGTAGGTAAAGAGGCCTTGAACAAATCAAAGAACCCCTGAAGCTGTGCAGACACAGAGTCTGATATGATGGAGGGTAGAGAGTGCATGGTGTTTTCCAAAGAACCAACTTTGTTGGTCAGCAAAGAAAGCTGATCCTTCAAAGGCAGGTCTTTGGGAGATGGAGGTGTATGGGTAGATTGTTTTGAGTGGGTAGATGGAGAAGATGATGATGAAGCTGGTGTTTGAGGATGTGATGGAGATGGAAGAGGGACTTTGGACAGAAGCTCCATAGCCTGGGCAAAAGTAAGATGGCCCAGGTTGGAGGGATCAAGAGGTCCTTCAGCAGCGGCTGTAGCTGCATCACCAGGAGAAGGGGGTGATGTTTGGGGCCTTTCAGATGCTGCTTGTGTTGCAACACCCACATGAAGACCATGGGTGGTTCCCTCTGCAGTGCCTTGGTCTAAAGGCACCTCATCATTGGGAGATGGAATATGCACTTCAACATCAGCAGTGGTGAAACCTGCTGAGGAAATTTGCATGAAGGAAGCAGCCTCACCAGAGGGATGGTATGATCCCTGAGGTTCATCAGCTTGGGTTGTTGGTCCCTCAGCAGCTGTTTGGTGTAGAACAGCTGTATCATGGGGAGCAGAAGTTTGAGGCTGAGCTACTGATTGGTCTATATCAGCAGCGTGGACACCTCGTGCAGACTCAGGGTGTGATGAGATATGAGTGGGGGACAGTGTGGACACAGTATGGAGTGGAGAAGACTCCTGTCTTTCAATATCCTCAGCCTGTTGGGAGGCTGGGATAGTTGATGTGGGTATCTCCGTTTGTACAACTGGTTCCTGTTGGGAGGAACCAGAGGGTCTAGGCTGACTCTGGGTAGACTCAGATTGGAGTGAAGCAGGCTCCAAATGAGCTGAACCTTCTCCAAAAATAGGAGAGGCAACAGGGATTGCTTCTTTTACAACTGAACCCTGTTGAGAGGGAACAGAGGAAGTGGTTCTTTGGGCTGGTTTCTTTTTGGAGAGAGATTTGCGTTGGTAGTGAATGGATGAAGTGGGTGATTGTGGAGATGGGAGAGGATCTGTATGGACAGGTTGTGAGACTGGGTTAGGAACAGTGGGGCTGACCTGTTCCATGGTCTCTTGTGCCACAGAGGCACCAGCCACTAAGGCTTCAGGCTCAACAAATGAACCAGGGTGAGGAATCTGCTCCTCCTCAGCTACAGAGGCTAAAGGAACAGACTCAGACTTAGCTGTTTTGGCCTTCTTTTTCACAGGCCCAGCTTCAGCAGTTGCCAGGGTCCTCTTTACAAGTTTGGACCTGGCTTTGGATTTTCTGGTGGGAACAGCAGCTTCTGGATCCACCCTCACAGCAGAGGGTCCTTCCACCAAACCTAACAACCTCCTCATTGGTGTGGATAGAGGAGGCTCATTAGGTAGAACTGGGGTATAGAAAACTCTATTCCCTATGACAGGGAATGCAGCAGACTTAAGTAAAGGCTGAGAGTTGTATAATTGCTCACCACAAACATGTCTGAAAATGAGGCTCAGAAACCTGGGATAACGGACAGCAGCTGGTCTTGACTCTTGCTGCACCAGGTTCCTCAAGTTCACAAAAATCCACTTACCCATATCAAGGGTAGTCCCATCCACTAGCTGTAAGGCTAATGGAACTTCATCTCTGCTGAGTTGGTCAAATGAACCAACTTTGCTTCCAAAACACATCACCACTGAGGCAAATAGAAAGCTATAGGTAGGAGAGAGGTCCTTCCTAAACAGTGTGGCTCCAAGTTTGGGTTCTGCTACACCACAAAAGCGTAGCAGATTGCCCATTTGTGCATCCTCAGCTTGGAACTTGTCATAGGTCTCAGCAATTGGTAGATGAAGCACCTCTCTGAGCAGATCAGAAGTTATCTCAATGGTCTGAGTCCCATTGAGAATTGTCCCCTTGATGACTTTGGTGTTGGGGTTGTAGGAACAGGTGTACCAGAACTCATACACCATCTCCTGGTACAGGACACCAGGAGTTGCAGTCATTGCATAGTTCAACGGATGAACTTGCAGAAATTCCACCATCTGATCGTAGCCTTTTCCCACATAGTTTTTGGGAATAGTGAGGTTGGCTACGTAGTTTGTGGGTTTGATGGTCAGCATTGTGGTGACTGATGAATGTTTGACAACATCATCACCAACGAACACTGGAAGAAAGGGATTAGGTCTGTGAGCCATTTGGGAATTCTTCAGGTTTGAAGAGACAGAGGACACTTAGTCGATTTTTAGGGTTCTTGAGGATTTCTGGAAATGATGAGGAAGACGAAGATGAAACAGTGGTTTGGTATTTATAGGATTTGAATGTGAGTGTGTATGAGAGAGAAGGTTTGGGCGGTTTGATTTGAAATGTTAGTTAACGGAAAATGGAACGGTTGTCCATGTCAGAAACATTTGTCAGACCACTTGACCTTTTTAATCACTAACACACGTAACCCACATTATCCGCAGTAATTAAGTTAAATAAAACATAAATTAAGTAACTTAAGTTTGAAGAAAGGTAATTAAAACTGTTGGTCCAAGCTGTTGGTCAAACTTGTGATAAGTTGGGTCAACACACGCTGTTCAGTCTTCAAGCTGTTCATTCCTCAAACTATGCCTTCAGCCTGCTCTCTTTTGTAAGAGCAGGTTGTGTTCAATAGTTGAACAGGTTACAAGTCAATGGCTTGTAAGACAGTGTGAAGAAGTGAACAGGGTGAAGATTGGACCATCAGAGCAGGCTGGACGAATAAACTGATTTTGTTCAGCCTGGTGTATGCTCAAGCTGTTCAAGTTTTTCAGACAAATGACTAAGTACAGAACATGTATAACCTGTTCTGCCTAAGCTGTTCAAAAAAACTTGAGCAGTGTGAAACACACAAATTCTTAGACCTTTGAGAAACACTTAGTCACTCTTGTTTAACATGCCCAGCTTACTGACAAGGTAATTAAACCTTGTTTCATCCAGAGGTTTGGTGAAAATGTCTGCAAGCTGGTCATTTGTGGAAATAAAACTTACCTCCACATTACCTTTCTGAATGTGATCTTTGATGAAGTGATGTCTGACTTCAATATGCTTTGTTCTTGAATGAAATACTGGATTGTTGGAGATGGCTATGACACTTGTATTATCACACAGAATAGGAGTTTTCCTATACACAAGGCCATAGTCTTCAAGCTGAAGTTGCATCCACAGAATCTGCCCACAGCAGCTTCCAGCAGCAATGTACTCAGCTTCAGCAGTAGAAGTGGACACTGAGTTCTGCTTCTTGCTACTCCAACTGATCAACTTTCCACCAAGGAGTTGACATCCACCTGTTGTGCTTTTCCTATCTAACCTGCAGCCTGCAAAATCAGAATCTGAATAGCCTGTTAGTTCAAGGCTTGAGTCTTTGGATACCAAAGACCTTAAACCTGGTGTACCCTTCAGGTATCTGAAGATTCTTTTTAACACCAGCTAGATGAGATTCCCTATTGGATCAGCCTTGATAAAACCTAGGCACACAGACAGGGTGGCAAACATAATTCAGTCTTACTAGCAGTTTAATGTATAGCAAGCTCCCAATCATGCCTCTGTAAGCTGTTACTGAAACAGCTTTGCCACTGGCATCGGCATCCAATTTTACATTGGTTGCCATTGGGGTTTTAATAGGAGAACTTTGATCAAATTTAAACTTTTTCAATAGATCTAAAGTGTACTTTCTTTGATTTATAAAAATTCCAGTTGAGGTTTGTTTAACCTGTAGTCCTAAAAAGAAAGTTAGTTCTCCCATCATACTCATTTCACACTTAGATTTCATGAGTAATGAGAAATTCTTGCATAGCTGCTCATTTGTAGAACCAAATATTATGTCATCCACATAAATTTGAACAAGCATAATGTCAGACTTCACCTTCTTTATGAACAATGTAGTATCCACTTTACCTCTGGAATACCCATTGCTCATAAGGAACTCAGTAAGAGTGTCATACCAGGCTCTAGGGGCTTGTTTGAGATCATAGAGAGCTTTGTCCAACTTATAGACAAAAACCTGTATGTTGATTCATTTTCAAAAAACCTGGAGGCTGCTTGACATAAACTTCTTCTTGCAGCTTCTCCCATTCAAAAAATGCCACTCTTCCCCACATTCCATTTGAAAATACCTTAATTGCCCTCCCTAATGACAGCGTTAGGCTAGATACTAAACGAATTGCTTCTAGCCTTGGCCAACAGGAGCAAATGTTCGATTCATAATCAATTCCTTCCTCCTGTTCTGTTAGCCCCCATGAGGCAACCAGTCAACTTGCCTCCTTATTTCTAATACATGACCTTGCTCCACATTTTATTCTGAAAACCCATTTAGTGCCAAATATAGTTTTACCTTTAGGAGCAGGGACCAGCTTCCATACATTGTTTCTCTCAAACTGATTGAGCTCTTCTTGCATGGCAGTGATCCAATTGGCATCTTTTAATGCTTCATCAATCTTCTTTGGCTCCATCAGTGAAACAAAACTAGAGAACATACAAAAGTTCCCTAAGCTGTCCCACCGTGTTTCTATCCCTTTGTTGATGTCACCAATTATTTGATCATTGGGGTGACACCTGATCCACTTAGGATCATTTTTCAATGATGATTCACCTGAGTTGTTAACATCTTCAGCGGGTCCTGTTGAACAGCTCTCAAGATTTTCAGACACACTGTTGTCTTGAGCCTGTTCACTTGTTGAACATGTCTGACCACTGTTGAACATATCAGCAGAGGAACTGGAAAAATCAGCATTGATAGGTTCTGGACATGCAATTGTAATTAAGTCAGTACATTTATTCACACAGGGTGTATTGACATAATCATCATCATGTCCATCATGATTAACAGGTTCCACACTGGGTGTAGTGGAAGCTTTTGAGTCCTCTTCATTGTTTGAATGCATTAGATCATCAAAGTTAAGTTCTCCTAAAGCTGATTCAGGAACAGCTTTGGTGGAGGCATTCTTGGACTCTTCAAAGGTGACATTGATAGATTCATCTATCACCTTTCTTTTGTTGTTGTATACTCTATAGGCTTTGGAGATAGCAGAGTAGCCAACAAACACACCTTCATCAGCTTTAGGTTCAAACTTTGACAGCTGGTCCCTTTGATTCAGAATGAAACAGGGACATCCAAACCCATGGAAATAACTGACATTTGGCTTCCTCCCTTTGAGCAGCTCATAGGGAGTCTTGTTGAATCTTTTCACCACTAAGGATCTGTTTTGGGTGAAGCAGGCAGTGTTAATAGCTTCAGCCCAAAATGATGAAGGTAAACCTGATGCACACAGCATGGTTCTGGCAGCTTCAATGAGAGTTTGGTTTCTCCTTTCAGCAACTCCATTTTGTTGAGGAGTTCTTACTGCTGAAAAGTTTTGAGTGATTCCTTTTTCTTCACAGAAGTCTTCGAGAGTACTGTTTCTGAACTCAGTACCATGATCACTTCTAAGCTGCTTTACTTTGGCAGAGTTCAACATTTCCATCTTTTTGACGAATCCAATAATCTCTCTAGCAGCCTCTCCTTTGCTCTTTAGAAAGATCACCCATGTGTACCTGGAGAACTCATCAACCATTACAAGAGTGTATCTTCTTCCTCCTAGACTTGGGACATTAACAGGTCCAAACAAGTCCATATGGATTAAGAAGAGTTGAGTATCAATAGAGAAATTATGTTTGGATTTAAAAGATGTTTTTCTCTGCTTGCCTTTCTCACAAGCTGTGCATAATCTATCATTAGCAAAAGTCATAGAAGGCAAACCTGTCACCAACTCTTTCTTATAGACTTTGTTGATGTTCTTGAAGTTCAGATGTGACAGTCTTCTGTGCCATAGCCAGTTTAGATCAGCATTTGTTCTTGTGAGAAAACAGGTTTCAGTTGTGGGGTCAGCAGAATGCATATCCACAACATATACACCTTTCTTTCGTTGAGCACATAGCACAACTTTGCCTTGGGA